>MU159215.1:0-81604 GCA_015888305.1 Antheraea pernyi | reverse complement strand
GTTTAAAAATAAACGCGTAAATTTTGTAATAGCATAAATAATGAAATGTATGTATACAATTAATTAGAATAAGCTATAATGAAATAAATGGGAAATGAAAAATTATTACCTCCGCACGCTAAGGGCTCGGATTATGTCTGAGGAATTGGGGACTACAAAAAAAATAACTACTCAACCGATCATAGTGTAATTTTGTATACACGTTATAAAGGAATAGGGATACTGAAAAGGATACATGGTACCACTCTCGGAAAAAGTAGAACCTAGTAATTACAAATTATGAACAAGCAGTTTTAACTTCATTATTTGCCACTGGTCTCGGACTTTCAGTCTATTATTACATAACTATGGGTCGTAGTAACCGTTTAGCGTCCGGCAGATTATATATTCAACAGAATTCTCTTATATGAAATTTAAAAAAATAAAACTGTTTTTGAAAGCTTTAATACTTTTTATGTTCCATACGTGTAATCAAGTTGAATTATTATATTTCATGAAATTAAACAATAAAATATTCTACATTATTTCCGGTGATATATCATTAACATTACTTGTATCTCTATCTTACATTCATGAAATGCAAGACCTAGAAAGGGATAGCATATTGTAACATATATTTTACAAACCCAATGAATTATTTTGGGCAAAGTTACAGATGTTGTTGTATGTTGGATGTTGTATCATTTTATTTGAAATTTAAGTTTACTTACATATTTTAAATTTTTTAACAGCAATAAGCTGGTTTTTATTAATATAAATTACGTATATGCTATCGTTTTGACGTTGAAGGAAAATATAGTGACAACATTTTAACATTCCAATATTCTCCTTGTAACATCACTATTAAATGGTAACTCACAGAACAGGTTTAAAGATATTTTAAATCGTCAATATGATATGAGCTAATGTAAAGATTATCTCCGTATCTTCCTGTGAGGAATCTTTGCTCATCGGGGGAAGATTCAATTTGGTAAGCTTGTATTATTAAATTAAAAATTATAAAATATCAGGTCGTAATATTAGGCTTTTAATTCTCGCTGATAGAGATTAAGAAATTTATATATATTTGTAATGAATAAATAATTTGTGTGTAGTTGTATGTTTTAACAGAAAAAAGAGTGAAATTCATGTCTTCCTACTACTTAATAAACACATATGGCCAAATTTCTCCCAGTATTCGCCCAGAGTTATGATATGGGACTCTTCAAAAAGGGATTGAGACACTTCAATTTTGGCAACACAACAGCGATACCTCTGGTATTGCAGGTGTCCATAGGCGATGGTAACCATTTATCATCAGGTGGGCCGTCTGCCTGTTTGCTGCTCTTTAGCATAAAAAAAAATATTCGACTATACATACCCAACCAATGCCAGTTAGTAGCAGTGCCGGCATTTTCTTCTGCAGTATACAACAGCATGATTTATCTCTTGTACTAAAACAGTTTTAACTTCATTATTTGCCACTGGTCTCGAACTTTCAGTCTATTATTACATAACCATGGGTCGTAGTAACCGTTTAGCGTCCGGAAGATTATATATTCAAACAGAATTCTGTTATATGAAATTTAAAAAAATAATACTGAATAACTTTCTTCGATAATGACGTAATTCGAAATATTGTTATCCCTGATGGGTTTACACTATGGTATGTAAAATTACGATGAAATCAATGCATATAATTAGGCCACATTGTTGGAGCATCCGTAACAGGATTTGATTTTACCAATCGTCATAAGCACTTTCTGCAAATATGTGTGTATATAATCCCACGTACATTTTACTATAAATGTGTATTAAATTAACTATAATAGGTCACTAGATGTATTTGTAAAGTTTCAACTACTTATACCCTTCAACTAATCGTCTTAAAATTACTATGTATAGATATTTAAACATTAAACCATGTACGTAATACCCAACTTCATTTATTACAACAAATAATAATAATTGCATTTAAAGCTGCACACATAGCTAGAGTAATATTATGAATGCAAAAGTAACTGCCTGTCTGTTTATCTTTTCACGGCTATTTAGATATATAGATGAAGATTCAAATGATCCAATAAAAGAAAAAATCTATAGTAGTATACAATAACTTAAGTTTATGATAAAGAATTATTATATTTCATTAGGTAGTATCATTAGCTTATATATGACTAGCTTCTGCTCGTGGTTTCGCTCACGTTATTAGCATTTATTACAACAAATAATAATAATTGTATTTAAAGCTGCAAACATAGCTAGAGTAATATTATGAATGCAAAAGTAACTGCCCGTCTGTTTATCTTTTCACAGCTATTTAGATATGAAGATATTGGTTCGAATGATCCAATAAAAAAAATCTATAATAGTATACAATAACTTAAGTTTATGATAAAGAATTACTATATTTCATTAGGTAGTATCATATACTTTATACATGACTAGCTTCTGCTCGCGGTTTCACTCACGTTATTATATTTGGCGTATCCTTCGGAAAAACGACTTGTTTTTAGATAACGATCCTTTTCTGCACATCTGTCGATGTCTACGCAAAATTTCATGATGATCGGGTGAGGCGTAAAAGCGTAACAAACAAATAAACAAACTCACATTAGCATTTATAATATTAGTTCGGAGTAGATATTTTCTTATGTAAATTAAAAAAAAATGTGAAAAGGAATGAAATATCAGATGAAAAATATTATTCAGATTTAATATAAAAGAATGACAAAAAATTAAGATAAAAAACAAGTTAACTAAATAGAAACAAAGCGTGTGTAAAAATATTCCGGATAATTTTGATACAAGTTCACCGTTCCGTTGTTACCCGATCGATGCTGTAACACGGCTGTTTATGGGCACCGAAAACCGTGGATTGGGGTCACGCGCCGGATCCCGTTATCTCGGGGATGGAAACCTGTATTCGAATTTTTGGTACAGGACGTCGATCTCTTAGTAATTACAGATATAACCTTATATTCATCTGATGCTTCGCGGTTTATTCGAACATATATTTTGGTACAGTGTAAAATAAATCTTTGTGAACAAATGGTTACTAATAGCAATAATACGATATGTATATCAAGGAGTTATTCGGATTTTATGTATATTCACCAAGTACTTTTTTGTAATAGACTCATTCGCGGTACTTCAAAACCAGCATCTAGTTAAGAAAAACAAAGTGAAAATTTATAATAAAATAAAATTAAAGTATCAAAAAATATTCATTGTCTTATGTTATATAACCATATAACATTCTGATGATTAAATGGTATCAAAGGAAAAATGAATCAGAAATATTGCGTAAAATTGACTTAACAAAAGACATCAACGCAGGCAAATAAATGTATATCACAAATTAGTTTGTAAATATTCGTCTACCGCTTTCCGCTGACCCTGGTTTGAATACTGGATGATGATGCTATTAAGGTCACATTTTCGTACACACGTGACTTGTCACACGAACTATAGTCGTAAACCTACATACACCACGAAAGATAATCGTATATGTTAGTCGAAAACGTATTGAGCCACTGTTGTTATTTTCTAGAACAATTTAGCACGCGGCGATATCATGACCTCGCATCTGGAAGATCAAACCGTTCTTTATTCGGATTGTTACATTTCATTATGAGACATGTAGATCAATTGTAAAGATAATCCACTGTCCTAGCATCGACGACGGCAGCTGTATGAGATAAGCGTAATTATGTTCCCAAAAGATATAATTGAGTTTAGATGATAGCATGATAATGTCTTCGATGTTTAAAATGCAATTGTAAAAGTAACATTTTATATGTATTGAATTTTTTGTTTGATCTTTGAGATACAACGGTAGTGGATCTACTTTCAACGCGTAGGTTTTAGGTTCGATAGACGCACTGATCAAATCGTGAAATATAAACTTGTTTTTTTTTTAATGTTATTCGTGGTGGTCCAGTGATTTTAGAAGAAATAAAGAAATATTTTATTGTTGGAACAACCATACAATTAAATTAAGATTACATAAATTAATTAAACAGAAAGAAAACATTTGAAAATGATAAATAGGTGTCCAACAATTGGCGAACCCATTCGCCAAAATCTGCAATACAGTAAGTAAGCAATACTTCAGCGATGGGAGCTTTTATGATGATAAACGGACGTTCAGTTGGTCATATTAATACATAATTTAAAACGAACAAACATATAACACATATACACATAACTTGAATTATTATATTTCATGAA
The DNA here is from genome assembly GCA_015888305.1 of Antheraea pernyi. Taxonomy (NCBI): domain Eukaryota; kingdom Metazoa; phylum Arthropoda; class Insecta; order Lepidoptera; family Saturniidae; genus Antheraea; species Antheraea pernyi. Next base: position 77,392 of record MU159215.1, on the reverse strand, counting down.
ATTAAACAATAAAATATTCTACATTATTTCCGGTGATATATCATTAACACACAAATTAATGCTTTAGAGTAAACAGATACAACGATTATATTTTGGTACAAAATATAGGCGGATAGTGGTTTTTGGTTATTATTTTTATAAAAAGAATTATCTACTCAATAAAATAACTATATACTAAGAATCTAAATAGAAATCGTAATATAACTGTTGGTGTATTTTAAATGATCAGTAGAATATTAGAGTAGAGTAGAATATTATGATTATTTTTTTGTTTCTACCCTCTGAAACTACCTACCACATTTGAAAATTTGTTTAAACGAAACCGGAAATGTTAAATTTAAGTAAAACCGCAGACCACAGCTTGATTTAAAAAAAATCTTCGCTTGTTATACAGCAGCGGTAGATATTTTAAGGACTTGACTATACTCGAGTTACACTTGAGAAATAAATCCTTCGTTCTTGTAGCTCCTAACATAGTTATAGTAAGCCCTACTATTGAACCAAGAGATTCAAGATTTGATTCCCGTATATGAGCTATCCGCCGAGTATATCGTGCCTAAAATTTCTTCGTCACAGTTATTAATATTAATAATACTAAAGATTAAATTACTAATAAGTAATAAACAAAAGTAATAATTAGTAAAATAATTAAAAAAACGCAAATACTTGAGTAATATTTGTCTATATACTCGTAAACAGAATGATAGAGCGTTGTCGTTTTGTGCGTACACACCAAATCTACTGGATAGGTTTCGATTTTTATTTTGTTTTTGGCCTTTATTTCAAAAATATCACGATACTTTCATTATGTACAAAGTTTTAATAAACTACGAATTTTATAAGCATAAAGTAGTAATTAAATTGTGAAAGCAAAGTATAGTATATTTATTTTTAATCCATTTTTGTTTCCTCTTTTGCACATAAAATTTATAGTTAAAATAAAAAGCGATGCAGATGAAATTGTAGGTAACAGCTAGTAAATTATTTTCTTTAAATAAATGAACAGCTTCTTGCACTCGTCCATCGCATAATATAATTATACTAATGTTTTTTCATACATTATATCAACAAATATATGTGAGATTGAAATTTCCATGCCTTTTTGTTGATCGCTGTTAAATTTGGTACAAATGATCGTTTTTCATGGTGAAGTGTTTAATCATTATGTTTTGCTATAATTCGCTACTAGATGACAATGCAGCATATTGGTTTCTGTATTGTTCAGCCGGTCTCTATAGAAATTGATATGGGAAAATATTTTAACACGTAGTGTAAGAACAATGTCTATTTTAAAATAACTATTGATTAAAACAAATAATAATAATAATAGTAACAAAAGGTTATGGAGCTGCGAGAATTTATAGTGTAATATAGAAATGTATATACATTATTTACAAAAGACCACTGTGAGATAAAATATTTTAGTTGTTACATTGCAAAGTGGACTAAATTCGATATAATCGTTCATATAACATGTTTCATTTTGAAAATATTTCCTATGTTTATACACCGAGAACGAAGTTCAAATTATACCGTCGATAAGGTTTTTAGTTTTTTGTCATAATCTTCATATTTTACATATATAACATTTGGAAATTTTGAAAAATAACGTAAAATATTAGGACCGACTAAAATGGATTTAGCACATTTTAAAATGTACGACATATTTTTACAACAAAGTATAAAATCTCATAGACCTGTGACTTATACCACACGTCAAAATTCGCTAACAGTAAGCCGGTATGCATGACTCGCGAACACCTAATTACATGATGTTTAATCTGTGATCCGTTACGCGAACATCGAATTATTATTCTGTGTGGTATTCGTATAAAAATCCAACGGATGTGTGTCTATCTGTGAATAAAAAAAAACATGATAACGGGTTTTTTATATATCACTAAACTCGTAGTCTATTAGTTTTTAATACTATTGAAAATTCAATTGTTATTATAAACATTATCATATTCAAGGATTAACACTATATCGACTGACGGTCAAGGAAAATCTTAAGAAAATCTGTACATCTTGGAAAATACTTTCCAGTGTCACTTTTCCATATTAACTAAATGCCTTCGTATCGTTCGTATATCAAATCAAATAATTTTTTTTCAAAAACAAATCTCATTTTTTCAATTTGCGATATCATAGAATCATCCATACAATCTTATATTACTAATGAATTTAACCATAAATTATAGCATATTGTTCTAAAAAATATAACTTTATTGTGTTCTATCTCCCTAAGAGGTAAACGAAAGATTTTTATAACATATGGTTACCTTTCTTATTTATTTCGGTACAGACAACAATGTTTACATAATTTAAATTGTAAGACTTAATTTTACTGTTACTCTGTTATTTAAAATTTTTGTCTGTTTGTTTACTCAATATTAAAATTTTGTCCAGTTAAATATCTAGTTGACCTAACACCTTGCGAGATGACCTAGGCTTTTGTTCCAGATTCGACTCGTACTAGTGTTATTAAAACTCATAACGGTGTGAACAATCCGGTTTTGTTAATATATTACAGAAACATATATTAACATAATTATAAAGACTAGAAAATAACGTTTGAAATTTACCGCTATTTGGTATATAATATATTTAAATTATATAAAACATTAACCTGGGTGATGTCGTGCGCTCAAATAACTGAATCTAGGGTCCGCAAGTTTTTATAAATTCTACTTTTGAAAGCATAATAATTTAAAAGTAATCAAGTGAAATTTATAGCTTATAAAAATTATGTGATTAAAATGTATATGTATAATAACAAAATAACCGTTAAAGTAATGAAACGATTAGTAGAGTGATGTCATTTTTAAGCCAATTTCCTAAAGAGTAAATGTTGATAATAATACCCTTAAAGAAGTATGTGTCGATGAGCTTCCTAGAGAAAGGACTCGTAGTGCAAGAGCAGCGAAGAGTGAATTTTAATAATGAAGATAATTATCAGTTTTATTTGTAGGTGTTAAATCCTATTAGTCTTATAAGCGAGATGTGAGGGGTGGTTGTTGGTTATTCTTTCATGGAAAAACTATTCAACAGATTTTAATGAAACTGTACACTAATATAGCTTATAAATCATAATAACACATAGACTATTTTATAAAGATATTCCTTAAATTGACCAAAATATAATGATAAATGTTAAGTACGTAATGTACGTTAAGTATGTAATGTAAATGTATGGTAAAGACGGAGTCGCGGACCGTTAATAATGTGTATATATATATTGGTGTATCGCCTGTTATTTAACATAATACACAAGACAAACATAGTTTGAAACTGTTTTCTAATAAAAAATACATCTTAGGAGGCGTCCATTAATTACGTGAACGGTTTAGAGGGTTCAAGCCAAATTTCACTAAATCTCAGGTGGGAGGGAGAAGGTTTTGGTAATTACGTTTTTTTTTCAAGACAAAAATAGTGTAAAAATGTGTGAATATCAGATTAATCTAAAGTTAAACATGCTTCTAGCCTAAAATATGCCAAAATTCTTCTATAAATTGAAATCAATGAATAGACTTAAAGTTATTTAGTATTGATATTTCGAAATATAATGTATGAGTAATTATAACTAAAGGTAAGAATAGTAAAAAGTTTAAGTAAAAGTAATAGAGCAAATTGTGTTTATGTTAATAAATCCAATGCATACTAAAAAAATATTATTTTTTTCAAATATCTCGCGTGATATTAGGGGAGAGACGAGAAATCCAGAAAAAAGCCTCACGTATTTAATGGCCGACCTCTTACACCGTAAGATAAATAGCATAACGAAAGATAATCGTATATGTTAGTCGAAAACGTATTGAGCCACTGTTGTTATTTTCTAGAACAATTTAGCACGCGGCGATATCATGACCTCGCATCTGGAAGATCAAACCGTTCTTTATTCGGATTGTTACATTTCATTATGAGACATGTAGATCAATTGTAAAGATAATCCACTGTCCTAGCATCGACGACGGCAGCTGTATGAGATAAGCGTAATTATGTTCCCAAAAGATATAATTGAGTTTAGATGATAGCATGATAATGTCTTCGATGTTTAAAATGCAATTGTAAAAGTAACATTTTATATGTATTGAATTTTTTGTTTGATCTTTGAGATACAACGGTAGTGGATCTACTTTCAACGCGTAGGTTTTAGGTTCGATAGACGCACTGATCAAATCGTGAAATATAAACTTGTTTTTTTTTTAATGTTATTCGTGGTGGTCCAGTGATTTTAGAAGAAATAAAGAAATATTTTATTGTTGGAACAACCATACAATTAAATTAAGATTACATAAATTAATTAAACAGAAAGAAAACATTTGAAAATGATAAATAGGTGTCCAACAATTGGCGAACCCATTCGCCAAAATCTGCAATACAGTAAGTAAGCAATACTTCAGCGATGGGAGCTTTTATGATGATAAACGGACGTTCAGTTGGTCATATTAATACATAATTTAAAACGAACAAACATATAACACATATACACATAACACGTCATGGATGATCACACTAAAGAGATATAGCTACTGTAACCACAAATTTAGAATTAAACAAAACAAATATAAATTTTGAAGAAAAAAAAGAAAATTGTATATTACTGTTGGTAGACCAATCTGATGTTCACCGATTCGAATCTCGGCATGTACACTAATAACAATACCTGCTGACGGTGAAGGCGAACATCGTGAGGAAACCTGAACTTTAGAAATGTTCTAGGGTATATAAGTCGTGGGGATAGCGTGGTGATTATGTCTATACCTTCTTTCCTATTATCCTGCAGTGAGTCTCTTACAGGCTGATGATTATTAAATAACAAATAGATATGTAATTTACCTTTATATGATCACTGCAGCGAATAATTATGTATTAAAAAAATTATCGGACGTTCAGTTGGTCATATTAATACATAATTTAAAACGAACAAACATATAACACATATACACATAACACGTCATGGATGATCACACTAAAGAGATATAGCTACTGTAACCACAAATTTAGAATTAAACAAAACAAATATAAATTTTGAAGAAAAAAAAGAAAATTGTATATTACTGTTGGTAGATCAATCTGATGTTCACCGATTCGAATCTCGGCATGTACACTAATAACAATACTTGCTGACGGTGAAGACAAACATCGTGAGGAAACCTGAACTTGAGAAATGTTCTTGGGTATATAAGTCGCGAGGCTGGCGTGGTGATTATATCTATTTATACCTTCTTTCCTATTATCCTGCAGTGAGTCTCTTACAGGCTGATGATGATTATGAAATAGCAAATAGACATGTAATTTACCTTTATATGATCACTGCAGCGAATAAGCCTGCTACTTGAATTTTGTTGAACGGTTCATGTACCAGTGATTTCTTACGGTTTGGTATTGCTTTTTGTGCTATGTGGTGATTATATCAACCTTAATTTGACTTATAAATTTTGGGATCGACGAACAGGACAAAACCTTTTGTTGTAAAATGTTTTATAGTATTGTCTCTATTAATAATTATGTCTATAAATTATTTAATTGACTCTAGTTGATTTATCTATCTATGATTTAATGAGATAGCATCCATTAGACACCGCCATCCGTTAACCTTTATAAGTTAATAACATTATAATTTCACTTGAAGCAACTTAACTCATGCTCATAGAAAAGACATCAACGCGTTACACTGACCCACTCTAGTAGCATTGATGTGAGCGTGCCTCATACGAAATGCCTGTTATTCGTACGTGCGTGAATGGAAGGCGCGATACGTGTGTGTGATAAAGCTGTAAAGAAACAATGATTAGTTGAAAATAAAGATGTGTGAGTGAGTATTTACTAGTGAAAGTGCGATTTTATTCGATTAAACATCATTAAATTTGTCATTTATGTTTAGCGGAATGTTTATTACTTTATGGTACATACTACGCGGTACTACGTAAACGTTATGAGAGAAAGTTCTTTTTTAATATATTTTTTTTTTTAAATTTAAATTTAAGTGTCAACGTTATATTTGTACTATATAGTTACTACATACGTATAAACTAACAATTACCCGTTATTTTGTTTTCGGTGGTTGCTAAATATTGCATTTATAGCATTTACTCTTTTGTTTTTTAAATTAATAACTAGATTATTTTTAGCAATAATACTAGTTAATGTATTGGTAATCATTAAGTTTTGTAAGTCGTTGTTTCCCAATAATATATTATCTATACGCTTCCGCAAGTTTTCACTTAATCTACTTGGCTGTAAAACTGCATGTATGTATAAAGCGAACATAAGTAATATACCAGTAAAAACTTTGTTGAAATGGGATCAATTTCTATAGTATTTTCTGCGTTCATAAAAAAGAAAACAGAAAAAGAAACTCTTATCCATTAAGGATGTAAAAGGTGATATGAAATGTAAAATGATGATAACATAAGGTCAAATTTGAAGAATTAATTGTATCAATTTGCGTAAAACGTAACACGTGTGCGCTGGCGCAGTGCTATCTCACCGTGCGATCACTGACATAAAGGTCACGATCAATGTTCTCGTAAAAACTCAATTCTTCAAACAAGTCGCAGGTGTTTAAATACTATTGATTTTTATGTAAAATGTCTGTTATTAATATATCGATATAATGACAGTTCTTTATACTAATGCATCTGTAAACACTCCAGTAGGTGCGCCTCGGTTTGGGACGTTAGTAGTCACGCGCTCTACCTATGTAGAACATTTTGAATGTAATGTTTTAAAATAAAGTTTCATAAATTGAAAGATATTTTGATGTATTACCGAGTAATACTTTATTAGAGAACTACAATAAATAAAACGTAATAAAATAAAATATGTTAGAAACTAAAAATCCAGACTCTTTGGACATAATGAAAAAAAAAACATAAAATTTTAACTATTTATATTATAAGTTTCATCTTTATTATTCACTCATGTCTTTTTCTTCATGTTTAGCGCAGTCGGAACAGAGAAGCACCTGATGATCAGGACAAATACACTTGTTACATATATAACAACATAGAATTATGAAACCGCTTACACTTACTACTCGCAGGTTAGTTGCTCTATGTATAACAATGTTTCCTGGTAGACTTGTTTCGCGCTCCTGGATTTCGGATTCCCGACTACCTTGTTCGATATTTTCCAATTCGGACTTTGTGCTACTCCCACCCTGTTGTGTGTCTGTGTTGTGAGATTCTACCAAGCAGTCTTGTTCTTCAGGGTCATTCTCCACTATATCACCATCATCAGTGTCTTCTTCTTCTAGCCATCTAGAAATCCTCTCTTGTGTACTCCCTGAAGCCATTAATCTGAAAAATATCATTACTTTAGTTACTACTATCCTTAAAATAAATTGTACATATCATAACAACATAAAGAAAAGGTAAAAAACATATTTACATTAAATAAACACGGACGACAACTCACGAAAAAAAGATCACTCGAGTGATCACGCGTTCTACAATCGTAGAAATTCACTTTTGACGCTATATTTCTCTGAAGTGCAGCCACTTTAGTCGCTGCAAGGATTCTAAACATGTTTATTGCCTCTTAATAGAGGAATACTAAGACTGTGTGCGTCAGTGACCTTCAAATTACGTAAAAGCATAATGCAATGCACATGTGTTCTACCTGTAGAACGCGCGACTACTGGAATGTAAATGGTTCTTTAAACATTCTGACGATATTTTTTTTAATATTCAAAATATTTCCATGCTACACTTTGCTTATACTGCAATGTTTTTATTTACCGAAATTTCTAATTTAAGTAGCTTTTGAATCGAATCAACCAATGTGAAGTCGATACACTACCACTAAGCTAATACTTAAATTTTCTTTATCGTTGTCGTTCTTTATGTACATATGTCAAAATGCACAAATAATACATAATAAATATTCATAAAGTTTATTGTCGTTAGTACATATGTGAAAATGCACAAATAATACATAATAAATATTCATAACGTTTATTGTCGTCTGTTTATTAATAAAGTAGCTTAAATATCGCCAATAGTATTTATTGTGTTTAACAAATGTTTGTATCAAAAACTGTTTTTTTTATTGTTGCTTTGAGAATCAATATCACAATTATAAAATGTAGATAATAATTGACTAGGCGTTGCATAAATCTAGGTAAGTGGTGATAATAAGAATAGAAAGGTCAATTCACATCAATTTATTTCACAATCAATTTTAATTTTATGTGAAAGAAAACACGACAGAAACCTGGAAGATAACAATAAAAAATTGTAATCAATTTCCTAGTATTCGATTTGTTGTCTTGAAATTTTTATTCTAATAAAGGACCCTAATGACCAGTTACTATTTTAAGATATATATATTTGTCATTATATCCATTTTATATTTAAATTGAATTAGATAGATTAAAAGTTAGTCTTTTAGCAAAATGATGGATTGAGTGACGGTAACATGAGACGCAGACCCATTACATGTGAAGTAGTGTGCGTAAATGCGACTTTCTTTCGCGTTGGCACACACGCCGTATATGCGCTGTGCAAGTCGCGCCGTACATAAAATGCGTAAGTGCATTTAAAAAGTTCCATAGATATGATATTCGAATTTATGTTAAACTACTACTTTATATTTTTAATAAATAACACAAAATATGTTAATTAGAATCACATATGATGTTAATATATATGAAATATTCTAAAAGAGTAATCCTAGAAAGGGAAGTAGGTCTTACGGCAGGTTGAATAAATGGAAACCCTTTTGCACATATACATTTTGAATTTTAGATCATTTAATTTGATGACTACTAGAAATAATATTTATTATTAATATTTGTTGAAACAAATATTTACACATACCAATTTAATACACATCAGTTGAACGATATTAAAGTTGTCCTGCATCACCGATAAACATTTAATTTTATTGGAGTGTATCAGTTTCATAAATATATAATATATCCCAATATCATATTATATACATAGATTTCTGAAAAATATAACTTAAATAATAAACTACATTATAATTATTTTCATTTGTTGTGTAATAGATTTCCCACAAGCACGTGACATTGAGTAACTGCGATGTTACAAACAAAATTAACACAGATAATGTAAATCACACTTTAATCTATAGGGAAAAAAGTCGCAAATATGAATATACCTCTATACTATAGAAAATCATATTAGCGTCACCGTGTGAAATGTAAAAGTACGGGTTGACAAAATAATGTTAAAATAGACTTAAAGTTGTAAAAAATAAGAGCCTACAAACTGCTTAAAGAAATTTCTATTTACAAAGTAAAAGTTGTTATAATTTTAACTTTGTCACGGGTGTTACGTTTCTTTCACTGTTTTGTTTGTGGTCAAATCTTTCATTTACCTTCACAGGAAAGGTATTTCACTTACGTAATCTTTAATTAATCCATTTACTATATAAAATTATTGACTTGAGCTTTAAATAAAGTAACTGTGAAAAATCACTGTTTAAAAAACACTGTATTTGACATTAAAAATCTAATAAATGTTTTCCACTTTCATTACATATAATCTATAAACTTGAGTTCTGAGAAAGGAATAATGCAGTGTAATTGATTGAAATAACGTTACGATATTCTGTGTCTCAAATATTAGTAATTATTCGAAAACTTCTATTAATACAGGATTCGTGGCTAAAACGCAATAATGCTTTTTTGTAGACTTTACAGAAGGTATTATTACAAAAATGTAAAGGCTATTATAGGGTGGATCAATATGTGAAAGATGATGATATCTGGAAATGATGCCTCGCTCCAAGCACCCGCCAAAACTATCTATGGTTGCGAAAATATGTATTATGAAACGATAAGCACGATAGCGCTTCTTACCAGTTCTTTTTGATGACTGGGTAGTTTTACAAACCTAAAATTAAAATCTAAATTGAATAAAGTATTTTTGATTTTGAAATATAGTTCTACATATTAAACTTTGTAAGGAATAACAATTTTTGATTATCAACGTTGAATAAATTTGTTTCAGATAGAAAATTAAAGCAGTAAAGTTGCAATATTAATAATATAAGGTTTAACACCATTCAGAAGATGAAGAATTTCATATAGTAATATATGTTATAGCGTATATACAAAAAGTAAGATGTATTATTGTTATTTATCATCCTAATATGTGTAAATATAATGTTAATTGTCGTTTCGTACGAGAAGATAATCGCACGACCGCCATGTGCAATATGCCAAACAATATTGAATAATTTAATAATATCATTACCGTAACATAAAAATTAACGTTTTGTTATGATGAATAAAGCAAAAATTAAAATCCATTGAATTATTTTAGACGGACATCACGTAGACTCCTCTATGTTCACAGTGCTACTAAAAAGTTATGACAGCCATTTTTCAAAAGTACATCTGGATACGCTTCCATTAATAATAGAATTGTATTAAAAATATAAACTCTTATATTTTATACATCTGTGACGGATCACGTGACATACGACCTAAATTACATATCTTGTTTGTTTTCCCAAACATATGTATTTTACTGAATACGAAATGCAAAACAAGATGACTGTTTGACAATTACCTTTTAATTTTAAACCCAATATTCTTTAGACGTGCAGCCCGAAATTCCAATGACTATTAATTATGATCTTCGTCATGTAGTCACAGTGATTAAACGCCATGGTTTCTTATGGCGACAAACAAACTTTTTGCTCGAGGTAACGATATTTCCATAAATAATTATAATTTCATAAACTGAAAAGCCAGTGTATTGCGAAACGGCACGCGACCTCGAAAGACATTCAGATTTACAATGCAATAGTTGTCGGTCGATTTGAAGTAATGTCCAATAGTAATAAAGATATTATAAATGGTGTAATGCATCCATTAATTATCTTCACGCCTGTTTTCTTGTAATGGGCAATTGAAAACTTTAATTAAATTAAACTGTCGTCCTATCAGCATTTAGAGAGCTATTCGTCTATTCGGCAGCGCAGCCTTACGAAATTCCAGTTTTGGAAATTTAAAAAAATCTGAGTGACTCTTTTAAATTATTTTTTTGAGCTGCGCTTTGACTTTTATAACATCATATACTTACATATTTACGTAAGAGTTAGTACCTAAATATACACAGAGGGCAGCCCAAAAAAATACGAATTTGTTTTCGAGACTCTTACGTAAATATGTAAGTATATGATGTTTTAAAAGTCAAAGCGCAGCTCAAAAAAGTATTCAAATTGGCTCACTTAAATATATTTCAGTGGAGGTTTTTATACTATCTATTTTACTACAATTCACCACTAATTGTCATTGCAATACTTGAACTTCTATACTGTTGAAATAATTGTCGTGAAAATTGGTGTGCGTTGGTATTTAAATACAGTGAATATTTAAATAATATCGATTTGGTTATGATTCAGCTATTTATTACAAATCACAGTAATTACAACAAATTATAATAAACACGCGTGAGGCCGCGAGCACAGCTTATAGTGTATAGTGATCGTAATACAGCGCTCAGCAATTCGCTCTTAATACTTCCTCTGCCATGTTCATATGCTGTACTGATTAGCTTATGATATGTCGATTCTTATTTATTGTTACCATGTAAGCTACTAATTCATTTAAAACTAGTATTGCTTATTAGTCAAAAATTTCCGAAATTATAGATTTAATAATAATGTGTACCATGTTGAGCGATATTAATTCAAATCCTGCGATGAGCTAGAGTTTCGGGAAGGAAATCATCGTATAGCACGGTCGGTGGTGAGTAGTTCTAGCTGGTGGTGTCTGATCAGCTACTACCATCAAGTTAAAGATCACCAGATCTGTTCCGGCAGTTGTACTTGAGAGCTCTATACTTGCTTTAATTTTCCACCGTCTAAGCCCAAATCGTTATTTAATATCAAATGCAGTTGTAGCATACACTAATAGTAAGTTACTTACTTACTTAAGATTTCATTAATACCTCCTTTTGGGCTATAAACTCGGGACTAGCAATCATGTAAGTAGAGATGCCCTTACTATGTGTACGATTAAATAGATCTCACATGAGATAGAATCGAATGATATCAACTCCCGTGTACAGCATTCAGGTGCACCAGCGCCTGGGTACTGGGGGTACTTAGACGAATTTAAAACGAAAACGGTTAATAATAGGACGTATTTAAGTTCAACGAACCGCTGTTAGTAATAAGTAATAAACACACAAAATCGTTATATAATTAACAAGTTAATGATGACGGCTGCGCTTGCGTAAAGGTTTTAATTATTGTTTTGATAAAACGTTATAAAATTCGAGTTCTTGGAGTTCAAGGATATCTCTATTTCTATTATTTACATTTGCATTTCTTTAATATACAATTGTTTATGACACATACTATAGTACAATTGATTAAGACATTATATAAAAAAATAAGACTAATTATTCCCATTATGATACGTTTACGTGCATTTTACAATAGAATGGGAAACCAAGTGCTGTCTTCACTTCTGAAAGCTCTAAATTTATAGCTCTAAATCCATTTATAAATATTCATATAAATTAGTCACGTAGAAAATATTTAAATTAGTCAAATGTATAAAAGTCGTATAACTAGTATAAGTTTCGACTGTGAAAGCACCCCGACACACCTATCCCTGCCGCAAAGCTGTAGTTCTCACTCTGTTATCTTTCGTTCCATAGGCTGAGGCTATCAACACGTACTGATATCTAAAAAGTCCTTAGAAATATGTTATTACTATTATGATAGGCCTAAAAACCGTGATCGTTTTGAGGTTAATCGTATATAGACTACAGGGATTACTTAACATCATGTGGACTGCATACTTATCTGTAACTTGATAACATAAAAAATGGACAAAAATGTGTAAATTCGAAAATTCATTACTTTTTTTTTGTCAAATTAGTCATAATGAATTGAGTGAATTATATTTATAAGCTTTAACTATATTATGATTATTTAGTATATACAATAAATATTTCATATGTCCGTTGTCATATGGGCATGGAATGCCTATTTTAATTAACATATTTAATGCATTAATTAAAATAACACTCGGTGTACTATCAGAGTGAGTTGTTAGCAGTATGGCGGTACGTAAACAATGACTAACTGTACCACGTTTGTTGGACATGACCTCCATCTATTCTCGCGCTATATATATCCAATAAACTATTTTTTTCTGACTTGCGTAAATGACAACATTAAATCTAGTAGAAAGTAAAATATGAAACATTCGTGTCGATCATTGACAATCGTTAACGTAAATGACTATAAAGTGAATTGATTTAAAAAATATATAATTCTTTAATGTATTGTAATATAAAACATAATAATATTATAATATCATAGCGCCACGTAGTATCAAGTTATTATAAAAATCCTCTCCATGAACAAACAATAAAATGTCGCAGCTTTCATTGTGATCGGTCAACACGATTGGAGTTAGTCGATTTTATTATATATACACTCGTACATCACATATTAATTACCAATACATATTTTCTAGGGCTTTCTAGACTCGTATCAATTAAAAAAAAACATTTCAAAAATTCATAAATAAATAACCAATAACAACTTCAACAAATAATAATTCTTACAAACAAAATTATATTTAACGGAACATAATAACAATATCGAATTAATACTTATACAAATTCAAACGAGCCCATTAAATATCGAAGTTCAGACTTGAACCGTCACCAAATAAGATTAACTGTTAACTATCCGATAATGAAGCACAACTTAAACCGCTACCTACTGACCAATTTATCGTAGCTTATAAAATGAAATTTATAAAAATTACCTTTAATGTTTAAAGTTGTAAAGGATTTGATGTTCTCTACTTACTATATTTACAAGTACAAATATATTAGGTTTATCATTTGTAAATCACTTTATTTCGTCTCTGGACTAAAACAGGAACAAAAAATAACATTAAAATATCTACGCTATTCACTAGTTGAACGAATTAAACAGAGTCGAATTGTTTCGTCTGACAAGGTGGTTAACTCCAATGAGGCCACCGTTTAACACTACTTGGGGCATTCGCACTGAATTATTGACGGCTTACGTTTTTATATGACTATAAGTGACGCGTCAATGTTTCATATAAATGGTTCATAAATAAATCACGTCATATGGATTTCATGATTTTTCGGCCTCCCTATACTTTTTGTTTAGCCTCCCTTTCAATCACTGCCACAAATAGATGTACGTGTACGTGATCATAAAAACGGATTGAAGAATATATTTTAAATTTTATTGTTAATCTGAAGTCAAACGCTTAATTCTGTTACGTACCTACATCGTACTACAAATACAATTACAAGTATATTGGAAGAATTAATTAACAACTGTCACAGTAGTTTCATCGTTCGTTAAAGTTCATGTATTCAAACTCATGTATCAATAAAAATAATCCTTTGGCAATTGCAAAATCTATTCAACTATAAACCGTAGATATGAAATAAAGTATATACATATATAAAAAGAGGTATGAGGCAACGACTCACAAGATAAAAGTTACATAAGACGAAGTGATTCGTATGCGCCGGTCGCTCCCCAAGGCCGAGCACGGACGCTCCCCGACGCGGCCACGTGGTCGCAGGATCGACGACCCCGTCAGGGCTGACTCATACCAATAACATTTGTATATTATTTTGTAATATAAAGATTTATAATGCGTTTTGTTTTCGTGAATGCCGCGATGCAGTCGTACATATTATGATCATGTTAATTGCTGTGTTTTTTTCAATATAGGTAAATTAATTACTAGGCCAAAATGTTGCTTGATTTTATGCGACGACATAATATATAGAAGCACGTTAGGCCTAGTAGGACTGGCTTTCAATTGCAGCTAACGGAAAACACCTATAGGTGTTTGATTATAATGTTTTCAGGCATATTATAGAATTGATTTCAAGCGACGTGCGATTCAAACATACCATTTAGCTACTTTTACTACAAGGCAATAGCATAAGCAACCTTTTTGCCAAATTTAATAAAAGTTATTGTTATCTCTTTTTAACTTCTCAGTTTTATATAAGCTCTTTTTCTTTTATACTATCCATTCCGTTTTATACATCGCTTTCTGTCCCATTCCCACGTATTGCTTTATTTAAAGAAAAAAAATATCGCTATAAAAAAAACTTATAATTCTATCATCTCAAAATATTTTACCACACAAGAAAATAATAACCTAATTTAAATTGATTTTAGTATTTTAACATGCATATTTTTTACACTACATGGTGTACAATAGAGTTGTATTTTAGTGAGTTAGTGTACGCTTTAGCAATATTTTTATTATTTGTAGCTCGGCAAAATTACCGGACTATGCCTGATAGCCTCGTTCGTTATTCAGCAGGGTGCACCACGTGCAGGTGAGGTTGGCTTGGGTGTTTCAACTCTTATGATGGTATTCGACACCCCTTACAACCCTAAACTTATTTGATTTGATTGATTTGATTTGGAAATCATCGTGATAAAACTATGGCATGGTTATAGACTTTTTACCAATGCTCACTATGTTAGCTATGACCGTTAATCTGATAACTTATCACCAAGAAGTTATGTGTGTGTTTTGTCAGTTACACACTTAAGAGCCCGTTTTTCTGTCTCGAAAACAAATTCGTATTTTTTTGGGCCACCCCAGTCTACATATAGGTACGAGTATAATAGAAATGGATATTAGTATAAGTATGTATGACATATACTTAAACAAATTAGTATTCAAATTGGCTCACTTAAATATATTTCAGTGGAGGTTTTTATACTATCTATTTTACTACAATTCACCACTAATTGTCATTGCAATACTTGAACTTCTATACTGTTGAAATAATTGTCGTGAAAATTGGTGTGCGTTGGTATTTAAATACAGTGAATATTTAAATAATATCGATTTGGTTATGATTCAGCTATTTATTACAAATCACAGTAATTACAACAAATTATAATAAACACGCGTGAGGCCGCGAGCACAGCTTATAGTGTATAGTGATCGTAATACAGCGCTCAGCAATTCGCTCTTAATACTTCCTCTGCCATGTTCATATGCTGTACTGATTAGCTTTTGATATGTCGATTCTTTTTTACTGTTACCATGTAAGCTACTAATTCATTTAGAACTAGTATTGCTTATTAGTCAAAAATTTCCGAAATTATAGATTTAATAATAATGTGTACCATGTTGAGCGATATTAATTCAAATCCTGCGATGAGCTAGAGTTTCGGGAAGGAAATCATCGTATAGCACGGTCGGTGGTGAGTAGTTCTAGCTGGTGGTGTCTGATCAGCTACTACCATCAAGTTAAAGATCACCAGATCTGTTCCGGCAGTTGTACTTGAGAGCTCTATACTTGCTTTAATTTTCCACCGTCTAAGCCCAAATCGTTATTTAATATCAAATGCAGTTGTAGCATACACTAATAGTAAGTTACTTACTTACTTAAGATTTCATTAATACCTCCTTTTGGGCTATAAACTCGGGACTAGCAATCATGTAAGTAGAGATGCCCTTACTATGTGTACGATTAAATAGATCTCACATGAGATAGAATCGAATGATATCAACTCCCGTGTACAGCATTCAGTTGCATCAGCGCCTGGGTACTGGGGGTACTTAGACGAATTTAAAACGAAAACGGTTAATAATAGCACGTATTTAAGTTCAACGAACCGCTGTTAGTAATAAGTAATAAACACACAAAATCGTTATATAATTAACAAGTTAATGATGACGGCTGCGCTTGCGTAAAGGTTTTAATTATTGTTTTGATAAAACGTTATAAAATTCGAGTTCTTGGAGTTCAAGGATATCTCTATTTCTATTATTTACATTTGCATTTCTTTAATATACAATTGTTTATGACACATACTATAGTACAATTGATTAAGACATTATATAAAAAAATAAGACTAATTATTCCCATTATGATACGTTTACGTGCATTTTACAATAGAATGGGAAACCAAGTGCTGTCTTCACTTCTGAAAGCTCTAAATTTATAGCTCTAAATCCATTTATAAATATTCATATAAATTAGTCACGTAGAAAATATTTAAATTAGTCAAATGTATAAAAGTCGTATAACTAGTATAAGTTTCGACTGTGAAAGCACCCCGACACACCTATCCCTGCCGCAAAGCTGTAGTTCTCACTCTGTTATCTTTCGTTCCTAAGGCTGAGGCTATCAACACGTACTGATATCTAAAAAGTCCTTAGAAATATGTTATTACTATTATGATAGGCCTAAAAACCGTGATCCTTTTGAGGTTAATCGTATATAGACTACAGGGATTACTTAACATCATGTGGACTGTATACTTGTCTGTAACTTGATAACATAAAAAATGGACAAAAATTTGTAAATTCGAATTTTTTTTTTTTTGTCAAATTAGTCATAATGAATTGAGTGAATTATATTTATAACCTTTAACTATATTATGATTATTTTGGTATATATAATAAATATTGTATATGTCCATTGTCATATGGGCATGGAATGCCTATTTTAATTAACATATTTAATGCATTAATTAAAATAACACTCGGTGTACTATCAGAGTGAGTTGTTAGCAGTATGGCGGTACGTAAACAATGACTAACTGTACCACGTTTGTTGGACATGACCTCCATCTATTCTCGCGCTATATATATACAATAAACTATTTTTTTCTGACTTGCGTAAATGACAACATTAAATCTAGTAGAAAGTAAAATATGAAACATTCGTGTCGATCATTGACAATCGTTAACGTAAATGACTATAAAGTGAATTGATTTAAAAAATATATAATTCTTTAATGTATTGTAATATAAAACATAATAATATTATAATATCATAGCGCCACGTAGTATCAAGTTATTATAAAAATCCTCTCCATGAACAAACAATAAAATGTCGCAGCTTTCATTGTGATCGGTCAACACGATTGGAGTTAGTCGATTTTATTATATATACACTCGTACATCACATATTAATTACCAATACATATTTTCTAGGGCTTTCTAGACTCGTATCAATTAAAAAAAAACATTTCAAAAATTCATAAATAAATAACCAATAACAACTTCAACAAATAATAATTCTTACAAACAAAATTATATTTAACGGAACATAATAACAATATCGAATTAATACTTATACAAATTCAAACGAGCCCATTAAATATCGAAGTTCAGACTTGAACCGTCACCAAATAAGATTAACTGTTAACTATCCGATAATGAAGCACAACTTAAACCGCTACCTACTGACCAATTTATCGTAGCTTATAAAATGAAATTTATAAAAATTACCTTTAATGTTTAAAGTTGTAAAGGATTTGATGTTCTCTACTTACTATATTTACAAGTACAAATATATTAGGTTTATCATTTGTAAATCACTTTATTTCGTCTCTGGACTAAAACAGGAACAAAAAATAACATTAAAATATCTACGCTATTCACTAGTTGAACGAATTAAACAGAGTCGAATTGTTTCGTCTGACAAGGTGGTTAACTCCAATGAGGCCACCGTTTAACACTACTTGGGGCATTCGCACTGAATTATTGACGGCTTATGTTTTCATATGACTATAAGTGACGCGTCAATGTTTCATATAAATGGTTCATAAATAAATCACGCCACATGGATTTCATGATTTTTCGGCCTCCCTATACTTTAAAAAACACTGTATTTGACATTAAAAATCTAATAAATGTTTTCCACTTTCATTACATATAATCTATAAACTTGAGTTCTGAGAAAGGAATAATGCAGTGTAATTGATTGAAATAACGTTACGATATTCTGTGTCTCAAATATTAGTAATTATTCGAAAACTTCTATTAAAACAGGATTCGTGGCTAAAACGCAATAATGCTTTTTTGTAGACTTTACAGAAGGTATTATTACAAAAATGTAAAGGCTATTATAGGGTGGATCAATATGTGAAAGATGATGATATCTGGAAATGATGCCTCGCTCCAAGCACCCGCCAAAACTATCTATGGTTGCGAAAATATGTATTATGAAACGATAAGCACGATAGCGCTTCTTACCAGTTCTTTTTGATGACTGGGTAGTTTTACAAACCTAAAATTAAAATCTAAATTGAATAAAGTATTTTTGATTTTGAAATATAGTTCTACATATTAAACTTTGTAAGGAATAACAATTTTTGATTATCAACGTTGAATAAATTTGTTTCAGATAGAAAATTAAAGCAGTAAAGTTGCAATATTAATAATATAAGGTTTAACACCATTCAGAAGATGAAGAATTTCATATAGTAATATATGTTATAGCGTATATACAAAAAGTAAGATGTATTATTGTTATTTATCATCCTAATATGTGTAAATATAATGTTAATTGTCGTTTCGTACGAGAAGATAATCGCACGACCGCCATGTGCAATATGCCAAACAATATTGAATAATTTAATAATATCATTACCGTAACATAAAAATTAACGTTTTGTTATGATGAATAAAGCAAAAATTAAAATCCATTGAATTATTTTAGACGGACATCACGTAGACTCCTCTATGTTCACAGTGCTACTAAAAAGTTATGACAGCCATTTTTCAAAAGTACATCTGGATACGCTTCCATTAATAATAGAATTGTATTAAAAATATAAACTCTTATATTTTATACATCTGTGACGGATCACGTGACATACGACCTAAATTACATATCTTGTTTGTTTTCCCAAACATATGTATTTTACTGAATACGAAATGCAAAACAAGATGACTGTTTGACATTACCTTTTAATTTTAAACCCAATATTCTTTAGACGTGCAGCCCGAAATTCCAATGACTATTAATTATGATCTTCGTCATGTAGTCACAGTGATTAAACGCCATGGTTTCTTATGGCGACAAACAAACTTTTTGCTCGAGGTAACGATATTTCCATAAATAATTATAATTTCATAAACTGAAAAGCCAGTGTATTGCGAAACGGCACGCGACCTCGAAAGACATTCAGATTTACAATGCAATAGTTGTCGGTCGATTTGAAGTAATGTCCAATAGTAATAAAGATATTATAAATGGTGTAATGCATCCATTAATTATCTTCACGCCTGTTTTCTTGTAATGGGCAATTGAAAACTTTAATTAAATTAAACTGTCGTCCTATCAGCATTTAGAGAGCTATTCGTCTATTCGGCAGCGCAGCCTTACGAAATTCCAGTTTTGGAAATTTAAAAAAATCTGAGTGACTCTTTTAAATTATTTTTTTGAGCTGCGCTTTGACTTTTAAAACATCATATACTTACATATTTACGTAAGAGTCTCGAAAACAAATTCGTATTTTTTTGGGCCACCCCAGTCTACATATAGGTACGAGTATAATAGAAATGGATATTAGTATAAGTATGTATGACATATACTTAAACAAATTAGTATTCAAATTGGCTCACTTAAATATATTTCAGTGGAGGTTTTTATACTATCTATTTTACTACAATTCACCACTAATTGTCATTGCAATACTTGAACTTCTATACTGTTGAAATAATTGTCGTGAAAATTGGTGTGCGTTGGTATTTAAATACAGTGAATATTTAAATAATATCGATTTGGTTATAATTCAGCTATTTATTACAAATCCAGTAATTACAACAAATTATAATAAACACGCGTGAGGCCGCGAGCACAGCTTATAGTGTATAGTGATCGTAATACAGCGCTCAGCAATTCGCTCTTAATACTTCCTCTGCCATGTTCATATGCTGTACTGATTAGCTTTTGATATGTCGATTCTTTTTTACTGTTACCATGTAAGCTACTAATTCATTTAGAACTAGTATTGCTTATTAGTCAAAAATTTCCGAAATTATAGATTTAATAATAATGTGTACCATGTTGAGCGA
The DNA here is from genome assembly GCA_015888305.1 of Antheraea pernyi. Lineage (NCBI taxonomy): Eukaryota > Metazoa > Arthropoda > Insecta > Lepidoptera > Saturniidae > Antheraea > Antheraea pernyi. The sequence goes on along the minus strand of MU159215.1, from coordinate 56,544 downwards.
TATTAATTCAAATCCTGCGATGAGCTAGAGTTTCGGGAAGGAAATCATCGTATAGCACGGTCGGTGGTGAGTAGTTCTAGCTGGTGGTGTCTGACCAGCTACTACCGTCAAGTTAAAGATCACCAGATCTGTTCCGGCAGTTGTACTTGAGAGCTCTATACTTGCTTTAATTTTCCACCGTCTAAGCCCAAATCGTTATTTAATATCAAATGCAGTTGTAGCATACACTAATAGTAAGTTACTTACTTACTTAAGATTTCATTAATACCTCCTTTTGGGCTATAAACTCGGGACTAGCAATCATGTAAGTAGAGATGCCCTTACTATGTGTACGATTAAATAGATCTCACATGAGATAGAATCGAATGATATCAACTCCCGTGTACAGCATTCAGTTGCATCAGCGCCTGGGTACTGGGGGTACTTAGACGAATTTAAAACGAAAACGGTTAATAATAGGACGTATTTAAGTTCAACGAACCGCTGTTAGTAATAAGTAATAAACACACAAAATCGTTATATAATTAACAAGTTAATGATGACGGCTGCGCTTGCGTAAAGGTTTTAATTATTGTTTTGATAAAACGTTATAAAATTCGAGTTCTTGGAGTTCAAGGATATCTCTATTTCTATTATTTACATTTGCATTTCTTTAATATACAATTGTTTATGACACATACTATAGTACAATTGATTAAGACATTATATAAAAAAATAAGACTAATTATTCCCATTATGATACGTTTACGTGCATTTTACAATAGAATGGGAAACCAAGTGCTGTCTTCACTTCTGAAAGCTCTAAATTTATAGCTCTAAATCCATTTATAAATATTCATATAAATTAGTCACGTAGAAAATATTTAAATTAGTCAAATGTATAAAAGTCGTATAACTAGTATAAGTTTCGACTGTGAAAGCACCCCGACACACCTATCCCTGCCGCAAAGCTGTAGTTCTCACTCTGTTATCTTTCGTTCCATAGGCTGAGGCTATCAACACGTACTGATATCTAAAAAGTCCTTAGAAATATGTTATTACTATTATGATAGGCCTAAAAACCGTGATCGTTTTGAGGTTAATCGTATATAGACTACAGGGATTACTTAACATCATGTGGACTGCATACTTATCTGTAACTTGATAACATAAAAAATGGACAAAAATGTGTAAATTCGAAAATTCATTACTTTTTTTTTGTCAAATTAGTCATAATGAATTGAGTGAATTATATTTATAAGCTTTAACTATATTATGATTATTTAGTATATACAATAAATATTTCATATGTCCGTTGTCATATGGGCATGGAATGCCTATTTTAATTAACATATTTAATGCATTAATTAAAATAACACTCGGTGTACTATCAGAGTGAGTTGTTAGCAGTATGGCGGTACGTAAACAATGACTAACTGTACCACGTTTGTTGGACATGACCTCCATCTATTCTCGCGCTATATATATCCAATAAACTATTTTTTTCTGACTTGCGTAAATGACAACATTAAATCTAGTAGAAAGTAAAATATGAAACATTCGTGTCGATCATTGACAATCGTTAACGTAAATGACTATAAAGTGAATTGATTTAAAAAATATATAATTCTTTAATGTATTGTAATATAAAACATAATAATATTATAATATCATAGCGCCACGTAGTATCAAGTTATTATAAAAATCCTCTCCATGAACAAACAATAAAATGTCGCAGCTTTCATTGTGATCGGTCAACACGATTGGAGTTAGTCGATTTTATTATATATACACTCGTACATCACATATTAATTACCAATACATATTTTCTAGGGCTTTCTAGACTCGTATCAATTAAAAAAAAACATTTCAAAAATTCATAAATAAATAACCAATAACAACTTCAACAAATAATAATTCTTACAAACAAAATTATATTTAACGGAACATAATAACAATATCGAATTAATACTTATACAAATTCAAACGAGCCCATTAAATATCGAAGTTCAGACTTGAACCGTCACCAAATAAGATTAACTGTTAACTATCCGATAATGAAGCACAACTTAAACCGCTACCTACTGACCAATTTATCGTAGCTTATAAAATGAAATTTATAAAAATTACCTTTAATGTTTAAAGTTGTAAAGGATTTGATGTTCTCTACTTACTATATTTACAAGTACAAATATATTAGGTTTATCATTTGTAAATCACTTTATTTCGTCTCTGGACTAAAACAGGAACAAAAAATAACATTAAAATATCTACGCTATTCACTAGTTGAACGAATTAAACAGAGTCGAATTGTTTCGTCTGACAAGGTGGTTAACTCCAATGAGGCCACCGTTTAACACTACTTGGGGCATTCGCACTGAATTATTGACGGCTTACGTTTTTATATGACTATAAGTGACGCGTCAATGTTTCATATAAATGGTTCATAAATAAATCACGTCATATGGATTTCATGATTTTTCGGCCTCCCTATACTTTTTGTTTAGCCTCCCTTTCAATCACTGCCACAAATAGATGTACGTGTACGTGATCATAAAAACGGATTGAAGAATATATTTTAAATTTTATTGTTAATCTGAAGTCAAACGCTTAATTCTGTTACGTACCTACATCGTACTACAAATACAATTACAAGTATATTGGAAGAATTAATTAACAACTGTCACAGTAGTTTCATCGTTCGTTAAAGTTCATGTATTCAAACTCATGTATCAATAAAAATAATCCTTTGGCAATTGCAAAATCTATTCAACTATAAACCGTAGATATGAAATAAAGTATATACATATATAAAAAGAGGTATGAGGCAACGACTCACAAGATAAAAGTTACATAAGACGAAGTGATTCGTATGCGCCGGTCGCTCCCCAAGGCCGAGCACGGACGCTCCCCGACGCGGCCACGTGGTCGCAGGATCGACGACCCCGTCAGGGCTGACTCATACCAATAACATTTGTATATTATTTTGTAATATAAAGATTTATAATGCGTTTTGTTTTCGTGAATGCCGCGATGCAGTCGTACATATTATGATCATGTTAATTGCTGTGTTTTTTTCAATATAGGTAAATTAATTACTAGGCCAAAATGTTGCTTGATTTTATGCGACGACATAATATATAGAAGCACGTTAGGCCTAGTAGGACTGGCTTTCAATTGCAGCTAACGGAAAACACCTATAGGTGTTTGATTATAATGTTTTCAGGCATATTATAGAATTGATTTCAAGCGACGTGCGATTCAAACATACCATTTAGCTACTTTTACTACAAGGCAATAGCATAAGCAACCTTTTTGCCAAATTTAATAAAAGTTATTGTTATCTCTTTTTAACTTCTCAGTTTTATATAAGCTCTTTTTCTTTTATACTATCCATTCCGTTTTATACATCGCTTTCTGTCCCATTCCCACGTATTGCTTTATTTAAAGAAAAAAAATATCGCTATAAAAAAAACTTATAATTCTATCATCTCAAAATATTTTACCACACAAGAAAATAATAACCTAATTTAAATTGATTTTAGTATTTTAACATGCATATTTTTTACACTACATGGTGTACAATAGAGTTGTATTTTAGTGAGTTAGTGTACGCTTTAGCAATATTTTTATTATTTGTAGCTCGGCAAAATTACCGGACTATGCCTGATAGTATGTACAGTACAATCCAAAAACAATGGCGACCACCGAGTGACACACTATCTATGCTGTTGCTGTATGCTGGATATGCACCAGCCTGATCTCGAAACGCAACCCGCAGAAGCGAATCTCTATGATGGGCTTTTTCGCCATATACATGGTGGTTGCGCCCCAGTGAGGCTGTAAAACCCTACCACCCCACTTTTGCCATTGCCTCGTTCGTTATTCAGCAGGGTGCACCACGTGCAGGTGAGGTTGGCTTGGGTGTTTCAACTCTTATGATGGTATTCGACACCCCTTACAACCCTAAACTTATTTGATTTGATTGATTTGATTTGGAAATCATCGTGATAAAACTATGGCATGGTTATAGACTTTTTACCAATGCTCACTATGTTAGCTATGACCGTTAATCTGATAACTTATCACCAAGAAGTTATGTGTGTGTTTTGTCAGTTACACACTTAAGAGCCCGTTTTTCTCTGATTTCGTTGTTACCACCTTAGGTTACGTAATATAAGGTAAGATTTCGATGAAAAGCTAAAACCTGTAAAGCGTTTATTTTTTTAATGTAACAACCCTAAGTGTAACTGTAAATTTGGGCACCCCGGGCTTGAAGCGGGCTATCCCGAACCGGGAGTAGTAGTGTCATTGACCCTCGGGACGGTGCACCGCGCACAAGGACTACGACTTGGATTCACGGTAGATTTAGTTTTTGTCAAGTTCATACGAGTTTAAAAGTCCATGCAAAACCTTTGACCCTAACTACAACATTATATGTCAATGACATACAAAGCGGAGTAGACAATTTTTTTTTTTATAAATGTCTAAATATTATTATGTGCATTGTAATAACCATAATTAAAATTATACCTAATGCGAATGTAAGTTTTTTTGTTACGTTTTCACGTCTTAAGTAGTCAACTGATGTTCATGAAATTTTGCATACATGTCAAGGATACAGAAGAGTACATAGCGCTTCGCCCAACTTTTCCTGCCACCGTAGCCGGACCTGAGGGGATGGGCCGCGGGGCCCATCTCCTAATTGCACAGGTCCGGCGGACGAGGGGGGCAGCCGGTGTGTACCCGGTCTGTTCCTCTATAGGTAGGAACCCGGCGGTCACCTTCCGCCGGGCGGACCGTGGCTCTACAAGGTTGATTAGCTTGAACGATCCTTTGGCGCCCCCACAAAACGGTCTGTCGGTACACCGTGGGGTTTTAGTCCGTGTGACTCGGACATAACCCCCCGGCGTATCAATAAGGGATTTCCCCACGTTAAAAAAAAAAAAGTTGTCACTCAAAAAAAATTGAGTCAGTTATAGGAATTACCGACAGAAGTGAAAAACAATGAACAACTGTGTTCCTTTTTAATTTTAAAAACAATTATAGTCTGAATTATTTCAATTTCATAATTTGAAAAATGAAATTATTTATATCAGTCTAATCTTTTTTACATGTTTTCGCATTCCGAGCAATAATTATATACATTTTTATGAAGTTTGTATCAATTAATCAAACATATGATGAGCTGCATAAGCTGAATATAACATATCTGCCGTGCCTCCGCCAAGTCCAGCAATAAAGCGGCACGGCCGTACTATATATACTATTCCTTTCTCGAAGCAGTTCTGGCCTATTTCGACACCCTATAACTTTCATATCTCTATTTCTATTATTTACATTTGCATTTCTTTAATATACAATTGTTTATGACACATACTATAGTACAATTGATTAAGACATTATATAAAAAAATAAGACTAATTATTCCCATTATGATACGTTTACGTGCATTTTACAATAGAATGGGAAACCAAGTGCTGTCTTCACTTCTGAAAGCTCTAAATTTATAGCTCTAAATCCATTTATAAATATTCATATAAATTAGTCACGTAAAAAATATTTAAATTAGTCAAATGGATAAAAGTCGTATAACTAGTATAAGTTTCGACTGTGAAAGCACCCCGACACACCAATCCCTGCCGCAAAGCTGTAGTTCTCACTCTGTTATCTTTCGTTCCATAGGCTGAGGCTATCAACACGTACTGATATCTAAAAAGTCCTTAGAAATATGTTATTACTATTATGATAGGCCTAAAAACCGTGATCGTTTTGAGGTTAATCGTATATAGACTACAGGGATTACTTAACATCATGTGGACTGCATACTTATCTGTAACTTGATAACATAAAAAATGGACAAAAATGTGTAAATTCGAAAATTCATTACTTTTTTTTTGTCAAATTAGTCATAATGAATTGAGTGAATTATATTTATAAGCTTTAACTATATTATGATTATTTAGTATATACAATAAATATTTCATATGTCCGTTGTCATATGGGCATGGAATGCCTATTTTAATTAACATATTTAATGCATTAATTAAAATAACACTCGGTGTACTATCAGAGTGAGTTGTTAGCAGTATGGCGGTACGTAAACAATGACTAACTGTACCACGTTTGTTGGACATGACCTCCATCTATTCTCGCGCTATATATATCCAATAAACTATTTTTTTCTGACTTGCGTAAATGACAACATTAAATCTAGTAGAAAGTAAAATATGAAACATTCGTGTTGATCATTGAAAATCGTTAACGTAAATGATTATAAAGTGAATTGATTTAAAAAATATATAATTCTTTAATGTACTGTAATATAAAACATAATAATATTATAATATCATAGCGCCACCTAGTACCAAGTTATTATAAAAATCCTCTCCATGAGCAAACAATAAAATGTCGCAGCTTTCATTGTGATCGGTCAACACGGTTGGAGTTTTGTTTCGTACACCACATATTAATTACCAATACATATTTTCTAGGGCTTTCTAGACTCGTATCAATTAAAAAAAAACATTTCAAAAATTCATAAATAAATAACCAATAACAACTTCAACAAATAATAATTCTTACAAACAAAATTATATTTAACGGAACATAATAACAATATCGAATTAATACTTATACAAATTCAAACGAGCCCATTAAATATCGAAGTTCAGACTTGAACCGTCACCAAATAAGATTAACTGTTAACTATCCGATAATGAAGCACAACTTAAACCGCTACCTACTGACCAATTTATCGTAGCTTATAAAATGAAATTTATAAAAATTACCTTTAATGTTTAAAGTTGTAAAGGATTTGATGTTCTCTACTTACTATATTTACAAGTACAAATATATTAGGTTTATCATTTGTAAATCACTTTATTTCGTCTCTGGACTAAAACAGGAACAAAAAATAACATTAAAATATCTACGCTATTCACTAGTTGAACGAATTAAACAGAGTCGAATTGTTTCGTCTGACAAGGTGGTTAACTCCAATGAGGCCACCGTTTAACACTACTTGGGGCATTCGCACTGAATTATTGACGGCTTACGTTTTTATATGACTATAAGTGACGCGTCAATGTTTCATATAAATGGTTCATAAATAAATCACGTCATATGGATTTCATGATTTTTCGGCCTCCCTATACTTTTTGTTTAGCCTCCCTTTCAATCACTGCCACAAATAGATGTACGTGTACGTGATCATAAAAACGGATTGAAGAATATATTTTAAATTTTATTGTTAATCTGAAGTCAAACGCTTAATTCTGTTACGTACCTACATCGTACTACAAATACAATTACAAGTATATTGGAAGAATTAATTAACAACTGTCACAGTAGTTTCATCGTTCGTTAAAGTTCATGTATTCAAACTCATGTATCAATAAAAATAATCCTTTGGCAATTGCAAAATCTATTCAACTATAAACCGTAGATATGAAATAAAGTATATACATATATAAAAAGAGGTATGAGGCAACGACTCACAAGATAAAAGTTACATAAGACGAAGTGATTCGTATGCGCCGGTCGCTCCCCAAGGCCGAGCACGGACGCTCCCCGACGCGGCCACGTGGTCGCAGGATCGACGACCCCGTCAGGGCTGACTCATACCAATAACATTTGTATATTATTTTGTAATATAAAGATTTATAATGCGTTTTGTTTTCGTGAATGCCGCGATGCAGTCGTACATATTATGATCATGTTAATTGCTGTGTTTTTTTCAATATAGGTAAATTAATTACTAGGCCAAAATGTTGCTTGATTTTATGCGACGACATAATATATAGAAGCACGTTAGGCCTAGTAGGACTGGCTTTCAATTGCAGCTAACGGAAAACACCTATAGGTGTTTGATTATAATGTTTTCAGGCATATTATAGAATTGATTTCAAGCGACGTGCGATTCAAACATACCATTTAGCTACTTTTACTACAAGGCAATAGCATAAGCAACCTTTTTGCCAAATTTAATAAAAGTTATTGTTATCTCTTTTTAACTTCTCAGTTTTATATAAGCTCTTTTTCTTTTATACTATCCATTCCGTTTTATACATCGCTTTCTGTCCCATTCCCACGTATTGCTTTATTTAAAGAAAAAAAATATCGCTATAAAAAAAACTTATAATTCTATCATCTCAAAATATTTTACCACACAAGAAAATAATAACCTAATTTAAATTGATTTTAGTATTTTAACATGCATATTTTTTACACTACATGGTGTACAATAGAGTTGTATTTTAGTGAGTTAGTGTACGCTTTAGCAATATTTTTATTATTTGTAGCTCGGCAAAATTACCGGACTATGCCTGATAGTATGTACAGTACAATCCAAAAACAATGGCGACCACCGAGTGACACACTATCTATGCTGTTGCTGTATGCTGGATATGCACCAGCCTGATCTCGAAACGCAACCCGCAGAAGCGAATCTCTATGATGGGCTTTTTCGCCATATACATGGTGGTTGCGCCCCAGTGAGGCTGTAAAACCCTACCACCCCACTTTTGCCATTGCCTCGTTCGTTATTCAGCAGGGTGCACCACGTGCAGGTGAGGTTGGCTTGGGTGTTTCAACTCTTATGATGGTATTCGACACCCCTTACAACCCTAAACTTATTTGATTTGATTGATTTGATTTGGAAATCATCGTGATAAAACTATGGCATGGTTATAGACTTTTTACCAATGCTCACTATGTTAGCTATGACCGTTAATCTGATAACTTATCACCAAGAAGTTATGTGTGTGTTTTGTCAGTTACACACTTAAGAGCCCGTTTTTCTCTGATTTCGTTGTTACCACCTTAGGTTACGTAATATAAGGTAAGATTTCGATGAAAAGCTAAAACCTGTAAAGCGTTTATTTTTTTAATGTAACAACCCTAAGTGTAACTGTAAATTTGGGCACCCCGGGCTTGAAGCGGGCTATCCCGAACCGGGAGTAGTAGTGTCATTGACCCTCGGGACGGTGCACCGCGCACAAGGACTACGACTTGGATTCACGGTAGATTTAGTTTTTGTCAAGTTCATACGAGTTTAAAAGTCCATGCAAAACCTTTGACCCTAACTACAACATTATATGTCAATGACATACAAAGCGGAGTAGACAATTTTTTTTTTTATAAATGTCTAAATATTATTATGTGCATTGTAATAACCATAATTAAAATTATACCTAATGCGAATGTAAGTTTTTTTGTTACGTTTTCACGTCTTAAGTAGTCAACTGATGTTCATGAAATTTTGCATACATGTCAAGGATACAGAAGAGTACATAGCGCTTCGCCCAACTTTTCCTGCCACCGTAGCCGGACCTGAGGGGATGGGCCGCGGGGCCCATCTCCTAATTGCACAGGTCCGGCGGACGAGGGGGGCAGCCGGTGTGTACCCGGTCTGTTCCTCTATAGGTAGGAACCCGGCGGTCACCTTCCGCCGGGCGGACCGTGGCTCTACAAGGTTGATTAGCTTGAACGATCCTTTGGCGCCCCCACAAAACGGTCTGTCGGTACACCGTGGGGTTTTAGTCCGTGTGACTCGGACATAACCCCCCGGCGTATCAATAAGGGATTTCCCCACGTTAAAAAAAAAAAAGTTGTCACTCAAAAAAAATTGAGTCAGTTATAGGAATTACCGACAGAAGTGAAAAACAATGAACAACTGTGTTCCTTTTTAATTTTAAAAACAATTATAGTCTGAATTATTTCAATTTCATAATTTGAAAAATGAAATTATTTATATCAGTCTAATCTTTTTTACATGTTTTCGCATTCCGAGCAATAATTATATACATTTTTATGAAGTTTGTATCAATTAATCAAACATATGATGAGCTGCATAAGCTGAATATAACATATCTGCCGTGCCTCCGCCAAGTCCAGCAATAAAGCGGCACGGCCGTACTATATATACTATTCCTTTCTCGAAGCAGTTCTGGCCTATTTCGACACCCTATAACTTTCTTGCGGATAAAACTAGAAGCCTGAATTGAATCAGTAAGGCAGGTGTTGTATAAACACAGTATATTTCAAATTTCATTCCATTTGAACCAGTACTTTAAGAATTATAACTAGTCAGAATATTCTTAGTTTTGTCACTCACTTGCTGACTGATCGATCATCAAAACTCTAAGGCACTTCTAGCAGACATTGAAACTTAAAATTTAGAATACAATTAGTGTTTAGTGTATAAATCAAGGAATAACTAAAATATATTGTAATTTCTGTCCAGTTTCCTAGATACACCAACTGCACAAATCAATAAATCAAAATAAATCCCATATAAGTGTATAGGATTACAAAGTTACATTTGTAGTCAATGAATCAGTGTACCTGTATGTATTTGTATAATATATTGGAATAATAACGTAGATACGTTGTTTGTATTCAAGAAGTAGAAGCTAACGATCCGATTTGCCGGATAGTAGGTTCAAATGTTATGTCAAGTTATTACTATTATGATAGGCCTAAAAACCGTGATCGTTTTGAGGTTAATCGTATATAGACTACAGGGATTACTTAACATCATGTGGACTGCATACTTATCTGTAACTTGATAACATAAAAAATGGACAAAAATGTGTAAATTCGAAAATTCATTACTTTTTTTTTGTCAAATTAGTCATAATGAATTGAGTGAATTATATTTATAAGCTTTAACTATATTATGATTATTTAGTATATACAATAAATATTTCATATGTCCGTTGTCATATGGGCATGGAATGCCTATTTTAATTAACATATTTAATGCATTAATTAAAATAACACTCGGTGTACTATCAGAGTGAGTTGTTAGCAGTATGGCGGTACGTAAACAATGACTAACTGTACCACGTTTGTTGGACATGACCTCCATCTATTCTCGCGCCATATATATACAATAAACTATTTTTTTCTGACTGGGGTAAATTACAACATTAAATCTAGTAGAAAGTAAAATATGAAACATTCGTGTTGATCATTGAAAATCGTTAACGTAAATGATTATAAAGTGAATTGATTTAAAAAATATATAATTCTTTAATGTACTGTAATATAAAACATAATAATATTATAATATCATAGCGCCACGTAGTATCAAGTTATTATAAAAATCCTCTCCATGAACAAACAATAAAATGTCGCAGCTTTCATTGTGATCGGTCAACACGATTGGAGTTAGTCGATTTTATTATATATACACTCGTACATCACATATTAATTACCAATACATATTTTCTAGGGCTTTCTAGACTCGTATCAATTAAAAAAAAACATTTCAAAAATTCATAAATAAATAACCAATAACAACTTCAACAAATAATAATTCTTACAAACAAAATTATATTTAACGGAACATAATAACAATATCGAATTAATACTTATACAATTTCAAACGAGCCCATTAAATATCGAAGTTCAGATTTGAACCGTCACCAAATAAGATTAACTGTTAACTATCCGATAATGAAGCACAACTTAAACCGCTACCTACTGACCAATTTATCGTAGCTTATAAAATGAAATTTATAAAAATTACCTTTAATGTTTAAAGTTGTAAAGGATTTGATGTTCTCTACTTACTATATTTACAAGTACAAATATATTAGGTTTATCATTTGTAAATCACTTTATTTCGTCTCTGGACTAAAACAGGAACAAAAAATAACATTAAAATATCTACGCTATTCACTAGTTGAACGAATTAAACAGAGTCGAATTGTTTCGTCTGACAAGGTGGTTAACTCCAATGAGGCCACCGTTTAACACTACTTGGGGCATTCGCACTGAATTATTGACGGCTTATGTTTTCATATGACTATAAGTGACGCGTCAATGTTTCATATAAATGGTTCATAAATAAATCACGCCACATGGATTTCATGATTTTTCGGCCTCCCTATACTTTTTGTTTAGCCTCCCTTTCAATCACTGCCACAAATAGATGTACGTGTACGTGATCATAAAAACGGATTGAAGAATATATTTTAAATTTTATTGTTAATCTGAAGTCAAACGCTTAATTCTGTTACGTACCTACATCGTACTACAAATACAATTACAAGTATATTGGAAGAATTAATTAACAACTGTCACAGTAGTTTCATCGTTCGTTAAAGTTCATGTATTCAAACTCATGTATCAATAAAAATAATCCTTTGGCAATTGCAAAATCTATTCAACTATAAACCGTAGATATGAAATAAAGTATATACATATATAAAAAGAGGTATGAGGCAACGACTCACAAGATAAAAGTTACATAAGACGAAGTGATTCGTATGCGCCGGTCGCTCCCCAAGGCCGAGCACGGACGCTCCCCGACGCGGCCACGTGGTCGCAGGATCGACGACCCCGTCAGGGCTGACTCATACCAATAACATTTGTATATTATTTTGTAATATAAAGATTTATAATGCGTTTTGTTTTCGTGAATGCCGCGATGCAGTCGTACATATTATGATCATGTTAATTGCTGTGTTTTTTTCAATATAGGTAAATTAATTACTAGGCCAAAATGTTGCTTGATTTTATGCGACGACATAATATATAGAAGCACGTTAGGCCTAGTAGGACTGGCTTTCAATTGCAGCTAACGGAAAACACCTATAGGTGTTTGATTATAATGTTTTCAGGCATATTATAGAATTGATTTCAAGCGACGTGCGATTCAAACATACCATTTAGCTACTTTTACTACAAGGCAATAGCATAAGCAACCTTTTTGCCAAATTTAATAAAAGTTATTGTTATCTCTTTTTAACTTCTCAGTTTTATATAAGCTCTTTTTCTTTTATACTATCCATTCCGTTTTATACATCGCTTTCTGTCCCATTCCCACGTATTGCTTTATTTAAAGAAAAAAAATATCGCTATAAAAAAAACTTATAATTCTATCATCTCAAAATATTTTACCACACAAGAAAATAATAACCTAATTTAAATTGATTTTAGTATTTTAACATGCATATTTTTTACACTACATGGTGTACAATAGAGTTGTATTTTAGTGAGTTAGTGTACGCTTTAGCAATATTTTTATTATTTGTAGCTCGGCAAAATTACCGGACTATGCCTGATAGTATGTACAGTACAATCCAAAAACAATGGCGACCACCGAGTGACACACTATCTATGCTGTTGCTGTATGCTGGATATGCACCAGCCTGATCTCGAAACGCAACCCGCAGAAGCGAATCTCTATGATGGGCTTTTTCGCCATATACATGGTGGTTGCGCCCCAGTGAGGCTGTAAAACCCTACCACCCCACTTTTGCCATTGCCTCGTTCGTTATTCAGCAGGGTGCACCACGTGCAGGTGAGGTTGGCTTGGGTGTTTCAACTCTTATGATGGTATTCGACACCCCTTACAACCCTAAACTTATTTGATTTGATTGATTTGATTTGGAAATCATCGTGATAAAACTATGGCATGGTTATAGACTTTTTACCAATGCTCACTATGTTAGCTATGACCGTTAATCTGATAACTTATCACCAAGAAGTTATGTGTGTGTTTTGTCAGTTACACACTTAAGAGCCCGTTTTTCTCTGATTTCGTTGTTACCACCTTAGGTTACGTAATATAAGGTAAGATTTCGATGAAAAGCTAAAACCTGTAAAGCGTTTATTTTTTTAATGTAACAACCCTAAGTGTAACTGTAAATTTGGGCACCCCGGGCTTGAAGCGGGCTATCCCGAACCGGGAGTAGTAGTGTCATTGACCCTCGGGACGGTGCACCGCGCACAAGGACTACGACTTGGATTCACGGTAGATTTAGTTTTTGTCAAGTTCATACGAGTTTAAAAGTCCATGCAAAACCTTTGACCCTAACTACAACATTATATGTCAATGACATACAAAGCGGAGTAGACAATTTTTTTTTTTATAAATGTCTAAATATTATTATGTGCATTGTAATAACCATAATTAAAATTATACCTAATGCGAATGTAAGTTTTTTTGTTACGTTTTCACGTCTTAAGTAGTCAACTGATGTTCATGAAATTTTGCATACATGTCAAGGATACAGAAGAGTACATAGCGCTTCGCCCAACTTTTCCTGCCACCGTAGCCGGACCTGAGGGGATGGGCCGCGGGGCCCATCTCCTAATTGCACAGGTCCGGCGGACGAGGGGGGCAGCCGGTGTGTACCCGGTCTGTTCCTCTATAGGTAGGAACCCGGCGGTCACCTTCCGCCGGGCGGACCGTGGCTCTACAAGGTTGATTAGCTTGAACGATCCTTTGGCGCCCCCACAAAACGGTCTGTCGGTACACCGTGGGGTTTTAGTCCGTGTGACTCGGACATAACCCCCCGGCGTATCAATAAGGGATTTCCCCACGTTAAAAAAAAAAAAGTTGTCACTCAAAAAAAATTGAGTCAGTTATAGGAATTACCGACAGAAGTGAAAAACAATGAACAACTGTGTTCCTTTTTAATTTTAAAAACAATTATAGTCTGAATTATTTCAATTTCATAATTTGAAAAATGAAATTATTTATATCAGTCTAATCTTTTTTACATGTTTTCGCATTCCGAGCAATAATTATATACATTTTTATGAAGTTTGTATCAATTAATCAAACATATGATGAGCTGCATAAGCTGAATATAACATATCTGCCGTGCCTCCGCCAAGTCCAGCAATAAAGCGGCACGGCCGTACTATATATACTATTCCTTTCTCGAAGCAGTTCTGGCCTATTTCGACACCCTATAACTTTCTTGCGGATAAAACTAGAAGCCTGAATTGAATCAGTAAGGCAGGTGTTGTATAAACACAGTATATTTCAAATTTCATTCCATTTGAACCAGTACTTTAAGAATTATAACTAGTCAGAATATTCTTAGTTTTGTCACTCACTTGCTGACTGATCGATCATCAAAACTCTAAGGCACTTCTAGCAGACATTGAAACTTAAAATTTAGAATACAATTAGTGTTTAGTGTATAAATCAAGGAATAACTAAAATATATTGTAATTTCTGTCCAGTTTCCTAGATACACCAACTGCACAAATCAATAAATCAAAATAAATCCCATATAAGTGTATAGGATTACAAAGTTACATTTGTAGTCAATGAATCAGTGTACCTGTATGTATTTGTATAATATATTGGAATAATAACGTAGATACGTTGTTTGTATTCAAGAAGTAGAAGCTAACGATCCGATTTGCCGGATAGTAGGTTCAAATGTTATGTCAAGCGGGTCTTAGTACATAAAGGTTATTACAGGGTGGATCAGTATGTGAACGATAGCGACGTCTGGAAGTGACGCCTCTCTCTGTGCAGCCACTAAAAATGAATGTAGCTTTATGTGTCTGTGAATTATGTTGTAATAATAAAAATAAATATGTTATGTATTATGAAAGGATAAACCAGATCGAGTTTCTTGCCGGTTCTTCTCGATGACTGGGTTGTTTTCCGAACCGGTGGTAGCTTTGACGTTCATAAGTGCCTTCTCAGGGCCTAAATTGAATAAAGAGTATTTTGATTTTGATTTGATTTTGAACGGAAAGGAAAAAAGTAGGACTATCTTCAAAAAGAAATGAGATGCCATCAAAAACAAAACTTGTAAAAAAAAACCAAGTCTCGCAATTCAATTCTTCTATCGTCAAAAGTTGTGAGATCCATGTAAGCCGGTTACTTTATTAAGACCCTACTTAAGAGACCTTCTGTTTTAAGTTATTACGTAATTAGATAACCTAACAACATCTTACATCATTATCTTACATCAACAAAAATCTTTTATGTTTTAAATAAAATAGATATTGTTAAAATTCGCCAGTATGTCGATGTCAAATTAGTTAGCAAGAAAATCTGCCATATGGCAGTTATTTCGCTGTATTTTGTACAAAACCTTGGAGTTACACGAAGATACGTTATGTTGTCAATAGTTGTAACGATATAAATGCAGGCAAATTCGCGGGCGGCTACTAGAAAGCTTGGGAGTGGTCAACACGGTTGGATTTTTGTTTCGTACACCACATATTAATTACCAATACATATTTTCTAGGGCTTTCTAGACTCGTATCAATTAAAAAAAACATTTCAAAAATTCATAAATAAATAACCAATGACAACTTCAACAAATAATAATTCTTACAAACAAAATTATATTTAACGGAACATAATAACAATATCGAATTAATACTTATACAATTTCAAACGAGCCCATTAAATATCGAAGTTCAGACTTGAACCGTCACCAAATAAGATTAACTGTTAACTATCCGATAATGAAGCAAACTAATTCAATATATAATAGGTAGGAAACAATGATGGCTCAGTGATTAAAGTAATCAGAAACTGCGTTAGCATCAATATTGATTTAAAAGTGTGTGTGTACTTATGTACACGTATTAAAGGTTATACTTTGGACTAAAACAGGAACAAAAAATAACATTAAAATATCTACGCTATTCACTAGCTGAACGAATTAAACAGAGTCGAATTGTTTCGTCTGACAAGGTGGTTAACTCCAATGAGGCCACCGTTTAACACTACTTGGGGCATTCGCACTGAATTATTGACGGCTTATGTTTTCATATGACTATAAGTGACGCGTCAATGTTTCATATAAATGGTTCATAAATAAATCACGCCACATGGATTTCATGATTTTTCGGCCTCCCTATACATTTGGTTTAGCCTCCCTCACAAATAGATGTACGTGTGCGTGATCATAAAAGCGGATTGAAGAATATATTTTACATTTTATTGTTAATCTGAAATCAAACGCTTAATTCTGTTACGTACCTATATCGTACTACAAATACAATTACAAGTATATTGGAAGAATTAATTAACAACTATCACAGTAGTTTCATAGTTCGTTAAAGTCTACAATATGCAGCTGCTGTGCAATTATTTAACGCAACTAAAAGAAATAAACAAATCGGCACCTGTAGATCATTTCCAACAAAGTGATAGATTCTTCTAGAACTCCCCCCATTTCACTAGTGTTTAATTATTTCCACCCTGGACTCCCGATACACCCCGCCTCAGTTTTAGCGTAATTTATGTATTTCTATTCATATAGTAATTATTTTGCTCGTAAGTGTTGTGGCGTGATGTTAGATAGTTTATAATCATTCTCAAAAAAATCTTAAATAAGCCTTCAAATCTGGCGGTTACACATTAAAAGAATCAAAAACTCAAGTATTAATAAAAGTAATCCTTTGGCAATTGCAAAATCTATTCAACACAAACTAAACCGTAGATATGAAATAAAGTATATACATATATAAAAAGAGGTATGAGGTAACGAGTCACAAGATAAAAGTTACATAAGACGAAGTGATTCGTATGCGCCGGTCGCTCCCCAAGGCCGAGCACGGACGCTCCCCGACGCGGCCACGTGGCCGCAGGATCGACGACCCCGTCAGGGCTGACTCATACCAATAACATTTGTATATTATTTGGTAATATAAAGATTTATAATGCGTTTTGTTTTCGTGAATGCCGCGATGCATTCGTACATATTATGATCATGTTAATTGCTGTTTTTTTTCAATATAGGTAAATTAATTACTAGGCCTAAATGTTGCCTGATTTTATGCGACGTGGACACGCTAGACCTTTAGGACTGGCTTTCAATTACAGGTTGCCGGAAAACACCTATAGGTGTTTGATTATAATGTTTTTAGGCACATTGTAAAATTGATTTTAACTACAAGGCAATCGCATAAGCAACCTTTTTGCCGAATTTAATAAATGTTATTGTTAACTCTTTTGACCATTTTATTTTTATATAAGCTCTATTTCTTTTATACTATTTATTTCGTTTCATGCATCGCTTTACGTTACATTCCCACGTAATGCTTTATTAAAAATATTTCTATTTACCGCAAAAAAAATTATATCTTAGATCATATCGTCTTAAAATATCTCACGATACAAGAAAATAATAAAACTAATTAAAATGTATTGTAGTATTTTAACATAAATATTATCTAGATTACATGGTGTACACTAGTGTTGTAGTTTTAGCAAGGTTATATTGTAACATAATCTTATTTATTGGAAGTCGGTCGACGTAGGTTTGAATTCTGCGATGATTTGAAGCTTTTGGTGGAGGAAATTATCGTGAAACTATGGCATGGTTATAGACTTTTTATCAATGCTCACTATGTTAGCTATGACCGTTAATCTAACTTATCACCAAGAAGTTACATGTGTGTTTTGTCAGTTACACACTTAAGAGCCAGTTTTACTCTGATTTCGTTGTTACCATCTCAGGTTACGTAATATAAGGTAAGACTTCAATGAAAATCTGAAGACTGTAAAGCATTTATTTTTTTATGTAACAGCCCTAAGTGTAACTGTAAATTTGGGCACCCCGGGCTTGAAGCGGGCTATCCCGAACCGGGAGTAGTGATGTCATTGACCCTCGGGACGGTGCACCGCGCACAAGGACTATGACTCGGATTCACGGTAGATTTAGTTTTTGTCAAGTTCATACGAGTTTAAAAGTCCATGCAAAACCTTTGAACCTAACTATGACATTATACGGCAATGACCTACAAAGCGGAGTATACACTTTTTCTTTTATAAATGTCTCTAAATATTATGATGGGCATTATAATAACCCTAATTAACATTATACCTAATGCGAATGTAAGTTTGTTTGTTACGCTTTCACGCCTTAGGTAGTCAACTCATGTTCATGAAATTTGGCATACATGTCAAGGATACAGAAGAGTACATAGCGTAGTTGTCACTCAAAAAAAATTGAGTCAGTTATAAGGATTACCGACAGAAGTGAAAACTCAAAACAATGAACAACTGTGTTTCTTTTTAATTTTAAAAACAATTATAGTCTAAATTATTTCAATTTCATAATTTGTAAATTGAAATTATTGATATCAGTCTAATCTTTTTTACATGTTTTCGCATTCCGAGCAATAATTATATACATTTTTATGAAATAATGAATTGAGTGAATTATATTTATAAGCTTTAACTATATTATGATTATTTAGTATATACAATAAATATTTCATATGTCCGTTGTCATATGGGCATGGAATGCCTATTTTAATTAACATATTTAATGCATTAATTAAAATAACACTCGGTGTACTATCAGAGTGAGTTGTTAGCAGTATGGCGGTACGTAAACAATGACTAACTGTACCACGTTTGTTGGACATGACCTCCATCTATTCTCGCGCTATATATATCCAATAAACTATTTTTTTCTGACTTGCGTAAATGACAACATTAAATCTAGTAGAAAGTAAAATATGAAACATTCGTGTCGATCATTGACAATCGTTAACGTAAATGACTATAAAGTGAATTGATTTAAAAAATATATAATTCTTTAATGTATTGTAATATAAAACATAATAATATTATAATATCATAGCGCCACGTAGTATCAAGTTATTATAAAAATCCTCTCCATGAACAAACAATAAAATGTCGCAGCTTTCATTGTGATCGGTCAACACGATTGGAGTTAGTCGATTTTATTATATATACACTCGTACATCACATATTAATTACCAATACATATTTTCTAGGGCTTTCTAGACTCGTATCAATTAAAAAAAAACATTTCAAAAATTCATAAATAAATAACCAATAACAACTTCAACAAATAATAATTCTTACAAACAAAATTATATTTAACGGAACATAATAACAATATCGAATTAATACTTATACAAATTCAAACGAGCCCATTAAATATCGAAGTTCAGACTTGAACCGTCACCAAATAAGATTAACTGTTAACTATCCGATAATGAAGCACAACTTAAACCGCTACCTACTGACCAATTTATCGTAGCTTATAAAATGAAATTTATAAAAATTACCTTTAATGTTTAAAGTTGTAAAGGATTTGATGTTCTCTACTTACTATATTTACAAGTACAAATATATTAGGTTTATCATTTGTAAATCACTTTATTTCGTCTCTGGACTAAAACAGGAACAAAAAATAACATTAAAATATCTACGCTATTCACTAGTTGAACGAATTAAACAGAGTCGAATTGTTTCGTCTGACAAGGTGGTTAACTCCAATGAGGCCACCGTTTAACACTACTTGGGGCATTCGCACTGAATTATTGACGGCTTACGTTTTTATATGACTATAAGTGACGCGTCAATGTTTCATATAAATGGTTCATAAATAAATCACGTCATATGGATTTCATGATTTTTCGGCCTCCCTATACTTTTTGTTTAGCCTCCCTTTCAATCACTGCCACAAATAGATGTACGTGTACGTGATCATAAAAACGGATTGAAGAATATATTTTAAATTTTATTGTTAATCTGAAGTCAAACGCTTAATTCTGTTACGTACCTACATCGTACTACAAATACAATTACAAGTATATTGGAAGAATTAATTAACAACTGTCACAGTAGTTTCATCGTTCGTTAAAGTTCATGTATTCAAACTCATGTATCAATAAAAATAATCCTTTGGCAATTGCAAAATCTATTCAACTATAAACCGTAGATATGAAATTCCAAAGTAGTCATTTGTTTATTGATTAGTGTTACATTTTCATCGCATTTCAATCTTTTTTGTCATCATGGAAACTTAAAAAATTCGAGTAATTATGGAATATGTGTACCGTCGTGGCAGCAACGCGGCACAAGCGGCACGCAACATCAACGACGTTTACGGAGCTAACACTACAAATCAACGCACGGTAATATAAAATCGAAAAGTTGCCTTAAAAGCTAAGCAGTAATGAGAAAATTACAATTAACACAACTCGTTCAGTTAAAATAATTATTTCCCATAACACAATACAAAACAATTTTAACTGAGAACGAAATGACGAGCAGCAACTACTATTAAAAACATCCGAAGAGATATCATCTAGAAAGGATTCTTCCTTCATTGCAGAATTACGATACGAAATATTTTAATTTGGCATTATTCCTATTGAAAGCTTATTTAAATTCAAATTTTGAACGATTAAAAACATTCTAATATCTTATAAATTCATAAATATAATGAATACCTTCGTATTACATTATTCTGAAAATTTAGACAAAAAAATGAGATTTTATGTTTTTTGTCTAAATTTTCAGAATAATGTAATACGAAGGTATTCATTATATTTATGAATTTATAAGATATTAGAATGTTTTTAATCGTTCAAAATTTGAATTTAAATAAGCTTTCAATAGGAATAATGCCAAATTAAAATATTTCGTATCGTAATTCTGCAATGAAGGAAGAATCCTTTCTAGAATAAAAATTACCTTTAATGTTTAAAGTTGTAAAGGATTTGATGTTCTCTACTTACTATATTTACAAGTACAAATATATTAGGTTTATCATTTGTAAATCACTTTATTTCGTCTCTGGACTAAAACAGGAACAAAAAATAACATTAAAATATCTACGCTATTCACTAGTTGAACGAATTAAACAGAGTCGAATTGTTTCGTCTGACAAGGTGGTTAACTCCAATGAGGCCACCGTTTAACACTACTTGGGGCATTCGCACTGAATTATTGACGGCTTACGTTTTTATATGACTATAAGTGACGCGTCAATGTTTCATATAAATGGTTCATAAATAAATCACGTCATATGGATTTCATGATTTTTCGGCCTCCCTATACTTTTTGTTTAGCCTCCCTTTCAATCACTGCCACAAATAGATGTACGTGTACGTGATCATAAAAACGGATTGAAGAATATATTTTAAATTTTATTGTTAATCTGAAGTCAAACGCTTAATTCTGTTACGTACCTACATCGTACTACAAATACAATTACAAGTATATTGGAAGAATTAATTAACAACTGTCACAGTAGTTTCATCGTTCGTTAAAGTTCATGTATTCAAACTCATGTATCAATAAAAATAATCCTTTGGTAATTGCAAAATCTATTCAACTATAAACCGTAGATATGAAATAAAGTATATACATATATAAAAAGAGGTATGAGGCAACGACTCACAAGATAAAAGTTACATAAGACGAAGTGATTCGTATGCGCCGGTCGCTCCCCAAGGCCGAGCACGGACGCTCCCCGACGCGGCCACGTGGTCGCAGGATCGACGACCCCGTCAGGGCTGACTCATACCAATAACATTTGTATATTATTTGGTAATATAAAGATTTATAATGCGTTTTGTTTTCGTGAATGCCGCGATGCATTCGTACATATTATGATCATGTTAATTGCTGTGTTTTTTCAATATAGGTAAATTAATTACTAGGCCTAAATGTTGCCTGATTTTATGCGACGTGGACACGCTAGACCTTTAGGACTGGCTTTCAATTACAGGTTGCCGGAAAACACCTATAGGTGTTTGATTATAATGTTTTTAGGCACATTGTAAAATTGATTTTAACTACAAGGCAATCGCATAAGCAACCTTTTTGCCGAATTTAATAAATGTTATTGTTAACTCTTTTGACCATTTTATTTTTATATAAGCTCTATTTCTTTTATACTATTTATTTCGTTTCATGCATCGCTTTACGTTACATTCCCACGTAATGCTTTATTAAAAATATTTCTATTTACCGCAAAAAAAATTATATCTTAGATCATATCGTCTTAAAATATCTCACGATACAAGAAAATAATAAAACTAATTAAAATGTATTGTAGTATTTTAACATAAATATTATCTAGATTACATGGTGTACACTAGTGTTGTAGTTTTAGCAAGGTTATATTGTAACATAATCTTATTTATTGGAAGTCGGTCGACGTAGGTTTGAATTCTGCGATGATTTGAAGCTTTTGGTGGAGGAAATTATCGTGAAACTATGGCATGGTTATAGACTTTTTATCAATGCTCACTATGTTAGCTATGACCGTTAATCTAACTTATCACCAAGAAGTTACATGTGTGTTTTGTCAGTTACACACTTAAGAGCCAGTTTTACTCTGATTTCGTTGTTACCATCTCAGGTTACGTAATATAAGGTAAGACTTCAATGAAAATCTGAAGACTGTAAAGCATTTATTTTTTTATGTAACAGCCCTAAGTGTAACTGTAAATTTGGGCACCCCGGGCTTGAAGCGGGCTATCCCGAACCGGGAGTAGTGATGTCATTGACCCTCGGGACGGTGCACCGCGCACAAGGACTATGACTCGGATTCACGGTAGATTTAGTTTTTGTCAAGTTCATACGAGTTTAAAAGTCCATGCAAAACCTTTGAACCTAACTATGACATTATACGGCAATGACCTACAAAGCGGAGTATACACTTTTTCTTTTATAAATGTCTCTAAATATTATGATGGGCATTATAATAACCCTAATTAACATTATACTGGATTTCATGATTTTTCGGCCTCCCTATACATTTGGTTTAGCCTCCCTCACAAATAGATGTACGTGTGCGTGATCATAAAAGCGGATTGAAGAATATATTTTACATTTTATTGTTAATCTGAAATCAAACGCTTAATTCTGTTACGTACCTATAAATCTAGAAAGTCCCATTTTCAAGATACTTAAAGTATCTTGAATATCACAGTATAAATCATAGTTGTGAATTAGTTAGAATAGTTTATAATTTTAATTAATAACATAGTTTAAATATGATAAAACATCTTCATTGCAACATGAAAATAAAACTAAACAATATAATAGTTGGTCAAATATCTTCTATATTTTCCTCTCCGATATCTGTTTTATAAAAAGGTGTAAAAGATGTTCCTTTTTCGTTTATACTGCACAAGAAGATAAAAACAGAATAAGTGACATTTATCAAAAAGCTGTTAACAAGCGGGTCAGATAAAGCACGCGACACACTGACCGACAAAACCACCCTTACAGAGGCGGATTTAGTAAAAGAAAAACCTATCACGAAATTAATTTTTAGGTCGACCCACACGCGGCGCCCGCATCAAAAATTTGTCGCGCACCGAGCGAGATATCCTATTCGATACGAACGAGAGTGAAAGAGACGGCCGCAAGTGAAACAGGGCCGCCTAACGGTACACACACGGAAGTGTGTCAGTGGCGTAAACGAGTCCACAGAAGCGGTAGGTCGTAAACGACTGATACATAGTAATCGAATTCCAACCTTGACCCCTCGCGTTACGTTAGGAAGTCGGCCAGCCCAGAAACCGGTTTTCGTTTTCACGGTGTTGATTCACAACAATAGAACGATGCTTCTGTACGAATGATACACCTCCAGTTTTTAAACCTACCTCAAGGGTATATTTAGAATGTAGACTAAATTCATTGTAGGTTTTAGCTCTTGTTAATAATTTTGCCTGATACTAGCTGTACCCGCGGCTCCATCCGCGTGGAACGTAATGTAACAGTGTTGTTAGCAGTATGGCGGTACGTAAACAATGACTAACTGTACCACGTTTGTTGGACATGACCTCCATCTATTCTCGCGCCATATATATACAATAAACTATTTTTTTCTGACTGGGGTAAATTACAACATTAAATCTAGTAGAAAGTAAAATATGAAACATTCGTGTTGATCATTGAAAATCGTTAACGTAAATGATTATAAAGTGAATTGATTTAAAAAATATATAATTCTTTAATGTACTGTAATATAAAACATAATAATATTATAATATCATAGCGCCACCTAGTACCAAGTTATTATAAAAATCCTCTCCATGAGCAAACAATAAAATGTCGCAGCTTTCATTGTGATCGGTCAACACGGTTGGAGTTTTGTTTCGTACACCACATATTAATTACCAATACATATTTTCTAGGGCTTTCTAGACTCGTATCAATTAAAAAAAACATTTCAAAAATTCATAAATAAATAACCAATGACAACTTCAACAAATAATAATTCTTACAAACAAAATTATATTTAACGGAACATAATAACAATATCGAATTAATACTTATACAATTTCAAACGAGCCCATTAAATATCGAAGTTCAGATTTGAACCGTCACCAAATAAGATTAACTGTTAACTATCCGATAATGAAGCACAACTTAAACCGCTACCTACTGACCAATTCATCGTCTCTTATAAAATAAAATTTTAAAAAAATTGCCATTAATATTTAAAGTTGTAAAGGATTTGAAGTTCTCTACTAATTATATTTACAAGTACTAATATATTAGGTTTATCATTTGTAAATCACTTTATTACGTCTCTGGACTAAAACAGGAACAAAAAATAACATTAAAATATCTACGCTATTCACTAGCTGAACGAATTAAACAGAGTCGAATTGTTTCGTCTGACAAGGTGGTTAACTCCAATGAGGCCACCGTTTAACACTACTTGGGGCATTCGCACTGAATTATTGACGGCTTATGTTTTCATATGACTATAAGTGACGCGTCAATGTTTCATATAAATGGTTCATAAATAAATCACGCCACATGGATTTCATGATTTTTCGGCCTCCCTATACATTTGGTTTAGCCTCCCTCACAAATAGATGTACGTGTGCGTGATCATAAAAGCGGATTGAAGAATATATTTTACATTTTATTGTTAATCTGAAATCAAACGCTTAATTCTGTTACGTACCTATATCGTACTACAAATACAATTACAAGTATATTGGAAGAATTAATTAACAACTATCACAGTAGTTTCATAGTTCGTTAAAGTCTACAATATGCAGCTGCTGTGCAATTATTTAACGCAACTAAAAGAAATAAACAAATCGGCACCTGTAGATCATTTCCAACAAAGTGATAGATTCTTCTAGAACTCCCCCCATTTCACTAGTGTTTAATTATTTCCACCCTGGACTCCCGATACACCCCGCCTCAGTTTTAGCGTAATTTATGTATTTCTATTCATATAGTAATTATTTTGCTCGTAAGTGTTGTGGCGTGATGTTAGATAGTTTATAATCATTCTCAAAAAAATCTTAAATAAGCCTTCAAATCTGGCGGTTACACATTAAAAGAATCAAAAACTCAAGTATTAATAAAAGTAATCCTTTGGCAATTGCAAAATCTATTCAACACAAACTAAACCGTAGATATGAAATAAAGTATATACATATATAAAAAGAGGTATGAGGTAACGAGTCACAAGATAAAAGTTACATAAGACGAAGTGATTCGTATGCGTTTGTCACTCACTTGCTGACTGATCGATCATCAAAACTCTAAGGCACTTCTAGCAGACATAGAAACTTCAAACTTAGAATACAATTAGTATTTAGTGTATAAACCAAGGAATAACTAAAATATATTGTAATTTCTGTCCAGTTTCCTAGATACACCAACTGCATAAATAAATCCCATATAAATGTATAGAATTACAAAGTTACATTTGTAGTTAATGAATCAGTGTACCTGTATGTATTTGTATAATATATTGGAATAATAACGTAGATACGTTGTTTGTATTCAAGAAGTAGAAGCTAACGGAAAGGAAAAAAGTAGGACTATCATCAAAAAGAAATGAGATGCCATCAAAAACAAAACTTGTAAAAAAAAACCAAGTCTCGCAATTCAATTCTTCTATCGTCAAAAGTTGTGAGATCCATGTAAGCCGGTTACTTTATTAAGACCCTACTTAAGAGACCTTCTGTTTTAAGTTATTACGTAATTAGATAACCTAACAACATCTTACATCAATATCTTACATCAACAAAAATCTTTTATGTTTTAAATAAAATAGATATTGTTAAAATTCGCCAGTATGTCGATGTCAAATTAGTTAGCAAGAAAATCTGCCATATGGCAATTATTTCGCTGTGTTTTGTACAAAACCTTGGAG
Source organism: Antheraea pernyi (assembly GCA_015888305.1). Lineage (NCBI taxonomy): Eukaryota > Metazoa > Arthropoda > Insecta > Lepidoptera > Saturniidae > Antheraea > Antheraea pernyi. Next base: position 29,872 of record MU159215.1, on the reverse strand, counting down.
TTACACGAAGATACGTTATGGTGTCAATAGTTGTAACGATATAGACGCAGGCAAATTCGCGGGTGACTGCTAGAAAACTTATACCTTAAACTAAGCAAAAGCAACTTGAAAACTGATATTAATAAGTTAATGCATATTGTTAGTCCTTTTGTGGATCTCAGTAGTGAGACGTATATGGAATTTGAATATGAATTAAGTAAGAAAAAAATAGTATCAATGAATATTAATGAAATTTTTGAATAAGGTTGAAGCAACTTTTATGGCAGGAAAATACACTTTTGTTTCCGTGTTCATAAAATCTCATTTTTTTGTCTAAATTTTCAGAATAATGTAATGCGAAGGTATTCATTATATTTATGAATCTATAAGATATTTGAATGTTTTTAATCGTTCAAAATTTATAAGCTTTCAATACCTTAATAATACCAAATTAAAATATTTCGTATCGTAATTCTGCAATGAAGGAAGAATCCTTCTCCCTGTCTTTCTAGATGATATCTCTTCGGATGTTTTTAATAGTAGTTGCTACTCGTCATTTCGTTCTCAGTTAAAATTGTTTTGTATTGTGTTATGGGAAATAATTATTTTAACTGAACGAGTTGTGTTAATTGTAATTTTCTCATTACTGCTTAGCTTTTAAGGCAACTTTTCGATTTTATATTACCCCTATTTATTTTATTTATTTCTACTATCACTACTTAGTTCCTAAAAAAATCCTTCATCTGCTAGTAAAAATCTCATTCAAATCGGTTAAGTCGTTTTAGAAATTAGGCCAGACCAACCATAGACTCTTGAAAGCGTAGATTTCTTATAATTAATATTTAATTAATTCATTATATACGATTACATTGTGTTGAATACCAATAACTTCAAACCACCCCTCAACAGATGTATCAAGCGTTAAGATACAGGTAATTTTGTCCGCTTGAGCCGCACTGCGCCAGGCTCGTAACGTCGCGTAGTACCTCGGTGCGTTCCCAAAAAAAAACCCGTTGTGTAAATAACGGTACACTCAGCCTTGACACACGGACGGACAAGTTTATATTGAGCTATTAGTACGTAGGATCAAATACGGCCGCCTTTGAAAACAATACGCCCTGTTATTTGGGTTTATTTTATTTTATTGCTTGAGTAAACTCTAGTTTTCTTAGAAAATAATATTGTAATTTAAATATTTAGTTGTTTTAAATAACAAGTCTGTAGGCGTTTTTTTATATCGACAGGATAGCTTTAAAGGTATAATACAACTGATGGTGAGTACTGTTAGAAATTAATGGTAACAGTTAAATCTTTATAAATTTAAATAAAATTGCTAAAAATATGTAAATTAGTGTACACAATTAAATATACGATAGCTAATAATGAGATACCCGTCGCGAAACGAGACACTCTGACCAAGCTTTTGCTGTGTGTAGTAGTCGCGATTCAATTTGACACAAGTGTACGGATATAATATGCGGGTTTTATTTTTAATCAGAGCGTACCAAGTTCGTTTGAAATTATTTTAAGTGACAGTTCTGATTGAAAAATAACACTGATTTGTAATAGAAATGCTCATTTAACGACGAAGGCTGTATATGTATATATCATCACACTAATATCACTAGGAGAGGAGCAGCGATGAAGAATGTTTAAATATCGTGGATTTTTTTCCGTTTCAGCGCTTCCGCTATGTTTTACCGTTAGCCCAAAGTAACTATTCCACGGGGAAGAAGCCGAAAGCAGAAGCTAGTCTAATAAAAAAATCTAATCACTAAGATAAACTTATACTTCATTAGAAAAATATACATCTGAAATATAACTAGTTTTTTCTATGGGCTTCGCTGGCGTTAATGTAGATCTGGCCTAACATTCGGGAACAGTACTTTTTGTGGACGAAACGTTCTTCTCTGTATCGCTTATAAGGTGAATGTAGAATTTCATTATAACCGGTGAAGTAGTTAAGGCGTGAAAGCATAACAAACAAACTCACATTCGCATTTATAATATTAATTTGGATAATATTTCAAGATCTACACTTGTTTCTGTACTTACTTTTATTGAAAGAATGTTTTATTTTTTTTAACAATTAATAGAAACTATATAGTTCTGCCATCTGTTGAATATTTTGTGAAATATTTATATGATACAGTACAACATAATTGGGCAGTAATATTCGGACTACATTTTTGTGAACGTAATAGTGATTATGTGTAGCTAGTGAATATTGAACATTTCTTACTGGAATAGATGACTTGAATGATGGTGGAAGTATTTGAATTAGTAGCATTGTTTATTATATATTAATTTTATTTCGCTAATAAATTATCTTAGAAACCAAACCATACTTTTACCTGGTTGACGTAATAAAATTATTTTGGAATAACTTAATAATGACTCTATACGTATTATAACTGTATAAAGGTACAAATTTCTTCGCTGTCAGTCGTTTGCAGATATTAACTGTTTAACCACACGCAAAAATACTGCTAAACGTGGAATGTCACAACACACGAAAGTTCCTAATTATATTTATCGCAATTTTAAATGAACCACGACGCGGCTTTAATTCTGTGCCTCACCAAAACTATAGATATATATGTTTTGAAATATACACACTTATAATATAAAATAAGTTTAGTCGGAGTTTAAATGTGGAAATGTATGTTTTAAGTCCACATGAAAGGTCGAAAATATATATCAATGTACTGAAAATAATAGGCTACCAATAAAGGGCACAAACGAAGAAAATCTAGAAAGTCCCATTTTCAAGATACTTTATATTACAGTAAAATCATAGATGTGAATTCAGTAAACTGTATTATTTATAATTTTGATTAGTAACATAGCTTAAATATTATAAATTATCTTCTTTGCAACATGAAAATAAAACTAAACAACATAATAGTTGGTCAAATATCTTCTATATTTTCCTCTCCGATATCTGTTTTATAAAAAGGTGTAAAAGATGTTCCTTTTTCGTTTATACTGCACAAGGAGATAAAAACAGAATCAGTGACATTTATCAAAAAGCTGTTAACAAGCGGGTCAGATAAAGCACGCGACACACTGACCGACAAAACCACCCTTACAGAGGCGGATTTAGTAAAAGAAAAACCTATCACGAAATTAATTTTTAGGTCGACCCACACGCGGCGCCCGCATCAAAAATTTGTCGCGCACCGAGCGAGATATCCTATTCGATACGAACGAGAGTGAAAGAGACGGCCGCAAGTGAAACAGGGCCGCCTAACGGTACACACACGGAAGTGTGTCAGTGGCGTAAACGAGTCCACAGAAGCGGTAGGTCGTAAACGACTGATACATAGTAATCGAATTCCAACCTTGACCCCTCGCGTTACGTTAGGAAGTCGGCCAGCCCAGAAACCGGTTTTCGTTTTCACGGTGTTGATTCACAACAATAGAACGATGCTTCTGTACGAATGATACACCTCCAGTTTTTAAACCTACCTCAAGGGTATATTTAGAATGTAGACTAAATTCATTGTAGGTTTTAGCTCTTGTTAATAATTTTGCCTGATACTAGCTGTACCCGCGGCTCCATCCGCGTGGAACGTAATGTAACAGTGACTATACATAGTAGACAGTGATTAATAGAATCACCTGAATGTATTAAGTCCATTTACCTATCTACTTTTCTATCGTACTTAAGTCGCGTCGTCATTAAAATTACAATATTTTTTGATAGAGTGAACCGATTTTAATGAAACCAAGCCTAAATATTACTCTATGATTTATGATTTTCTTGGTGAGTGAGCGTTGAGTTTTATCGTTAATGTAGTCCTTTAACAGTGATGCGTGTTCAAACAAAGAGACAGATAGACATTTCTATAAGTGATTGAAATGAGTAGCTTATTTAAGGTCTGTTTTTCTAACTACCATCGACATGTAACCTTATCTATACATATAATAAAAATGTAAATCTAACATGTCTGCACTATATAGATTTTTGTGAAAAAATTTGATGCACGTCTCTTGGAATATGTAATAAAATACATTTCAATCACTTATAGAAATGTCTATCTGTCTCTTTGTTTGAACACGCATCACTGTTAAAGGACTACATTAACGATAAAACTCAACGCTCACTCACCAAGAAAATCATAAATCATAGAGTAATATTTAGGCTTGGTTTCATTAAAATCGGTTCACTCTATCAAAAAATATTGTAATTTTAATGACGACGCGACTTAAGTACGATAGAAAAGTAGATAGGGTAGACGAGATCTTTGCGCCGACATATATTTAATAATAAACATGCACTATTTGTTTGGTTATTATGAAACTTTCTATAATATTGAAGCTGAAATGCTTAAATAAAAAGCAAATTAAAATGAAAATCCCTTTTTTTAGCTTTTCCTAGTTAAGGTCTGAGAATTCTAAATGAGTAAACCAGCCTGAAAACGTATATTATAAAAAAGAAATGCTACTATGGTATGATATGATTTCATTAATATAGATTCCTTCACCGAAAGCTCCGACTTATTGTGGTAATCCGAACCTATATCGATCAACGCAGTGCCCTAACACAATACCACTACCCTATTACCACTTTAGTCATCAACTTATTGATATTATATAAATAGAAATTCTTATCACTCAAGCCATTAATTGAACATCATGTGTAGCTATTGAAGGTTTGATCTGAGTTTAAATTTGCGTTAAATAATTATCCTGATTCATTTCCAGAATCGTGCGTTAGGAGTTAATTTAGTTCGCTTAAAGCCTTATAAGTAATTTATGAAATTGGTTTTCAAAGATTTAACCCTATTAATAGACAATGTGTAGTGGCAGGAATTGCAGTATAGCGAAATATATCGTATTTTAGTGTGAGAAATGTGTTAGAGAGAAATATTTTAATCGGTTTTTACATATGTATGGTACACAATGAGAGTGCTCTCGCTATTTGCTTTTGCTGAGTGACCAGTTGAATTTAGTGACTTTATAACTTGAACAAACTAAGAATATGATTTTTTACATAAAGATACTGTATGGCATAATAATTTATGTAGGAAAATAACGCAGACGGGGTCATGAGTGTCTGCTGGTTCAAAATTAAAATCAAAAATACTTTATTCAATTTAGGCCCTAAGAAAGCGATTATGATATTTGTTTGCTTTTTTTTCGTATGACTGATTGAGGATGTTTTGTCAGTCATAGGTATTTGTTCTGAGGAGCTATGTTTGTAGGAGGAATGTATGTATTTTCTGATATGATTTCATTAATACAGATTCCTTTGAGAATGAATGAATTCCTAGAGTTGAATTTAGTGACTTTATAACTTGAACAAACTAAGAATATGATTTTTTACATAAAGATACTGTATGGCGTAATAATTTATGTAGGAAAATAACGCAGACGGACTCATGAGTGGCTGCTGGTTGAAAATTAAAATCAAAAATACTTTATTCAATTTAGGCCCTAAGAAGGCGATTATGATATTTGTTTGCTTTTTTTTTCGTATGGTTGATTGAGGATGTTTTGTCAGTCATAGGTATTTGTTCTGAGGAGCTATGTTTGTAGGAGGAATGTATGTATTTTCACCATTTCCATTTCGGCACGAATAAAGCCGTACTGTGAAGCTGTGTAACCTTCTTCCGACAACTATACTCCGACCTATTTATAACACTGGGTCGTTCAAGGTTAATAAGGTTATAACAGTGGTTTTGGGCTGTACATATTTGGTTGAACACCGTTGTCATTGAATTGTACTGTATTTGCCATGAGTTATGCCGTCGTCACTATTTCAACTCGTAATAAAAAAAAATACAACGCGTTATTAAAAAAATACATACCATTTAATGAAGCAAAATAACAAGATATACACAACTAACAGTCGCCTGTGACTTCGCTTACCTTTGTGTCTGTATAAACGGTGACAACATATATTATCTTCGTGGTACATGGCATGTTATCTGTTATAAGGTGTTATATTTAAATGTTTATGTATTATGTTATATGTCATGGCAGTTACATGACATGATTTTTTCAAATTTGACACTTAAATATTTGATTGAAGAAGGCGTTGCTGTGGTTTTGGACTGTAGATATTTGGTTGAACACCGTTGTCATTGAATTGTACTGTATTTGCCATCAGTTATGCCGTAGTCACTATTTCAACTCGTAATTTAAAAAAAATACAACGCGTTATTAAAAAAATACAAACCATTTAATGAAGCAAAATAACAAGCTATACACAACTAACAGTCGCCTGCGACTTCGCTTACCTTTGTATCTGTATAAATAGTGACAACATATATTATCTTCGTGGTACATGGCATGTTATCTGTTATGTATTATTACTATAGTGGACGCTACTTTGCACTTCCGCCTCGAATTGATTGAATACTTCTACGTCAATAATCAATTGATATTGATGATTAAATATATATTGTATAATTAATATATATGTGTATAAATGATATATTGATTGATTCTTTTTTTGTTGCAGTTAGACATAGAAATATTCAATAAATTCCAGACGGAAGTGCAAAGTAACGTGCACTATAGTATTGACACTTAGATTTGAACATATTTTATCAAGTTTAATCAATATATTTATTTATACATTATCTTTATTTTATCTGTTATTCCGGTGTATAACTTATATTACTGGGAACTTTGATCAAAATCAGTTCAGTAGTTTATACGTCAAATGGCAACAAACATACATCTAACGTCACAAACTTTATCGATATGGTAGTAATAGGATTTAAAACATTTTCCTTGTATCTACAATTTTTAAGCGAAAATGAAAGTGTATTTTCTTTTTATTTCTAAGAATATCTCGTATCGGTAAACGTATGAAGTACAACGCTGGATCGCATGTATAAGATTTCCTGTTACTTTCACTCTGAATCACCTCATATTTAATATCTTTTTTTCATTACATGTTTTTATTTAGTTTTATATCATTCAACTTATTCCAAATAAAGAAAAATGATATTAAATTCAACTATTGAATAAATAGTTCCACACGAAATGCATATCTTCCTCTAACTTCTAGAAGCTGATAATAGAGAAACAATTCACCGCGATGTTACCCTTCAGTCATTTATCAAATAGATCAGCGGTCCTCGTGCCCTGGTAACTTTAATTTTACCATTTTGCAACTTGACTTGATTCAGTTTAGTTAGTGACGTCGCCTCAACGCAACACAATTACTTTACCGTAAACTACAGATTCGCAGCAGAGTCTATACGACAATTTCCTTAATTATGTATATCACAAGAGGAAGACGATGGCAATAATAACAACTTTAGATTACATATCTGAACTAAAAAGTGCAGTTTTTCCCATAGAGCTGCTCGTAGGAAGAATACGGTATTATAAAAAGAGAACGCACCGTCGTTGCTTGAACAAGGCTTGTTTATTTTTGGTTTTTTTTGTGTCATATGTGGCAAACGAACTGGTTGGTCACGATGACGGTATTATAAAAAGAGAACGCACCGTCGTTGCTTGAACAAGGCTTGTTTTTATTGTTTTTTTTATGTCATATGTGGCAAACGAACTGGTTGGTCACCTGATGTTAAGTGATCACCACCGTCCATGGACACTAACAACACCAGAGGAGTTGCAAGTGCGTTGCCACATAAGTGAGCTTCCGGCGCTGTCACTAACCGAACGAAACGCAACAATGTAAGCACTGATACTTCACGTCGCTTTTCTATGAGAGGGTGGTACTACCCCGGACGAGCTGACCCATTCATGTTGAAACCAGTAATAATTTCAACGTGCCTCTACCACCATTAAAAATACTTATAGTATATACGGTATACTTATAGGTATGTTTTAATTCATGTAGGAACTCTCAATTTAACGAACATATTAGCTGGTTTGTTTCCTGTTTTTCTTAGATTCATATCAAGAGAGTAACGAATGACATTGCACTACCAGGTCTTTCTAAATTTGCACATTTTGTAACCGATATTTACCTGTTTTTCTTATCTCTTCTACGTGTCAGTACGATGTAGCGTCGAGTCGCAAACTACCATATGGGAAATGAATAAATGAGTCATTACCAAACAACCTCTACCTTTAGTTTCGGTTAGTAGTTTAGTCGTTTCGGTATAATCTAAATTTCTTCCTCCAAATTATTCGAGAAATTGTCACAGATTCTGTTCGATTATCCGCTCTGGTGGGTCGACAGTGAAAGTTATCTTGTATACAACATATTTGTTTCAACGGTTTAGAAATACTTAACTAGAGTTTAATGGGTCGCGGACTAAATAAATCATCAAATTATAACTCACTTAAGGAATATAAGATTTTAATATCACGCTTGTCTTTCTGATTGAACCTATCAGTTCAGTGATAGCGTTCGGACACCGTGTGTATTGACTTGTTTTCGCTTTCCACAATGAGGCTTTTTGTGAAGGAAAACATCCTGGTGGTAGTATATATAGTAGTAGTATAGTGAAGCTATATGGTACTTGTATGGGTTCTAACTTTTTTCTCGAACAGACTAACGCTACTGGCTGGATGTGCCTTCATAGCGTCACCGGGCTACGTTCTAACTCTCCATTTATTCCACATTATTGTCAATAATATTGATGTCCACTATGTTTTTTATAACACATTTTTTTCTAAATCTGTCTCAGTCTGCAGTCACGTTCGGAATGCAATCGTATTTGTAATTCTTTTTTTTTTTCGTTCTAATCGATCAGCGCTTGCGCCACGTTTCCACAGGGTTGGCATGTGGTCTCAAAATGTGTATAAAATATGGTATCAATAGTTAGAAACAAACTTAACGTGACTGTGAAGCGTTATATAATTTTTGAATGCAAAAAAGAAATCTTTGTTTTTATTTTGAGTTAAATTTTAGCTTCTTATTATCTTCACTAGATGCCCTGGTAGTTCATGTATGAAACATAATAGAACTTGTATTGTTATTTATTGAAACATATACTAGAATCCCTTAATATAATCGGGCAATTTGATATATTTTTGATATTTATTTCAAATTTAAGATTGATATTTTAAGAAAACTAAATGGATTTTAAGATTAAAAGTGATTTTTTTTGGTGCAAATAGCCCTTAAATATTTATTTAACCTGCTACTTTTGTCAGTTTGTGTAACTTAGTAATTTTACTGGAATAGTAAGTATCTGCAGAACGTACTATAGATTTAGAATAGATAGAATTTAATATAAAATTATTTTATGATATTTAACTAATTTAGTTATGTATAGTATGATAATATACACCTTTCTTTAGTATCCGATGAGAATACATTCCAAAGAGGTCGGAACAAGAAAGCGCTGCAAATAAAAAAATTATATATTTTAAATTGACAATATTTTTCTCATTGCTTTATACACGGTATATTATGTATGTAAATTACCAGTACAGTACAGTACTGTACACGCCTGGAAAACTTAAATTCCTAAATTGATATTCCATCATCAAACATGTAAACCGTAAAAAAACGATGTATTATTTGAGAATTTTTATTACGATTTGTACCAACCCTAGTGTGTCGGTAGCAGCGGCCGTCGACCCCTGCAACAGTTCTTTTATTAACACCAACAAATTTGCGAAAACTCCACATCAAGGCCGCGCTCTTGGCACCGAGACAAATCTATATTTTAATAGTAAAGTTTTTATGATGCTGTTGCAAATGGTTGCGTGCTTGCCTCTTGACCAATTCGGTGCGTGTCGCCCGGTGCTTTTCATGTTTCTTATTTTTTTATCTTTACCAAACTAGGCTCTATTGTTATGAAAAGTTTGCCAAATTGTCAGCAGTTTGAACCTTTTGTGTTATGATTTTCACTTGATTAAGGTTAATGGGATTTCATGTGTACAATAATATGTGGTAATAGAATTTATAACAAATGAATATGTTAAAGGAAATTTTAGAGGAAATAGGCTATAGCGTAATCAGGGCAGATTTTGAGAGTGGATCACAATGCTAATATAGCGCTATTTAAAGGACACAGTCTATTATATGTTCTAAGATTTAGTCGAATTTAATACAGGGTATTAGCAATCCTTAAAAAAAGTGGTCAGAACCAAGTCCTCATTCTAGATTTCTTGTGACACATATTTATCCTGTGAGATTAGTTAGTTTTTCAATCCTATACTCTCTAACTATAATGCCATATCAAGTCTATCAAATTGTAATGAATAATATTTTCATAAAAATTAAACATCGACACTGGCAAACCCTACCGCTAGACTAGTTGAGGAAAAATAAGAAAAACCACAACATCACTTACCAATTTGGATATGAACGTGATAGAAAAAAACAAGGTCGTTAAGCAAAACAATTTACCCAGACAATATAATAATTGCTACATATTTTGCAAGGGTGCTTGCTGACTGCTAAATAAAGTATAGCGGTAACACGGATAGCCGGTGGAGCGTGGCGCGAACCGCGCATGCACAGTCTCCGACTGAATTTGCCGTGAGCGCATTTCATTGCGCATTTATGTTGTATACCGACCATTTATCGGTAGCGTTGATTGAAACCTAAAGATACTGCTGCTATGTATGTACATGGGTTGTTGAGAAATATACAAATCGTATTATATTCCTAATCGCGTCATATATATTCTTTACTTTTTGAAATGACATCCGGTGAAAGGGAAACATTGCACAAATGTTTAAATTTATCACTACGTATTCCTTTAGGTAAAAGCTTTAGGCATACAAGGAACAAACTACCGTCTGTTGTGGCAATACAAAATGCTGAAATCTGTTTGTCATTTGTTACAGGTCAGCAGAGTGGCGGCGTCCAAGTATGGTGGTGGTGGGTTCTCACTTGGCTCCGGGGTCGCGGTGAGGCGCGGCATGAAGTGCGCGGGCGTCACGGCGGGAGTCGCGGGCGGCGGGACGGCCCCCGACGAACTTTTCCTCGGACACTGCTGGCTCGATGCCAAACTCGAGTCCGCATCCCCGCCACCCACCTGCCACGAGCTTATCGACTCTCTTCTCGCCCCGCCCCCCTTAGCTGAGCTCAAGCCTCTCCCCCCGTTCACCGGCATTACCAGTCATCTCTCCATCAACGGTATCTCCGGGCATCACTACCACGCCATCGCCCAACGTCTCCCCGAAGAGAACAATAACTATCCCACGCAAAGCGGTTACGGAGGAGACCACGACGTGGTATCGTCATCGACGTGCGCCGCTGACGCAGAGCCTCCTGACCTTGAGGACGTCAAACCATTCATAGAACCACCCGATACGAAACCCTTCGCAGAGACCGGTCCGGGAGCCGCCGACTCCTGCGCCGCGTCTTGTTCACCCCCTAGCAAGTTGTTCGATGACAACCACAAACAGGAAATGTATGAAATAAGTTCAATAGAAGATATCGCTGCCATCATTGGCTCAGCTATGGCTGACACCACTGTTCCCTCTCAACCCGAGGACCCTGAGCCGAACGATTCGCGGGACAGCTGGCTGGACCTCGAATCTTGGATAACTGGCGCGTGTAACCAGCACGGCGATAAGATAGCATCCCAGGAATTGGCAGAGTTTGGCCTTCCTAGTTCTCCACCCCCGGTTCCGCAGAATCATATAACGAATATAGACTTCTCCTGTAAAAACCAAGAATTCAGTAAAGGCACTGAATTTCTTCAGAGGAATCTCGGGCAAGCCGGCTCGACTCTGCAGTCCTTACTGACTCAAGGGTATATGCCATTACTCCACAATCGGTTACAGAACGGCCCGCCTGTTAAACAGGAGGCTCCGAGTTCTACCAGCTACGGTATGGATGTAATATCGACGTCATCGCCTCCAGGCAATGCCGTGTCAACTACAGACGGCGTCGGCGGCCTCTTAAACGGGAGGTACGCACAACATTATGCGCTCAGCTTGAAACCTGATGGCCTATGTAGTCCTGAGAGGTTGTTGGGCTACCCACACGCTCACACGACAACGACCACGACAGCCAGTAAGAGTAAGCGAAGTCGAGCAAAAGCGAAACAAGTGAATAACTCGAGTCTCCACGGGACATCAATAGCCTTCTCTTCGGCAACAGCGGCGGACCTCAGTGGCCTACTAGGGAAGGAGAAACCAGTACACAGATGCGGAATCTGCAATAGGGGTTTTCTGAACAAATCAAACATAAAGGTCCACCTTCGAACTCATACGGGAGAGAAACCTTTCAGATGCGACGTCTGCGCGAAGGCGTTCCGCCAGAAAGCGCACTTGATAAAACATCAACAAATCCACAAAAGAATCGGCAGGGACTGATCCTATATTTAAACACGGCGGAAGCTCAAAAAGCATTTAGTGTGTGAGTGATTGTTCGAGTGTATGATTTTGAAGCACTACTATGTGCCGAATCTCATAATAGACTAACATAGTTAAGTACGTTCCAATTGTTCATATATAGATATATATAACTTAGCGTAACATTCCTAAGGACAAGTGCAATGTTAACTAGTTTTAAGTGACCCCAGAGTTTATGTAGATAATTGTTCATATATATGTACTTTATATGCTTTAATGTTTTCACTTATTAAACAACAAATAATTAATTTTCAGATGAATATTTAATAATGAGTATTCGTAATGTCGCAACAGAACAAAAATTCACTCCCATTATATGAATTTTAGAAATTCGTTCTTAATTATGATTATAAGTTGTTATACTTCTCAAACATTCCAATTATAATATGGATTTAGTTAATTCTTTTTAATTATAATTTCCAAATAATAACTTTAAACTTTTGAATTCTCTAAACACCGCTTTAATATAATAGATTAACTAAATGAATGTGTCCGCTTTTATATTATCGTGTATTTCTACTTTATTCCAATCAGTACACACAAGTAGTAACTCCGATTACCTATGTATAGTCATACTTTTAATTATTAAAAAGTATACTTAAACAATTTGTATATAGGATTATAATATCTAAGAAATTAAAATGACAAGGCACATGAGGCTAATGTATGTCCCAAGTTATTGTTTTGTTTTATAGTACTTTTCCCTCTTCTAATAATTTAGAGGGAAACAAACTGTATCAACATACAATGAATTGCATGATTTATTTGTAACAATTCTACTCAATTAATGACTTATAAATACGAATAATAAATAGTGGTAGTCACAAAATAAAATTTTGTATCGAATTTTTAATATACTTTCTAAATTTCGTATGACTTCGTCATATGATGCTTTCATTTATATAATAAAGAGATTTAGGTTAGTTTATCGTATTGTTACACTGCCATTGTTGTTGAAAATAAAGTTGGGAAGTCATGATGTAAATTGCTTAAAAACAATCTTATATTCTGATTCGAAAACGAAAGACTGTATCTAATATATACGACCTAATCGCTGTTCATCCATAGCTTATTCACGTAATTACATCACATATATATATCTACATATAATATGTATTCATCAACAAAAGAACGTACTGTAATTCAGCGAGTTATTTGTACGCGAACCAAGTGATACGCTTGCGCACGCGAACCGACGGAACTCCACGCGTCCGTTCGTCCGGGAAGCGGATAGAAAAAAAACCAATAAAATCCATACACTTTTAATAATAACGATCCGGTGTTGTGCAATTCGCTTTTAGTATACCTTAATTATTGTTACCGCACAACGATTTAAATTATTAACATTTTAGCAAGATTTAATACCTTCAGCGCAATTCAAAGCGTTCGTTTTTAATTACTTATTTTGATTGAAACATCCCTCAATACATATACATTTACATACAAACATACATATGATTTCGTTAGTATTGCAATATTCATGGCTTACGGATTACTACTGAAAATTAAAATACAGTATTCTCGCTTCTTGCTAGCTTCCCGCGCGCCGTCTCTACTTGCTTGGAGATGGCTGTTCTGTTACGTTATTATATTTTTATCACTTATAGATAACTGGCAACACCTACACTTTGTTCTAAAAACAATGACTAGTTACATAGAAGTATTATAATCTAATTTTCTGTCATAATATATAGAAGTATACAACATAAATCCTTTTCTATCTAAATATGAATCGACTCTTAGTGTTACAAATTATTTTGGAAAATTTGTATTGCTTTATATAAGACATTTATACACTTTTCGCTGAACTGGTTATATAGTTAAAGTGGTCATTTAAACCATTACCAATTATTGTCGATTGTCAATGTAATGAATCGAATAAACATATGAATTAAACAGCTAAATCCTTAAATACCATTACTGTATACAGTTGTAATAAAAATAAATGTATTACATTAAAAATATTACAAACTGTTTTGAATTATCAAAAAAATATCATAGCTTTTAGCTTCGAATCAATCAATACGATATTTTCCTCATTTCGTCCCACTCTACTATGAAAATGTATCAACTGTACAAACAGTTAACAAGACGTCAAGCTCAAACGGCAGCAGATGAGGCGAATTTAATATCTTTTATTTAAGTAATGAGCCGTGTCACGAGTTCATTGTTTTTTGATTTACAAATGGCGACCTGGCAACATTCAAATTTATTTTCATATTCATATCACAATATAAATATGCGTCATACTGTTACTAACAGCATCGTGTATTGCCAGTTTAAAGTTTAAGACGCATGACGAATGAATCTCAACCTTTTAAACATTCCATTTTGTATATTAGAAAAGTTAAGTATTTTTTATATGTTCATTGTTTAAAAGTAGAGATCGAAAATGCTCGTCGATTATAAGATGGCGGTGATTAAAATCCGCTTTACACTCTGTGGGATAAACGCGCGTTTGTGAAACGCCATAAATACATATATTTACGAGTTAACTAAACAAAATATTTCACTATAATTAAATGTTAATATGAACAAAAAGAATAGATTTTAATAAACATTAAAAGAAAGCAAATTAATTCTTTCTCGTTTTAGTTTTTTGCTTTCACCGTGGAGGCAAAGGTCATTGGGACGCGTCGTCGCACCGCGACGTGCGTGTCCGAGACTGATCAATTAAATACTAGGTTATTCTTAAGGCCCCATGATTTGTGATATAAATAGAAATAAACATATTGTATCACATAGAAATATTATATGATATTTTAGAATATTGTAAAACGGTCACAACGAGTCATTTTCTGATATTGAAATGTTTAAAACCCAAGTGTTTCGCACGCGGCGTTTCCCACAGCATGTGTACATAGATCTTAATAAAAGTACCTTCTACTAATTAAGGTTAGTTTTTAAGTATTTATTGATAATATATAATATACTTTTATTGTATTTATAGAATCCTTCATTTCGTTTGTAGAATATATAATATCGAATAAATGTTTTATGTAATTTTTAGTAAAAACGACGGTGTTATCAAATGCCAATGGTTTTTCAACGTAAATTTTGTAAATTAATGTAAAAAATTAAAGGAGATTTTTTTTGTTAACTATATTGTATTTATTTTTTAATTATATTGTGTTTGATAGTAAATTATCATGCCCAAAACAACTAACAGGTAAGTTTTTATGTTACTTTGGATAAAACACTATTGACTTGTTTTGTATATTATGTGGAAAAACAAATCAACTATATAACACGATGATCTCTTAGTTCATACGGGTGATGAAATACTATGGGCATATGCTCCTGCCTTTTGGCAGAAGCCTGTTAGAATGATGTCAACATATCGTTTGACCTAGTAGTGCTTTGTCAGCAGCGACTCGCTTGATCCGAATTTTCACGGGTTAAGGTATATCGGGGCTGAATATTCCTTTGATTTTGAATCGTTATCATGTCAGCCTGTAAGAGACCCATCGCAGGATAATAGGCCTCTTCTTGAAAGAAGCTGTGGGTAAAGCCGCCAGGCCAGCCCACGACGTATTGGAGCTTTCAGAGTGTGACACAGTTCTATATATTCCCACATCAGTGGTACTACTAGAACATTCCTTAGGTTCAGGTTTTCTCGCGATATTTCACCGTCAGCCAATTGTCTCACCAATTTAGATCAGTAAATTTACGCGAATTCAGAAAAAAACGGTGGTACATGTCGAGGTTCAAACTTGTGGAGATTAAATTGACATTCCGTTGGTGAAACCACTTGACCACTACGACTTGTCCCATTCTAAGAGGCCCTGAGATAGAGTTAGTTAAATTGTGATATAACCGAAGAAGATATATCTTCAGATATTTTTGGTAAGTTTTTGTTTGTTGCAAAGAAAAAAGTATGGTTTTACAGTAAGTAGCGTTATATGCTGTTTGTGCATCTGTTATCTAAGTTATTAAAATTGAAGTTATTCACGAAATATTCTGTTACTTTAGTGTTATTCCGATTATTGTAATAGGTATTATCTTATATTAAACAGTATATATACATACAGTATAAACAGTATGTGAACTTATTTTTGCATTGATGAATTTTGGAATTGTAGTTGATTGTTTTTCTATCATAGGAGAAGATAATTCTATATGAAAAAATATATTTAAATAACAAAAAAATAAGCAAAGAAGTTAGATAAAGTAATAAATATCAAGAAACCAATTTAAATGGAAAACAAACTATAAATTCTAATGATTTTATATTGCTATTGCTTTGCATATGTTTTACAAGTACGAGCAACTTTTTACTTTATGTGCGAAAACCATTAAATTAAACATGGAAATGAAATGGGCTAATATTAAAAATAGCAACGTATTATTACTATTAATCTTATCATTTAGCGTAATTATTTTAATCAAAAGTTCTGTTCTGTTATGGAATGGAATGTTTATGGAATGTTTATTCGTAGTTAGTATTTAAAACAGTTATAAATCTAGTATTCAATATTGGCATGTTAAATTACAGAGCATAACTAGTTTATATAAAGATAGCTCGTTAATATACAGAATAATGTTTACACACCATTAAGAAAAAACAAATAGTTTTCTAAAAATAAATTTACACAATAAAGGAGGTCGCATCGAGCGAATGGTCCAAACAAAGGTGTGAATGGAGAAAGAACCGCCAAGGTTCGCACAAGCTTTACGCAGCGCCGCCCGCCCCGCCGTGCCTCCGCTCCGTCGTGGAAGAAAGTCGGATGTGAAAATTGTCATAATGCACACACGACAAATTGACTTTTCGCGACGTGTGCCTCAGGGGTGACACGGCGTACGTAAATATTTACATTTCAACGTAAAAGTGATATTGTAAACATAGAATTACGTAAGAAACACTCTTACTTGTTTGTGATTAGGTTGGATTTGGGACAAAAACGGCTTTTTTTTTCAATGGAAATTTATCCACTATTTTACTAGTAACTTGGTTATTTGAGCAGTTATCTCGCTAAAAAAACCAGAGCATGGGTAACCTATCATAAGATGGAACTTGTGAAGGTTGTGTGGAAACGCTGCATGTGTACAACGCAAAGTCAGGTTTAAAAGTATCTTCAGTTCTGAATATTTTATAGCTAAATAAATGGATAAATCTACTTGTATGTATCATTTAAATATGAAATTTGGAATGAGTAAGATGAAAATTAGGTAAGATGTTATTTTACAGAGAAGTTTCTTACGAGTATGTTAGCCATATTACCATATCAAGATATAGGTGACGTTAAATATATCATTAGTATACATAGATATTTTTGGGGCCCGCCCCGCCGTGCCTCCGCTCCGTCGTGGAAGAAAGTCGGATGTGAAAATTGTCATAATGCACACACGACAAATTGACTTTTCGCGACGTGTGCCTCAGGGGTGACACGGCGTGCGTAAATATTTACATTTCAACGTAAAAGTGATATTGTAAACATAGAATTACGTAAGAAACACTCTTACTTGTTTGTGATTAGGTTGGATTTGGGACAAAAACGGCTTTTTTTTTCAATGGAAATTTATCCAATATTTTACTAGTAACTTGGTTATTTGAGCAGTTATCTCGCTAAAAAACCAGAGCATGGGTAACCTATCATAAGATGGAACTTGTGAAGGTTGTGTGAAAAAGCTGGATGTGAACAACGCAAAGTCAGGTCTAAAAGTATTTTGAGTTCTGAATATTTTATAGCTAAATAAATGGATTTTTTTTAATTTATAATCTACTTGTATGTATCATTTAAATATGAAATTTGAAAGGAGTAAGATGAAAATAGGTAAGATGATATTTTACAGAGAAGTTTTCTTATGTTAGCCATATTACTATATCAAGATATAGGTGACGTTAAATATATCAACGACATAAAAAATAGTATACATAGATATTATTGGGTACAAAGAACATTTTTACGGTATCTATCTTGTTATAACTTTCATCAAATAATAATAGAAATAAAAAAAATGCACGCGGAGCCACGGGCACAGCTAGTCTAATATACTATTAAATAATCACAATATTCATGGATCTGCAATAGTAACTGTATATTCCTAATTTGTAAGAATTTTAAGTCATAAATTTATAACTTTGTAATTACTTCACAATGAGTTACAATTGTTACAAAATGTAAATAAGTTGTGACATGTGACAAGAACAACACAATCTGTTGATATCGTGAATTAACTTGACAACCATGACCGTAGGTTCAATAAAAACACGTGTGACCGTAACGAACAGACGCGTGAATTGTCAACTTTGTATCGCGGCGTCTCACTCACACATGTAATCGCTGTACGGTATGAAACAACATTTACCCATTTTCTGTAGTTGCCATCTAATATTAAAATACGATTAAAACACAAAACGGTATTGGCCTTGGGATAAAATATATGTATTATAATTTTTCATTTTTATATTTGAGTTCGGTTAAATTAATTACTTCAGTTAATCCGTATATATTTAAATACAATAATATTTGATTTGGTTTGTTAGTATTAATGTCCGTAACAGCTGAACCCATTTTAATAAATTTTTTACTATCAGAGAGGCGTCTTTTCAGAGTATCATTTAACTTATATATAATTAAACTTTGCCGTAGAAGGTCAGCAGTTATTTAGTTAGTTATTATATAGTCAGCGAGTAATTAAGATAAAGTTACTTGTTCAAAGCTATTTTTATCATGCTTTTATTAGCTTCACCTGTATGTATGTATGTTTGTAACCGACCCCTTTGAGCTCGATTTTGTCCTACTTTGAACGATCAGATTTAATTCAAACTTTGCACAGCTGTCAAAGGTCGATAACAATGCAAAAATCCGAAATAAAATTTAAAAAATTTAACAAAAAAATGAAAAGTAAATAATAGTTTTAAAAAACGTTTAAATTAGAAATAAATGTATATTTTTTTTAAAAAGTGACAAAAATATACATTTATTGCTCATTTAACCTATTGTTAATCCAAATTTATTAAATTTTATTTTCTGTTTTTTAGATGGATTTTTTATGAAAGCGTGTTTTTTTACTTTATTAAAACTATTATTTATTATGTAAACGAAGTCATGGGCACCAGATAGTATATTATTAAAAACTATGATTGTGTGAAATTTGGAGAAGAGAATAATAAAATTGGTTGAAAGATTATAATGTAATAAGTACTTAATTGAAATAGAGCCTCAATCGCAATGTCCATTATATTTCTAAAATTGGTTTGTATTTTCTGTATTGAAACGTTAAAGCATCACATTTTAGGTCAATAGCTGGTACATTCAATTATTTTACAATAATTAAGTATTGCTTGTTAGCAAATTAGCTTTATGTAATTGATTTAAAAAAACACAAACGCCTGACTGATTGGCAAAATTCGTATCGGATCTGTTTCGTTCAATGAATATTATACTATACAGACAAACACATTTTCAATATCTTTTATAATAAATTGCGAGCAGTCGATTTTTATTTTGGCAAATTGAGGTCATTAATAATCATCGAGTCCTGTACTAGATTTTTGAAGTCATACTTCTTTTGGCGCGTTGGGGAAAAATGATGAGAGGAAATTTTTACGATGCGCGCGCACACCGTCATGAAAAACCGACACCCTGAAGTTACTACGATTCGCGCGCACACCATCACGAAAAACCGACACCCTGAAGTTAACTATAGTCGACATTTTGTTTCTTTGTATTTGTTGTTTGTATTTCTTTGTATTAAAACTTTCAATGTATTAAATACTTTTTTCTATTGTTAGTGTCGTTTTTTCTACAAACGTAGAACAAGGTGAAAGATAAAATTTTTGAAAATATGTTTATCTTGTTACGCCAAAGAAGTATTACTTCTAGCGCGTGTACATAAGTACACACACACTTTAAATCCAAGATAAAGTTAGGGAAATGCACTCGATGGTAAGAACGATACGATAGAAACACAACGGCGATACTCGAGAAATCTAAGGTCCATCGTCCAGCTGGATATATTGACGAGCATTATTAAAAAGTTGTGATGGTATAATGGTTTGACAGGTGGAATATCAATCCGATATCCGCAGGTTCGAATCGCGGCATGTACCAACAAATTTTTCGGAATTCGCGTACAGTTACTAATTTAAATTGGTAACACTATCAGCTGAGGGGGAAGGAAAACATCGTAAAGAAGTCTGAACCTGAGAAAAGCTTTTGTAGTACTACTGTATGTGGGATAATATAGAACTGTGGACTCTGAGAGTCAAAGAGATCAGACTTATAAATCGTCCTGGACTGGCGTGGTGATTATGGCTATACCTTCCTTCGGGAAGAGGCCTATGGTCCTGCAGTAAGTCTCTTATAGGCGGATGATTATTAAAAAATATGTAAATGATGATACTAGATTATGAGAATATTATAAATGGACATAATAAAACAATAAGTTGAAAAAAGATTATAAATTTGAAAAAAAAAGCGGGTACAAGTCGCGTTTTTGCGAACCGTACCGGGCCAGTGCGCGCGCGCACCGGTAAGATTCTTTCACCAACCCACTTACATAGAGAGGTATGATTTCACCGTCTCCATCCCCCACCACTTCATACAATGCTACACACGACGCGACGCACGGTTTACTATTAAACCTATTAGTTTGAACCTCTAATCTCAAAATAATTTTGGTTCCAGACTCCTAGTGTAGACATAATTAGATAGTGATTTCATTGCAGCACATATATTGACAAAATTACTTCATGTTTTTTTATACAAACAATTCGCGTAGTAGGAATTATTATTCGATTAGTCTAATGAGATTCATATGAAAAAAAGATTGTTGACTACATGTTTATTATATTTGTTGCATTAAAAAAATTATTACATTATTTTTATGCTGTGCAGTTATAGGAATCTATCCTGAATATGCTTTTTTGTCTCTTCTTGTACACAACCACGTGAACATAACGTAATAAGAGACAGCATCCACTACAGAAAGGGAATTGAAAATAAAATAATTATGAAAACTATTGACTTCGGCTCAAAAAATTACGAATATTACACATTTTCACTACTCTATACTTTTCCGTAGGTAATGTCAAATCATTCTCTCATACTGCAATAATTAATTTCAAGAATTGTATGCAAAACGGTCACAACCTTTGCAGTTCGTGCATAGATAAAGTGAAATGTATTGGAATAGCGGAGAGGCGCGCGCGCGCATGCACTCCGCCTTGCCCTTCATACTTGAACTTGCATCGCGACCTTAGCGTGGTCCACGCGAAAAGATAATACCGGCGATTTGATTAAATATCATAATATATTTTTTTTTTATATAAAACTAACTGAGCCCATGACTTCGTTATATATAAAAGACTTAGTAAGTAAAAAATCACAGATACATATTATAGATATATTAAAAGTTGACACCACCATTTTAACAGAGCTTTGATGCGCGTTACTATACATAGCGACCAGTGGTGTCTCATACCCTGAAAATTTACATATCTGGCTGTCTTATCTAGAATAAATGGTAAATTAAATATTTAACAGAGGTAGTTTAAAAAAAGTTTCGGTTAAAAAGTAAAATGCAATATATAATTAATCCATTAAAATTCATAGTTAATTTTAAAATACATTTTTTTTTCACAAAAACGAAGTCTTTTTTTTATGCTTTGAAGGTTTAGCGTTTAGCGTTTGACCACAATGTTTGCAAAAATTGAGAAAAGTTAGACATAGTAAAAAATTGGTAATATTAATACTAAATATAATCATAATTTAGACATCCCGTCTTTCAGGCTCAATAAGGTTAGCAAAAATATTTTAGGTAATAATGTTACATTCTACAACAAAGTCCCAAAGCATATTAGCGATTTGCTGGATAAGAAGTACAAGGACCATATTAAGCAGAATTTGATTTCTAAAGGCTAATTACCATAGTGATGTCTAGAAATGACACTTTTCTCTGTACATTTGAGAAAAATGTCTATGACTACAGTGATTTATTTCAGAATACATAATAATCGGTAGTAGAGTTTTTTTGCTCATAAGCGCCTTCCGAGGGCCTAAATAGATTCTTTTATTTTGATATCTTAAATAACTATTTTTTCATCTAAATTAGGTATTCTTTCTTAGCCATATATATATTAAAATCACTCCCGTATAATGAATACGTATTTAAATGATTACACTATGTGTAGTTTAAGAAGTCGCACTGTAATTAACAGCACTGGCACTAAGGGTTATTTGTAAAGTACTACAACTTTGGTTACTAAAAACCAAAACGGTAAAACGCCCGGACTAGAGTAAGTATTAGGTAGTAAGGAGACTTGGAACATACGAACGCACGTTAAATCTTCTAGATTTAGAACATATGGTTGTCTCTTTTCACGTGAATACGCCTTTAAATTTGCTACCACACAGGGGCAATTCAATTAACCTAATCATAACAAAATCGGGGGATACAGTTTCGCAATGTAGTTTCAATTCTATTCTCTACATCCAAAACTATATTTTTTTTACTTTATTATATCACTTTATAGCTAAAGGATGAAAGAATTTATTACGCTAAGTCAGGCTTGTAACACAACGCATGCGGCGGGGGTGTAAGCGACACTATTTCGAGGTCATTCTGCTGCTTTTTGAGATTTCCATTTAGTATAACTTTCGACTCGGTGAAGCTACGACATTTGTTATTATATTGTCGTTATTGTGTATATAATAAGATGTTAAAATAAAAAGCTATACCAAAAACATATATAATGTCGGCCTATATGCGTCGAAAAGCAAAATTGAAATACAGAAATCGTATAGGATTGGAAAGACCATCTCAAAACTTATCGAATGGTATCAATAAAACACTATATGACCGAGTCAAGTAGTATCGGCAACGTAAAAAAGTGAATGCGGCCAAGCAGATCACGCAAACCTATAATTAATAAAGCTATAACACAGTAATTATTTGTTTAATTGATTTATTTCTTGACCCCGTTAAATGGACCAATTGCCATAATAAACAAAACATGGAACCCCGGAGGACTTCTTATGATTATGACATACATAAATAATAATAATTTATATAGAAAATAACGCTCGTTTAAAGATGTATATAGACCGTAAAGACATATTCATGTACAACAAACGGCCGTATCCATGACACAGCCACATCCCATTTTTTTAATGTACTTTTTTGTTTCATCGAGGTTCAAATCAGAACGGGACAAAAGAAGTTTTTAAATCAAAAATGGTAATATGTAAAATCGCTCACATCTTATCGTATACACCGCGCGACCTTTAAAACACAGATTTCAGCTTATAACGATTAATAGCTGAGATTTGAATATCGTGCGCGTTTACGAGAAATGACTGGTTTAGTCGTACCGCGGTCTAGATTGGAGGCGAAACGAATTTTAATTACATTATCTAGGTCACTGGGCCAAACGACAGCTTTGAGTAACCGCGTGGGGTCGCTCAGTTAGACGCTTTTCTTTTTTTATCTAAGCATGGCTAATTACTGGAGCTGATGGTATACTGGAATGGTATAATAAAGTCTCAAAGCATATTACCGAATTGCCGGACTATGAGTTTAAACACCATGTGAAGCGGGTTTTGGTGTCAAAAGATTATTATAGAATGGATCAATATGTGAACAATGGTGATGTCTGGAATTGACTCCTCTCTCTGTGTCCACTAAAAACGATTATAAGATCAAAAATCAAAATTAAAATACTCTTTATTCAATTTAGGCCCTGGGAAGGCACTTATGAACGTCAAAACTACCACCGGTTCTTTTTTTTTTATTAGCTCGGCAAAATTACTGCACTATGCCTGATGGTAAGCATAGTACAATCCAAAAACAACGGCGACCACCAAGTGACACACTATCCATCGCCGGTCGCCGCTATCATGCCAGCCTGCAAAAAGCTGGATATGCACAGGCTGATCCCGAAACGCGACGCGCAGAACGAATCACTATTACAGGCTTTTTCGCTACATACATGGTGGTCGCGACCCAGTCGGACTTTAAAACCCTACCACCCCGCTGTCGCCATTGCCTCGTTCGTTACTCAGCAGGGTGCACCACGTGCAGGTGAGGTTGGCTTGGGTGTCTCAAGCTTAAGATGTTATGCGACACCCCTTACACCCCAAAATAACCCAGTCATCGAGAAGAACCGGCAAGAAACTCGATCTGATTTATCTTTTTAACAAATATATACAATATTTAGAATATATTAGGTACATGTCACAAAATTTTTTAATGGATGCACAGAGATGAGTCAATTCCAGACATCATCATCGTTCACATATTGATCCACTCTATAATAGCCTTTTGACACCAAATCCCGCTTGACATGGCGCTTAAATTCGCAATCCGGCTAATTGGTAATATCCTTTGGGACTTTGTTGTAAAATCTAACACTATTTCCCAAAAAACTATTACCGGTTTTACTAAGTCTAAAACATGGGACAACTAGTAACCATGGGATAAGGTGTGAGGTATTGTAAAAAAGATAAATCCGATCGAGTTTCTTGCCAGTTCTGTTGTTTTTCGAACCGGTGAGAGTTTTGACGTTCATAAGCGCCTTATTAAGGCCTAAATTGAATAAAGTGTTTGTAATTTTGATGCAGCAGCGACCATCAAGAATTGAAGATTAAGCGACAATATACAGTTATTATGATGGCTAGTCTGTTTTATTTTGAGAACCAATCTTATAGTAGATTATTACTACCATTGTCGAGCAGATAATGATATAACAAATTGTTTGCGATCATTTCAATGAAATAACATGATTGTAGCCGTCTTGTTAGAACTTCCCAGGGTGTTTCGTGGCAAATCATAATCCATGCTGCGTGGTATTGTTTTCTATCCATTTCACTTGTTCAAGCCGTCGGGAAGCAATCACTATAACGCTATAACGCATTAATATAAGCCATTGTTAAATTTATATGTATAATGGTATATTTTACCTAGGTGATAGAGTCGCAGAGGCGACGAAAGCCTTTATTTAAAAAAAAATATACATATATATTACTAAACCGGTTTTAATGCAGTTTCCAAATAAATACTTATTAATAAGGCTATATATTATTAGGCTTTTCTATACTTACTTAAGCCATGGTAAAATTATTACGCGTGCTTGTTAAAAATAAATGCTATCTACAATAAATCAGGTTCGTTTTAAAAACTAAAACTACTAGATGTATTCCATTGAATTTTAGTACATATTATTCTTAGCTTCACCGGACTACAGATTCTAACCTAGTAACTTTTGGTAATTGGTTAACAATGATGTTAGATATCATGGATACGCTATTCAATGTCAGAATTTTAAAAATACGTCATAAATTCGCCAAAAAATCTGTGTAAGCGAAATTCGGGCACAGCCTTGACCAAAGGCGTAACCTTTGAATACCACTTCCGTAGGCGGGAAGCTGCCGAGCCGCGGTCTATACGAGCGGCACAAGAAAGTGTACCGTGACACACTTACCGCTGCACATCCGTAAACAAAGCTAGACCGCCACTCGGACCGGCTGCACGGCCAACTCACACCGCACTGACTGTGGGAAACAAGAGATCAACTAAATTTTTTAGTTATTTAATTAAAATATAAATAAAAACACATAATTTTATCTTTTTTATATCTTCAGTCGACTAGTATAATAATGTTAAAGAGTCGACACCGGAAAACATTTTTTTAATTTGTTTGAATGTACACTAGTCTTTGAAACCACAATTCACATAAGAAAATGTGTTTCTGCATCTTAGAACTTACTTATTCAGGTAAGTTATAGATTATCTAACATCACGCTATGACTCTTTGTAGATTTCAAATTATGTTAATGTCCTGAGACTTATCCAGGGTCCCAATATACGAGCATCGGATGCTTATTCCGGTTGTATTAGCAAGTTGATTATAATGACTTCCTTTATGTCTATTACTTTTATTTTTATATATAAATAAGCTTATAGTTCCTGAATTTTGCAATAAAAAGATGCTTATTTGCAGGATTAGTTAGTTGGTTGAGGGTTCCGCTCCAAAAATCTGCAGTATCAATAAAATATATGGTTACTTTGGTGTAACCATAATAATACTTTACCTAAGTAACATGAGGTAGCTGTTTGGAAAGATACATGTAAGATCATTCAAAATAATTTGTTTTGTGATAAAGAAAAGATTTGAGGGCCCTAAATAAATCACCTGTGTCTTTTATTAAAGTACCAGGTTGCCATAAATACGGACTGTTCGCCAAAGTCACAGTCAACAGAGAACAAATGTTCAACTTTTCCGATATGTACACTTTGTGCAATCCAGAAACAAACGACATCAATCAACGTCGATGATCATGGTAGTCATGTTGACTTATATGTCTTTCAGTAGCTAGATATACGATGGCTGATTCTGACACGAGACAAACTAAGAGAGAGTTGGTACTATAAATTTATGGTATAATGGTATTGATTGATTGAATTGATAAAACTATATGTCCTGTAAAAGTTTTATTTTATCGACCTACAATGTTATAAACGATTTGTGTTTGTGTGACGATAGTGAGGGCTTCTATTAAAGAATCAACGATTCTGTCTATCTGAATGTGTTAACGGAGACAAGTAAGAGATTTTCGAAAAGGCTGACATGCAGCAATGGAATTTCATAAACGAACTCGAGATTCGTTAGTTGAGTGACAAGAAAGAAGTCGCCTTTAAACCTAATATATACTCCTTGCCGTAACAGAAATTGGCAGTTCGAACCATGAATCACTAAAGACCGAACTCCAGAAATTTGGTGTCTTAACTCTGCCCTCTTAATACATTCTTGATATGTATGATTGCAACTTAAATAGGTTAGATTATATGACCATCATGATTTGAACACTAGAAATAATCATAGTTACCTTATATTGATTGCTCAGCGAAACCAAATTTTGTATGTAGTGTCAGGATCTGCAATGAAGTCCCAAAGCATTTTATCGCTTTGCCAGGTAGTGGTCTCAAGTAAGTTTTAGTATTATAAGGTGGATTTTTACGTGAACGATAGTGATGTCAGTGACTCTTATCTTTATATATTAGAATTAAAAAATATACAAAAAAAGGTAAACCGGATCGACTTTCTTTTTAAAATGGTGTTATGGACGTCGGTGAATTTTTCATAGGTGATTGTTGCCTTCGTCTTCTGAAGATTCTTCAAGCAGACTGTGGTAGCTGCTGGCATGTTTAGCTTGTGAACAAAGTGCACGTGCGGCGTTTCAGCGCGGGGAGTTGAAAAGTAAAAGTCGTCGTATAACTGTACCCGCATTCACTCTCACCCCACACGGCGCGGCACACTTACCGTGCCCTGGCGAAATGCTAGCGTACCAATCAAATTGCTAATGATATTTTTACACGTACATGCGCTTATCGTGTTATACACAACGATATTAAACCACTGTGTAGAGTCATGGTCAGAAAATAAACGAGATAATCATGTTCTACATCGAGTTGCCAATTGTTAAGTTATCTGTGATCATGGCATGATCTGGTCACAAATTACAATATTGAGCTCATATATAGATATAAATTTTTATTTTTTATTTATTTATTTAATAAAGATTCGCAAACATTTGCAAATATTCGAACCTACGTCCATCTAGCTGATCAATTTAGATTTAGATGAAACTTTAATATTATTACGCTTCTCCATAGCGACTAAACAATATTGATAAAGGTAATTAAAAATAAACCTAATTAATCGAAAAAAAAACAGACGCTTGTCATGACAGAATAGAACTGTTTCAAGGAAAAAAAATAGATTTATGTGATGTTTTACTGATTACTGAGAACCAAACATTGAACTCTTTGTGCGTAGGCTACAATTTCTCATATGATGTTAAGTCACAGTGAATGCGAAGATTATGACGCGCTAAATCTAGCACTGCTATTTATTAGCAGCCTTTAATTAGTCAGTACACTTGGTATAATCTAACTACTTTTTTCATGTGCGTAATAATAAGTAAGGTGGTCTCAAATTCATCCCGAAGTTAACGTGTTAAGACTAGCCTATAAACCTTCTACTTTCAGTTGAAGGGTTCTAAAGGAAAAAGTTTGTATAACTATATGATTGTCAATAAAACTTAAAAAAATACCCAAAAATCTTAACAAAATATGTTTTTTTTTTCTACCTTATACATTTTTTCATATTTGGCCCCAATTTCACGTCTCTAATTTGAATGCTAATGTAGCTTAAGTTTGTGAACGCTAGGCTTAGTAAGGAGGCTGATTCGCAAGTGCAGGTGCCAGAACACCTATAGGTTATTTGGAGAAATATCTACTTTTTTTTTCTCGAACTGACTACGCTATTGACCTATCAAGGTCTTAATAGCTTCACCGAACTACATAGGGAAATATCTACAATCTGAGCGTGGTAGCTAGCTAGACGGACATTAGAAAAGTTCTATGACCACGTTATAGTTTTAGCCCAATGTTTTTCTTGAACGAAAACTACGAATTATCTCAGGATTGAAATATAATCAAAGCGGTGTTTGAAGAGGCCATCATTACAAAGAATTGGCTTTAAAAATCATTTAACTGTTAAATCTTTGTTGACGTTAGTTGCAACGACACCCGTGAGCAGGTTTGACGTTAAATTGTTAAAGCCCAGCTTCTTCAGGATGTTATAAATGTACAGCTTTCTTATTACATTATAGCTAAGGTATATTACACTCATGTTGCAGTTATTTAAAAAACTTAAGGAATATTTCAACATGACCAACTTATATAGTATTGGTATTTTGGTGTATATAATGGAATGAATAAGAAACAAATTATAATCCTCGTCAATCTTTTTGGTTACTCGGAATATAGCCACAAGTCCAGGATTGCGCGTAATATATAAGTTAAATATAATATTATTATAAGAATGTACAATTGGTATTAATTTATCCTTGTTTCGATATCATAGACATAATATAATACGTATTTATATCTACATATGTTTTCTATCCAATTATGTTCCGAGCGGTTAAAAAGTTCGGCGTGAACTGTAGAGGAGTTGCCTTTCAAGTGTAGTTGTTGAACAAAACCAATATATTTTAAAAATATAAATGAAATGAATGGACGAATAATAGAAAATGTTAAAATAAATTAACTCGCTTATCTCCTGTTTGACTCTGAATACATAAGGATAATTAATATAATATATATCATAAAACTATCCGAGAAGTATATAGAAACATATATATGAAGATTAGTCGTGTAGTTTTGAGAGAAGTTGCGTATATACAAACATACTAAGGATATATATATTATGTAGTCCGGTGTAGCTGTTAAGACCTTGCTAGGTCAATAGCGTAATCAGTTCGAGAAAAAAAAAGAGATATATATGTTCCTCTTCCTTTGAATTCCGTTGACAAACCTAACTTAACTTGTCTAACAAACCTAACTTGTCTAACCTAGTCTCATGTGACAATGTCATCGCCGTGTGAGTAAAACGTAAGGAGTAATCAAGTTTGTGCAAGACTCGAGAAGAACTACCGCTGGAACTACTTCTGCGTTAAAGTAGCATGACTCAAAGTCATCGTATTCCAATCCGGGATTTATAGTTGACATCGGACACTGACACATGAGGTCTTCCATCTTATTTAAATTCACAAAAAAATATTTAAGAATACTCAACTTAGGCCGTTAGTAGGCGCTTCTGAACGTAAAAACTACCACTGGTTCGGAC
>MU159214.1:238060-287340 GCA_015888305.1 Antheraea pernyi | reverse complement strand
CCCGGCAACGACGCGAGCGGCATATTTTGTTTAGATTGACAATTTTAAACTCGTAATATCTTTTGAATGCTTTGGGCCGATTTTAATAATTCAAAAAGTTATCTACATGTTAATGAAACAGTCTTAAATTAAAAATAATTTATTTGCATAAGGATTAATATAAAGACATGAATAACATGGTCTTTTAGGCATGGTGTGGTTTTTGTTAAGATTTCTTTCAAAAATGTAGTTATAGTGACATAACCACAATAGCTGGACATATGGTACCGCGAGATTTTTTCCGGATATTAATATGTTCTTTAATATTGTAGAACATATTTTTCTATCATTCATAGTTTCCGCAGCGCATGCGATGAAAGTCATTTTATGTCAATATTTTTCATACCTTGGATTACATTATTGAAATTTTAGTAGGATCCCTATTTTTTCCAGTAAAAAATATAACCCAAGTTACTCAAGGATAATGGAACTTTCTTATTATGAACAAATTATCGAAATCCGTCTAGTAGTTTTTGAGTTTATTCGTTTGAGTTTATTAAACATACAATAAAGTAAATTTTCAAAAAAAAGTATTAACCGACTTTAATATCAATCAAAAACCCATAAGGCACTAAAAAGCGGAAAATAAATAGTTTATCAAATAAAAAAAAATAAACCGCCTTCGATGTGAAACACAAATAAGGCACTAAAAAGCGAAAAATAACTGAATTATTAAATTAACCAAATTAAATAAAAAATATTGATATTCGCGCTACCTAATAATATATTAGAAGTCGATGCCAACCTACATTTCAAATTTGTTGCAGGTAATAAAATATGTATATATATTATACAGATATACACCATGGGACACGAGAGTGGACCAAAACTTTGTATGTAGATGATATGAATTTAGGTTGGCATCGACTTCAAATATCATCAATCATCAAATCATCATCAAATATCCAAATGGGACCACATGGGAAGTACCAGCTTTCAAATAAAAAAAGAATAATCAAAATCGGTTCACCCAGTCCAAAGTTATGAGGTAACAAACATAAAAAAAAACACAGTCGAATTGATAACCTCCTCCTTTTTTTGAAGTCGGTTAAAAATACAACGTTTCTTCTTTATAATATTCGTGGATACATTATATATACATTGTTGTTAATGATTATCTCTTCTTTTCTTTACTTTCTATTATTATGTCTGTATTATAGCTATTATGTTTTTTGAAAAAAAAAACATCTATAAATGATAATGGAAAACGTATAAAGATTCTTTCGGTAATTTATACAAACTAAAGCAACACGCACACCGACGCAAGGAGCAATGATGCTTTATGAAAGCTTAATATAAAGCAATATAAAAAAAAACTTGATTAAATTTCGTTTGTAAGAATAGTGGCCCAGTGCTAATGAATTTGGTCACCGCATTGATCGATGTAGGTTCAAATCCTACAATGAACCAAAGATAGCATGAAAGAAAATATTGCGACCAAACTACGGCCAGGCTGTAACGCTTCCGTCTAATCCTGTCTAATATACCATAGTACCTTCATATATATTCCAGCCTTTTCAAAGCCACTTGTAAGTTCTTTTTAAAGTTAAATGGCAATGTCGTCTAATGTGGTAAATACGTTAAAACCTAGAGGAGAACTGGTTTTCAACTGCTGGGATACACCAACAGGTGCTTGGTGATATATTTTCAATTTGAAGATGGTAGCTAGCGGGTGTTTGACTTTCACCGAAAGCTTCAATTTAGTTTTTTTTTTATAGTACCACGGCAAAATGACTGCACTGTGCCTGATGGTAAGCACAGTACAATCCAAAAACAACGGCGACCACCGAGTGACACTATCTATCGCCGGTCGCCGCTGTCATGCGTACAGCTGGGTATGCACAGGCTGATCCCGAAAAGCGACCCGCAGAAGCGAACCACTATGACGGGCTGTTTCGCCATATATATGGTGGTCGCGACCCAGTCGGGCTGTAGAACCTACCACCCCGCTGTCGCCATTGCCTCGATCGTTACTCAGCAGGGTGCACCACGTGCAGGTGAGGTTGGCTTGGGTGTCTCAAGTCTTAGATGTTATTCGACACCCCGCGACACCCCATTCAAACATACGTCCATCGATGCGTTGTCCGAACGCGCTACCAACTAAACAATCATAGCTCGAAACCACGTTTGCAGTGATAGGACACACGGTCACTTAACGACAGCCGAGATTGCGTTCAGAATATTAACCCTATAAAGAATGAAAAGAAGCCGTGTATTTTTCTCCAGTTTTCATAGCAAGAGGCTTCTGTCGGCCCACGTGAAGCGGCACAGCGTGATGAAGGAACAGTTTGTCTGCGATTCGTGCGGATTTATAACTCACAAGAAGGGGAACATCATAAAGCATATAAAATCCATACATTGGATAAAACAAGTAAGTACGATGTACTTCCGCTATTTAGAAACTCACAATCTATACATATAGTAAGAATGTAAGTCTAACGTGCCTGTATTTTTTAGATTTTTGTGATAAAAATTGTTGCAGGTGTCTTGGAATAAATAATGAAATACATTTCAATCATTATTAGAAATGTCTGTTTGTATGAACACGCATCACGCAGTTAACAATAAAACCCCACTTCACCAATCATAAAGCATATCCTCGAGTAACATTTAGTCTTGGCTTCATTAAAATCGGTTCACTCTATCAAAAGTTATTGTAGTTTTAATGAGGACGCGACTTAAGTACGAGAGAACAGTTGATAAGTAAATGGACTTAATACATTAAGTTGATTTTATTAGTCACCGTTTTTAACATTAGGTTCCACGCGGACGGAGTCGCGAACACAACTAGTTTGCAAATAAAACTCTGAGCTAGTAATTACAGCCCGCACTGCTCTTCCATTTGTCGCTTCTTGTATTTATTTTGGTGTCCAGAACACTACTATCTTCAGTTACACTGTGGTTCACATAGGGGGTATCCATTAATTACGTGAGGAGATCAGACCAAATCTCACGAAATCTCAGAGGGGATTTCGTCAAATATTGCATATTTTTTCGGCTAAACATGGTTTAAAGTCAGATTAATCTAAAGTAAAAAAACATGTTTCTACACTAAAGTATGCTAAAGTTTGTCTTAATTCTTCTATATATCAGAGTCCATGAATAGAGTTATTTAATATTGATATACCGAAATGTAATAATACTTAGAATTATATGTGATAATAGTAAAAAAATAAAAATACTAATGCATATTGTGCTTTTTTGAATAAATCTAACGCATTTATACAGAAAATACAATTTTTGAAAGATCTCACATGAGATTGTAGCGACGGGCGAGAGACGCTGTATCAGCATTTTCAGACGGGAATGTAAGTTAGTCGCCAGCCGCTTACAGAACACCGCCCGGCACGTATCGTTTTAACTACCCCTGTGTAGGGGGACCATTGTATCACAGAATCATATTACAGTGTTTGTTATAGACATCTGCGACATTTAATTTACAACATAAATAACGTCACGAATACCCTTCTATAAGGTTAAAGGACAATATAGGCAATGTGTTGTTAATGCACTTCTATTTAATTATTGTTAATGTGGATTCTTGTAAATTATTGAGTAATTTAGATTGATTAAACTGTTCATAACTTCTAAGCATTCCAAATGTTTATTCATATAAGCACTGATAGAAGTAACTAAATAAGCCAGTGTCACGCCATACGACGCGAGACATAGTGGCTTAAGAAATAGTGGCGTCGTGCAATAACATTAATAACTAGGCTGGCAACGCACTTGCGACTCCCCTGGTATTGCTAGTATCTATGGACGGTGGTGATCACTAAACATCAGGTGAACCGCCTTTTCGTTTGCCAGTTCCGATCCGGTCCGGTCCAATTGTGAATCTAAACCAGTCTTGAATCCTCCTGAATACTCAAAGAGTTTTATCAAAATCTGTTCAGGTGGTTAGGCGGATTTCAGTCACATACACACTCACTCGTAATCGTCTCGCGCGCCCCGTGAGGGGCGTGTGGGGAAACCGTTCCAGGGTTTTACCCTCTTTCGGTGGTAATTGTTCGCCTCCTTCCTTCGAGGGAGGGTCTGTGAGTGAAGACTTGATATAGTCTTCATGTGGATTTCGTGAGGCGCTTCTCACTCATACTTGCTCCGGGGAGCGCACGAGTGTTCGTGCCTGCTTTTTAATCCTCTTCTTTTTTTTTGGGTATTTCTGTTATCTGTGATGTGGTCATCGGGCGGTCTGGTGGAGTAAGCACGGCGAGCGCCTCTCTTTATATAGACCGTCGCAGTATAACTACCTGACATTTCAATTATTTCCAAAATATATATATATATGTCCTAGTGGGAGCATCCAGCAGTCGAAAGTTTGCTAACACTGCCATCTATTATTTTCTATGTTAATCAATATAGGCACTGTGTTGTTAATGCACTTCTATTTAATTATTGTTAATGTGGATTCTTGTAAATTATTGAGTAATTTAGATTGATTAAACTGTTCATAACTTCTAAGCATTCCATATGTTTATTCATATAAGCACTGATAGAAGTAACTAAATAAGCCGGTGTCACGCCATACGACGCGAGACACCATCTTAATAAATAGTGGCGTCGTGCAATAACATTACTAACTTGATTACATTGTTGATTTAAAGTAGACCTAAATTAGTGTCACGATAATTAAAATCGGACATGTGAAATTGTAATAGAATTATTCTAGATTTAAGTAACATTTGGAACATTTTGTTATTTATTAAAACCGGAAATCCATTCTATGTGCAGTCGAGGCATTGTACTATGTCATTAGTACTTTGTAATTACTAGAATAATTGTCGATCTAAACTGAGTTTTATAGCGAATAAGGATTCGTAAAGTACTTCGGTTGTTACAACGGGAAATTACTTTGAGATAATTAATGACAACGTAATTATTCAATGTATGGTGTTAAAATATTTATTTATTTATAATTAGAATTATTAGCGAACATCAAGTGTAACTATGTACAACATCATAGATTAAGTACTTCGTTCAACTAAGACTTTCTTTACTTGGGTTGTCGGTAGGTGAAGGTAGGCGATTCCTTTATTTGCTTCCTGGACTTTGTGATTTACTTCGTTTTTTATTGACTTGGCTTCGTTTTTTGGTTTTGTTGTCTTGCCTATCGACCTATTTGACGTGTTGAACGGACTCGGTCTTTTTTGCCTCGTGGTTTGCTGGTGGCCTTGTGGTCTCCAATAGGCCATGAGTGCAAAAAAGATCATAAGTAAGCGCACAAGCGCGGTGATGGACTCTGATACGGAGGCGGAGGAGCGGATGGCTCCCAAGTTGAGTACCTCTCGCAGGGGGACTGCGAGGCGGGTCAGCCGCAGTGTGGGTGGTCGCGGGGTT
Organism: Antheraea pernyi; assembly: GCA_015888305.1. NCBI lineage: Eukaryota > Metazoa > Arthropoda > Insecta > Lepidoptera > Saturniidae > Antheraea > Antheraea pernyi. The sequence continues at coordinate 281,964 of MU159214.1, read as the reverse complement.
ATGGGGGAGGCCGACGGGTCGTTTAACCGGGCCTTGGCCGGCAGCCTGAGTGCGGCGGAGTCGGAGACGGGTCCCGACACCGGCTCAGTCGTGGCCTCGGTAGTCGGATCCAAGGCCGGCTCCAAGGCGGCATCAGCGGCGAGTTCAGAGGCAGAGCCTATCGACGTTGAAGACCTGGACGTCTTCACGTTGAAGACGCTGGCGGGGGTCAAGGTGACGGACATACTTGACACCGTCAAGAAGTTAGGGCATCTGTTGGGGCCCTGCATTAAAGTGCTGAAGGGGGCAGCTAAGACCCTCAGGGAGGTGTTGGAGGCGCTCGCCGACCGCACGGAGTCGACGGAGGCGAGGAAGCTCCAGAGCTCCACCAAGAACCTTCGCCGCCAGGTTGAAGACCTCAAGGCGGAGGTTTTGGCCTGGAAGCAGGAGGCCAACGCCAAAGGCAGATGCTCCCGCCTTCTGCCTCTGCGGCCGCCGCTGCGCTCCCGAAGGCAAAGTCGCAGGCGAAGCCACCAGGGCCGAAACTACCGTCTGTCCCCCAATCGGCTGCGGTGATTGTGACGCTGCAGGATGCCGCAGCCAACAGGGGGATAGGATACAGGGAGGTCCTGGTGAAGGCGCGCGAAGCCGTGGCCCTGCCGGACATGGGTGTTGAGGATGTTCGGGTCCGGCAGACGGCTACGGGAGCTAGGAAAATCAAGCTCCCGGGCCAGAGTAACGAGAAGGCCGCCGAACTGGCCCATCCGGATCGTCGGGTTGGACGATTCGGTGTCCTCCCTCGAGATCGGGACGATTATATATTTAGATATTAGAAATATATAAATATAAATCATATAAAAAATAACACAATTACATACCTTTACACGAAAACTCACATCAACATTTAGTAACTCAAGTAACATAATGAAACTTAAAAACACACAGAGATAGAAATAACAGTGTAAATTGGAAAGAACTGACGCAATATAACAACAGTCACGCAATACAACCTTCCAGAGAAACGACCGAGCAAGAATGTCCTCAATGGCTCGACCGACTCCCTTTTTATAGCATTCCACTAATGTACAATCAGCTGAGATCAGCCGATAAGTTCGACCAGTGGCGTCGAGATCGGCCCATAAGTTCCACCAATGGCGTGTTAGGTCAATAGTACGGATAATTCTGATACAGTCGTCTGCTAACAATATTATTTGTTAAAAAGATAAACCAGATCGAGCATGTTGTCGGTTCTTCTCGATGACTGGGTTGTTTTTCAAACCGGTGGTAGTTTTGACGTTCATGAGTGCCTTCTTAGGGCCTAAATTGAATAAAGTGTTTTTGATTTGATTTGAGATGACATCTTTGTTGTTCCGTGCGTTAGTTTTGTGAGGGTGGGTCACCACGAGTAAAATACTTTGTTATAACAGTCGTATATTTTTTTATATATTTGCGTATTCGTTCATATCTTACCATGGACTGACTTTTACATCACATGTTTGACCGCTTTATGCTAATAAATTAGAACGTGTCATAACTTAGCCATAGCAACGCGTGGCCGCGGCAGCCAGTTAGACTATAAATTCGAAAGCTAAGATTGCTGAATGACTACGTAGAGAAGTTATAAGCTGAGCTAAGGGTAAGGTAAGGTTGAGTGCGCTCTATAGATTTGACCCTTATACGAAGAGAGATTGCTATGTTGTGCAATCTAATATGCATCATCATCTGCTACTAACCGTTATCGGTTAGAGCGAGCGCTAAAAGGCAAAAACTTATCAGTGTGTTTCCCCTCCCTGTCGTGTGCACGCAAATGGTTCGCATGTCCCATCTTCGTGGTTAACTGAACATTGCAATCGTACAGGCGCATCGGAAGGACACGAGGCGACCGCGAGCGCACCCGGGAACGCCCGCGAGCGGCACGCGCACTTCACCATAGAGAAGCACGCGGGGAACTTGAAGCGCGTGCCGGAGAACCTGTTCGACGAGTTCTACATACAGACCTGCACGAGCAAGCGGACGGGTGCCGGTACGTACTATCTACACGTAACCAAACTGGCTCACACTCCGAGCCTTCATTCGTTTACACTTTAACATCAGTGCAGTTCATCATTTCAAATCTGTATACGTCTTGCCAACCAACAAACTATCAAAAGCATCTGTCGAGGAACTCGGGCTGACTACCCTAATAAACCCTTATAATTAGCACCTGAATCACCACATAAATCTATAATTCAACATTCGTGGACGCTCAGCGACCAGCTGCAACAGAAAGGAGATCACGACGTACGTGCATTTCATCTTTACTGTTGTTAGCTGGATCTGAACAAAAACTTAAAAGGTTCTCGAAGACTCTTCGAGGTCCCACAGAGTAGCAGAAAGCCACCATAAGACATTTCGGCGGTGCGCATGCTAAAATATCTGAAAAACTTAAATATGCTCGATATTATAAAAGACCAGCACAATTTAAACATTAGAAAAAGCAACAAATTGGTCATTCCATGCTTCAGGCTCACTAAGTTCAAAACAATTTTTTTTGTAATAGTGTGACATTTTATAATAAAGTCCCAAAACACATTAACGATTTGCCGGATAGTGAGTTGAAGAACCATGTCAAGCGGGTTTTAATGTCTAAAGGCTATTATGGGGTGGATCAATATGTGAACGATTGTGACGTCTGGAAATGACGAGATCTAATTATTTATGTTTTGTAAAAATATATAACATGAAGAAACCAGATTGAGTTTCTTGCCGATTCTTCTCGATGAGTGGGCTGTTTTCCGAACCGGTGGTAGCTTTGGTGTTCGTGAGCGCCTTCTCAAGCATCCGTATCAAAGTATCTTTGATTTGGGTTTTAACAGTTGCGAACAGGAAGAGCAAAACCCTGGACGTGAAAAAGAACGAGTACGTGAAGGAACGTGTGAAAGAGTTATTGTACAATAATAAGGAAGTTGAGCTGAAGAGACGGTCTGCTAGAAGAAGTATCGTCAAAACTATAGGATGGGGTAAGTATAACTTATGGACATGAATTTTCATAATTGTTCCATTCTTCCATTACATACAATACAATGGGTGAAGGGGCCAGTCAAGTATTACGTAAGCACTGATGGGGGGCGGGGGGGTCATTGGTTTGCTTATTTTTGTTGACATGGGGGGGTGGGTAGTGATTATGTTAGTAATATTTATCTATGTAACCAGAACAGATTTAAAAATACTTATGTAAATGTTTACGTGAGCATGGGGGTGGGGAGGGGAGGTAAGAATATTGCTTACTTTTGCTGACCGAAGGAAGGAAGGGGGAGAGAGGGAGGTCAGAAATCACAAAAAATCTGCATACGTATTGTTGAACGGCCCCCAAAATACAATTGTACTTTTGCCACAATTGTAAACGCATTATGCAAAAGCTACTGCATAAATTTCGAACAATTTCTTTTTATTTTTACTTAGAGACTGAATACTTGTCTTCAATTAATATTTGAATATTAGGGGTGTCGAATAACATCCTAATACTGGAGACACCCAAGCCAACCTCACCTGCACGTGGTGCACCCTGCTGAGTAACGAACGAGGCGATGGCGATAGCGGGGTGGTAGGGTTCTACAGCCTGACTGGGTCGCAACCACCATGTATATGGCGAATAAGCCCGGGATCAGCCTGTGCATATCCAGCTTTTTCGCAGGCCGGCATGACAACGGCGACCAGCGATGGATAGTGTGTCTCTCGGTGGTCGCCATTGTTTTTGGATTGTACTGTGCTTACTATCAGGCATAGTGCAGTCATTTTGCCGTGTACAATAAAAAAAAATTAAAGTTTTAAGAAAGTAGGATTTCGACATGCATTGCCCGTACAACGATACATATAGTGGAGCAAGTGGTGTGGTACGCATACACCGGAGTGGGGAAGTAAACGAATAACATTGTTTATAAAGAAATTTTGGAAGAAAAGTGTATTTTCGTTTTTTATGACTTATCCGCTGTATAGTTAGATAATAACTAGTTATACAACAAAACACAAGAAAAAGTCTTACATTTTCCCTCTAGGACGCAGTACCTTAAACACTCGTAACCGGAGTCCTCCACGACTCGATACTGATTCTATTTCTCTACAAGGTATTTCAGTATACAAAGCCCGTGTGCTAAGTCGCATGGGTGTCAATAGAGGGCGTTGTACCGTATCTTTCGTAAAGCTATATCGCGTTATAGAGATCGCCACACGAATGTGCGAAACTGAACGTAATGTAAAGGGAGAGGGGTGATATAAGAAAGATGGTGGATACGACGTTCAATGATAGGTTGCTTATAAGTTTAAATTAAATAAAAGATATAGTTCACATAAAGCTACTACTTTATTTATCTCGAAGTTATTCCCAAATGAATGTCATTACTTGCGCTTGCTTCGGGCATTGAGTTTCTGTTATCCAGTCATTTTATTAGGTTATCTTGAAATTTTACATTTGGGACTTAAATACCCAAAAAATATTCCGATTACAGCGATTCCATAATCCGTAACAGCCTTTATATAAAAATAAATGTGTTTTACTCACAATTTGAAATTCTAGAAGAAGAAGAGATAGCCAAGGATAGAACGGAAGAGAACGATAAGGACACGGCCGATGAGGACGCGTGTGGGTTGAAACTGAAATTTAACTTCCATCAGTGTTACGTCTGCTTTAAGGTGAGTTAAACAATATCGACGGGTTTTTTTTTATCTATATGCATATAAAAATGTATGTCGGTACGTCTGAGATCGATATACTAACATAACATATAACCCATGGTTTGACTAATCTTGATAAAAGTTGGCCAATTTGGTTAATTTTGAAAGTTTTTATGATATCCACTCTTGTATAACTGAACGCTATGAGTATTGGTATGTGTAAAATTTACAACAAAGAGAACATAGTAAATTTTAAACGCAAGCAAAACCGCGGGTATATCTAGTAATAAATGTATGTAAAATGTGTTTCCTTGCTTTATTGAGTTAAGATTGATAATCCTCGGTATAGAACGAATGAGGGTGGAAAAGAGAAGACTATGAGAAAACAGAAAGTGCGAGCGAAAGAGATGATTCTCTAGTGAAGTGAGTAAGGAGATAGAACGGCAGGGCGATGGCGAGGCTAACGAGGCAACACTAATACGTACAAACCATTAGATAGAAGCTCCTAGAGCATATCCATTTCCAAGAAAATATTTAAGAAAACGGTCGCCAAGCGTTACGCAGAAATGAATGCGTGTGAAAGGGAAAACTCCATGAGAATACTAAACTGTGTCAATTCTCACAATGGTCGGTCAAACGATGTTGAAATTTATCGATTACAGATGAATTTACTTATCTTAAATATATAAAAATCGAGTGTCATGATGTTTGTCTACATTGAACTCCGAAACTACTCAACCGATCTTCATGAAACTTTAACATTCATGTATAATTTGGTCCAACTTGAGACATACGATAATTTATATTTTGATTATTGGCCTCAATATGATTTAATTACACATGAAATGATTGTCAATGTTGATTATTGTTATTAATTGTAAGTTTTATCAGTGTCGAACAGATGGCGCTTTAAATTAGTTAGCTGACAGAAAACTGTAGGACCGATTGTTACATATATCTCATAGATGGCGCCATTCAATTTTGAATTTCTTTTTCAACTCATATTTTATTGTACGGTGCACGTGTTCTCTTAATATAATTACTACTTAACCTCCCTTTTTCTGTATCAAGTTTTTAGGCAGACTCATTACCCCACAATACCAAACACTTTAATATAATTTTAGTTCAACATGAACCACAGCAACGCGTGCTAGGGTCAGCTAATATGCATGACAATGACAAATTACTTTAGTTTTTTATCAGGTTTTCGACGACATCTTACTATATAGTGCCCACGAAAATATATTATACTTGACAATTTCAAATAGTCATAGGTATTGGTAAATGTCTCGATTTATTTAGTCATTTACCAAGACAGTAATGCAAAAAAAAACTGTCTCAAGTAAATAAGTTATTCGCCACGCCCCAATTATAAACTGGCTGGTTATTTTCCAGCTATTCTCGACAGGGCTTACCGTAACTTTAACTCGTGACTTTGTTTACGTAGAAGGTGAAAATATTTTTAAACAATACGTACGTTAACCCCGATTTTAAAAACATTCTTAATTGATGCTCCGCTCCTATTTGGTCTTAACATGATGATATATAGCATGTAGACTTCCTCGAAAAATGAGCTATCTAACACTGAAAGAAGTTGTAAAATCGCACTTGTAGTTCCTGAGATTAACGCGTTTAAGTAAACAAACTTTTCAGTTTTATGATATCAGTATAGATTGGAAACATTAACATTAATTATTAACAAGGGAATTGTGTATTCGAATTATCGATTGGCGTACTTAGTATACATGAACGAATGATCGAATGAATGAATAGATTAGGGCGATATTTATTTTTTTGATAAGAGAGTTTAGCATGAAAGCGAAGAAGGAAGGGAAGAAGATGCTGTTCCCTTGTAACTCGTGTGAGAAGAAATGCCAGTCGATGAGCGCGTTGATACTGCACTTTAGAAAACACGAGAAGGATCCAAAACCGTTTAAGCCGAAGCGATGGAAGCACAAAGGAGACGTAGAAGAAGAGAAGACGGTTACACTGAACAGCAATAGATTGGAGAAACCTAAGCCAATCGTGAGCAAGCATAAGTGTGATAAAAGCCTCATGGAGTTCTATAATAATAACATCAGAGGTGGTGACATCGAATTCTGGCAGTTCCTGAAGATATATAACAGAATGTCGAGGGAGAATGTTAAGGAGTTCGAGGATTTAGAGTCGAGGACTGACTTTGGAATTCATGTTAAAGATATTTCAGAAATGGGAGAGAGGACAGCGGTGAAATAGCTTTAAAGATGGGTGGGAGTGGTGGTGTGAGTACAAGGAAGAAAATAATTCCGTGAAGAGTAGTGATTAGTAGTAACGTTTCTTTTTACTTTGGGAATTAAAGAATAATATATTATGTTGGTTTAATATGTGAATTGAATTTAGTAATTAGTTTTGCGTTCCGTTACGTATTTGGCCATAATATCGTTTTGGAGTACGTACGCGACAGATATTTGGCTGATGAGTGGTAGATACACGATCTAGTGTTACCATCGTGGTATGGTTTTAATACGTTTAATTCCATGGTTGATACATATGAGTGACATTTATTAAAACACGTATGATGGATAGTTAATTGGAAATCTATACATAAAATGTAAATCTAACGTGTCTGTACTTCTTAGATTTTTGTGAAATATATTTTGAAGGTGTCTTGGAACAAGTAATAAAATACATTTCAATCATTTTTAGAAATAATGGTCTGTCTGTCTGTCTGTTAGAACACGCATCGCTACTAATGTAACTACGTTTACGATAAAACCTCACCAGGAAAATCATATCTTCGAGTAACATTTAGTTCGGTAGGTGGTTGACCCACACTTGTAGGCGGTAGAGGCACGCCGGAGCTAGTCCTGGTCGCCTGGAGTAGTACCACCCGAGACCCGTCTACCAACACTGCACAAATTGTTGCCTTCCCTCTCTTCTTTTGTGCCAGAAGCGCACCTCCCCTCCCCTCTTCCCGTACCCCCTTTCTCTCTTCCCCCAAACACAGGCTGATAACGCATATTCGACTCCCCCGGTGTTGTTAGTGTTTATGGACGGTGGTAATCACTTAACATCAGGTGACCCAACTGTTCGCTTGCCTCCTATGATATAAAAAAAGTTTTGGTTTCATTAAAAAAGTAAAGTTCAATTAAAAAGTAGATAAGTAAATGGATTAAATACATTCGGAAGATTTTATTAGTCAGTTTTTTTTCACATTACGTTCCACGTGGACGGAATCGCGGGTACAGTTAGCCTCTTTAATAAAACAAACGGTAGTGTTAATGGTCGAAATCGTTCTGTAATAAATTTCATATCTGCGATTAAGAAAAAAGTTTGGCGGATGTTTAATGAAGTGGAACTCCTTATGGGAGGCCTTTCAAATTCTGATCGGCAAACTTTTTGCATGACAAAAAGTGGTGGGGGTGGACACTGTGTCGCATAGTGTTGAAGACACCAGTTCTCGTCCGATCACCGGAATTAAGCGACGTCACGCGCGGTCAGTACTCGGATGGGTGACCGCCTGGGTATTTGAACTTTGACCATTCAAAGCTAAGAGAAAATATCTGCAATATTTCGCGCTGTTATCGATTAAGCATCACATTTGTTGTTAAAATTACGAAAGTTAATATAATATTTAAAACATTAATTTTGTCTTCCATTATTTCCTTCAGTTGTTACCTTTTTAATGTGTGTAAAACAAATTTATAGCGAACAGACAGACAGACAGACGTGATTCATAATCTTATTTCAACGTGTATTTTGTAATATTGGTGGTGTTTTACGTAATATACGTAACGTGAAGTGAATAAGAAAGAATACCACGGAGCATGGATTCTGAGATGCCACACAAACTATCTGGAAAGTTCTAACATGGGGCCACTATCTTCTTTACATTCTTCATCTCACGAGAATAACCGTATATATGATATGTCATACATATGTATAATCTAGTTACCATAATGTAAACTATATTTCATCTGAAATGAAACGGAAGTACATAATATCAGTGGAGGACACATACTTATATGTACTAGTGGGGGCCTTCGACTATAGTTCATTGTCTTAAAGTGTTTGGGGTTCTTTTGTCAATAATCTATAATGAAAGGTTTTCATCATGGCTACTCAGTTATGGCTACTTCTTTTTAATTATATAAATATGAAACTAAATGAAACTTGAAATTAATTATAAATTTGAAATAAAAAATAGGCGTTTACATAAGGTGGTAAGGTTCTTAAAATCTAAGTAAATATAACGTTACGAAAATAAAGAACTTTATCACAACTTACGACACCGTTTTCTATTAATTTTACACTACACCATGAGTGGGTGGGTGGTATTTCTGGATGATATTGAATTAAATGTAGTCTGTAGGTTATAAGGAATAGTAATACACCCAGTATCATCGATTGGAAAAATAATGGATACACAATAGAATCAAATGATGAATCCAACCCAAATATATGTTTTAATACTACCATTAACGTTTGATATTGAATTCATTTTTGTTCAAAATTCATCATCAACTGTACTAAATATAATTGCAACATCAAGTTAAACAAATTTTGTTGTTTTTAGTATTATATAGTATAATAATAAAATCATCTGAATGCATTAAGTCCATTAACTTATCTACTTTTCTCTCGTACTAAAGTCGCGTCCTCATTAAAATTACAATAAACATTGATAGAGTGAACCGATTTTAATGAACCAAAGATTAAATGTTACTCGAGGATATGCTTTATGATTTTCTCGTTGAGGTTTTATCGTGAATGGAGTGCTTTGGCAGTGATGCGTGTTCAAACAAGCAGACAGATAAACATTTCTAAAAATGATTGAAATGTATTTATTACATATTTCAAGACACCTGCAACAATTCTCTTCACGAAAATCTAAAAAATACAGACACGTTCTTTATATCATATTTAACAGGTAAAAAATTTAATGATCTTAAAAAATAACTTAAAATATTAGGAATGGCTCAAAATTGGATTTAGCTCATTTTGTAATTTAACAATACAAATGTTGAATGTTTTGTTGTTTGTTTGTTTGCGTTCGATAGTTTAATGTCGGTGGTATCTATCCCAGTAGAGGTGTCCTTAGTTTTCTATTCGAATGTGGTTCTATTAAGGATATTATAAGTAAAAAGCTGTAGATATATCATAAGCGCTTCGACAGCGCCGCGGTATAACTTGGCTAGTTAGCTTATTAATGACGGCTGCCGCACATCTAAGCAACATATAACTATTTCTTCTTCACCACCGATATTGAGAATATGCCATCTTACTTCCACGTTGTGAAGAAGAAATAGTTATATGTTGCTTAGATGTGCGGCAGCCGTCATTAATAAGCTAACTAGCCAAGTTATACCGCGGCGCTGTCGAAGCGCTTATGATATATCTACAGCTTTTTACTTATAATATCCTTAATAGAACCACATTCGAATAGAAAACTAAGGACACCTCTACTGGGATAGATACCACCGACATTAAACTATCGAACGCAAACAAACAAACAACAAAACATTCAACATTTGTATTGTTAAATTACAAAATGAGCTAAATCCAATTTTGAGCCATTCCTAATATTTTAAGTTATTTTTTAAGATCATTAAATTTTTTACCTGTTAAATATGATATAAATAACGTGTATGTATTTTTTAGATTTTCGTGAAGAGAATTGTTGCTGGTGTCTTGGAATATATAATAAATACATTTCAATCATTTTTAGAAATGTTTGTCTGTCTGCTTGTTTGATCACGCATCACTGCCAAAGCACTCCATTCACGATAAAACCTCAACGAGAAAATCATAAAGCATATCCTCGAGTAACATTTAATCTTTGGTTCATTAAAATCGGTTCACTCTATCAATGTTTATTGTAATTTTAATGAGGACGCGACTTTAGTACGAGAGAAAAGTAGATAAGTTAATGGACTTAATGCATTCAGATGATTTTATTATTATACTATATAATACTAAAAACAACAAAATTTGAACTGCTTTCTCGGTGTATAAAAAGTGGAAGTGTTAAAATTGGGTTTAACTCATTTTGACACGACACATTTATTGAATCCTCAGCTATAGAGGCAACTCCTCGTCGCTTTAGCATCTTCCTTCCCACGGTTATTCTTTACATTCTCCGCGTACGTGGAGTACCCCCCCGCGAGGATCCCCACGAATATTATAAGACCAGACAACGAGTTCGATTTAAATTTCTCCGCACAGTCCGACGGGTCTTCAGTATTTAGTATGTATATCTAAACAAAAGGAAACTCTCTTAGTACTAGTAGTTTGTTTCGTTCATTTTCAACCCTATGTACGGCTGTATGTTTCTATTTGAAGTTAAAGTTGTTTAGTCACGACTAGGAGATAACTGGACGGCAATGCAACAGAACTCCGTTACGGCAATATGGCCTCACGTGTCTGGACCATCCGGTTTTTAAATATTTTTGATTTCGATTTTCAACCCTATGTACGGCTGTATGTTTCTATTTGAAGTTAAAGTTGTTTAGTCACGACTAGGAGGTAATTGGACGACAATGCAACGGAACTCCGTTACGGCAATATGGCGTCACGTGTCTGGACCATTCGGTTTTTAAATATTTTTGATTTCGTCAATAAATAGTTTATAAACAAATCAATCAAATTTTTTTGAAAAAAGTATTAAATCGAACGATCGTGTCGTGTAGTAATGTGTCGTGTCGCGGTGTGTCGTGTAGTATAGTGTCGTACCGCGGTGTCTCGTGTAGTGTCGTGCCGCGGTGTCTCGTATAATGTGTCGTGTCGCGGTGGCTCGTGTAGTATCGTGTCGTGCGGTGTGGGCTCACCTGGTGTGCAGCTCGTCCCGCGTAGAGCAGCACGGCGAGGGAGTAGAGGGGTGCGAGTCCGGCGGCCACCCCCGCGGCGGCGAGGCCGAGCGCGCTCCCCGCCAGCACCAGCGCCAGCGCCGGCGCCGTGCGGCTCCCGAACGTCAGCGCCGTCGACTTCATCCCTATACGCGCATCGTCCAACTTGTCCTGCCGACATGTACGGTCCTACCATTTCTCACGATTTCTATTTTTATCTAAAATTATATTCAAATGATTTAACGGATCATCTACTTCCGGCATTAACACTAACGCCACCCTGTTAAAGAGTTCAGCTTATAAAGAAAATATGTCGTTGATCGGAGGGTCACTTCTATATCGCAGTTATAGTAGGGCGAATCTTTGCTCGGATAAATAGTCACAGTGCTCATAAAATTATTAATTCGCCGCCCTGACTAGCCACCTGTACGTTGTTAAAACCCAAGATGCACAGTCAGTCTCGAATAAAAGTAACCCTCAAAACTGTCCTCATAAACTCACCGATATACCTAACTTATATTTATACTATAAACTCATTCTTTTAGAAATTCAACCTTACGCGTATTATATTTGTATGGCGTATGTTTTTACAAAGCAGTGTACAAAAACTCCAAAGACGCGAGTACCGAGAGACTATTTGAAAGGAATTGAGAGTTCTCAATTGTACACTCATTTGACGGGGACGGATTTGTAACTGATTGTGCATCTCGGTTTTTTTTATATATGTATCAATAAAATCAACAAATGCTTTTACAAAACCACGATGCAAGTCAAACTTTTCTTTAGGTCGTAGGCATTTAACTGAAAATTATTCTACTTACAATATTAAAATCACGCTTTTAATCCTTTTTTTATATATTTTACAAAACTGGTTACAAAACAGTTCGATTCTGTTAACACTGAAACGGTAAAGTTGTCATTAATGTAACTTACTAGATATGAAACATAACGTGCACAATATACGAGAGCTCAAAAATATAAATGAAGTTTAAATATTCAAATAAAATATATAAAAATGAAGCTAAAAAATTTATGTACAATTTTTTCCCAATTGAGATTTTATTAAGGCTAAAGAACAATGAAAAATATCAAATTTAGATTGTATATTATTGTATTTGTAGCACATTCGGTAGAGGGGCGAGTGTTATCCAACGTTTCGACGTTTCGGTTCAACTTCGGTAGGAAGAATGTTTTGAGTTAATGCAAACGACTGTTGTTTCGTGGTACTGGACATATATATTAGTCCCAACAGAAATAACTGTCAATGCGGTTACTTAGAATCTTAAATAGGAGAGACAAATCCAATATGGTTCTACGGGATTGCAACGTTTGTAAATTGTAACAAGCTAAACGTGATTGATATGTCTGTAGAGAGTGGCATTTGTTATTAATGAACGTGAGATGGTATTAAAATCGGTTTTTGTACTGATTCCATTCTGGTTGAGTGCACCTGGTAGGTTGGATTCCAGACAGGACTATAATATTCCAAGATGCCTCGTGCCAGAGTATTATATATTAACAATGATATCTTGGGTTCTCTAAATGGACCGGCGGGAGGAGGCGGCGCTTTGCCGGACTCCTCCCTGCGGTTACTTGCAATCTTAAATAGGAAAGACCAATCCAATATGGTTCTACGGGATTGGAAAGTTTGTAAATTGTAACAAGCTAAACGTGATTGATATGTCTGTAGAGAGTGGCATTTGTTATTAATGAACGTGAGATGGTATTAAAATCGTTTTTGTTCTGGTTCCATTCTGTTTGAGTGCACCTGGTAGGTTGGATTCCAGACAGGACTATAATATTCCAAGATACCTCGTACCAGAGTATTATATATTAACAAGGATATCTTGGGTTCTCTAAATATTTTTGTTTATCTTGCAATGAATCCAGCCATTTTGGAGGCTCTTTTTATCATGGCATCGTAGTGAGGGCGAAAACTAAGAGTGCTATCAACTATAACGCCTAAGTCACGTACACATGCTACTTCTTGAAGTTTGAAACCATTAATGAAGTAGGATACTTGACGCGGATTCTTCTTTTTTGTGAACTTTATATGTAAGAATTTATCGACGTTCAAAATCATATTATTTTTGACGCACCAGTGCTAGATACAATCTATATCACGTTGTAAAGAAACAACGTCACTATCATAATTAATTGTGCGATATATTTTAAGTCATCGGCGTACATTTTAATAGAAAATGAGATATGTTCACACAAATCATTCACGAATATTAGGAAAAACAGGTGTCCAAGATTCGATCCCTGAGGAATTCCCGAGGGTACGAATTTGCCACTGATTTATAACCATGTACAGAGACCAATTGTGAACGATTACGCAAGTATGATTCGCACCATCGCAGTAATGAGCCGTGAATACCAATTTCTGCCAGTTTGATAATAAGTAAATCGTGCTGTAGAATATCAAATGCTTTTTTGAAGTCAGTATACACAGCATATACTTCGTTCTTTTTGTCTAGTTCCCGCACAATCTCAGTTACATATTCTATAAGTTTTTTTGGCTCGGAAACCTTGCTGATTGCAGTGCAGAATCTGAGATACATGTCTGTATATTACATTTTGCACTAAAGATTCGAGAATCTTACCAAACGCCGACAGAATTGATATAGGACAGTACTGAGTCACATCGCTGAGATCTCCTGTATTGTGAATTGGTGTTATATAGGCCATTTCCCATTTATTGGGAAAAACACCTGTTGTAAGCGACTGATTGAATATTTTAGAGGAATACTTAAGTTTGTTACGCATTTATATAAAAAGAATGGAGGTATTGAATCAGCGTCTGGGCCTTTATTAAAACCAATTGCAAGAAGTGTCTTTTCTACCTCCTCTACAGCAAAAGAACAATGACTAAGTGTGAAATGGTTGCTGGGAGACGGATTTAGAAAAGAGTTTAAAATGGATGTCGAAGATAAAGAGTTACAATTGGCCAAATGTGTTGCGTACACAGAATGAAAATATTCAGAGAATAAATCACAGATCTGTTGATCGCCTGAAACAGTTTTGGATCCTAGAGTAATTTCATTGGTTATTCCGATACTATTAGGTCTTTGTGATTTTAAAAATTTCCATATGTATTTTGGATTTGTAGATATATAATTATCCGCGTTTCTTTTGAAATTATTATATTATAGCAATTCTTAATCATTGAGTCACGACGTTTGTGCAATAAGTTAAAACTTTTCCCTAGGATTATTATGTTTTTTGATGTTGGAATGATATTTACCTTTCTCTTTTATTGTTTTAATTAGCGGCTTACTTTAGTTTTCTTTGATTTACTAAACAGGATATTTGTCGCTCTTAGATGTATATTGAGGTGTATGTGTTTGTATTATAGCCATAAGACAATCGTAAAAGGCAAGTAGCATCGCATTAACAGACATTGTTTTCGTCAAGACTATATTCCAATTGAATATATTGAGTTCTTCAATTATTGCATCATAATTGCATTTATGGAAATTTAGTAATTTAACATTTTTTTGTTTTATTATTCGGGATTTAAAGAATTTAACTGTGATTAATAAGGCTGGATGATGTGTATGTTTTTGTTCTTAAACCTCTTACATTTTCCTAATCAATTTTTAAAAGTGCATTAGACATTAGTACTACAAAAAAAATTAAAGAAACATGTATAAATAAGATATACAATTTTCATAGAAAAAAAAGTTGTTATATATATGTCATAGTGGGAGCATATCCAGCAGTCGAAATGAACAATAGTAAGGCATATTTTTATTACAGAATCTTGCAAAGATTCGAACTACCATAGATGTTTGCTAACATCGCCCTCTACTATTTTCTATGTTAATCAATATAGGCAATGTGTTGTTAATGCAATTCTATTTAATTATCGTTAATGTGGTTTATCCTAAATTATTGAGTAATTTAGATTAGATTAAACTGTTCATATCTTCTAAGAATTCCACATGTTTATTCGAATAAGCATTGATAGAGAAGTCATTAAATAAGCCGGTGTCATGCCGCCTTATTAAGAAAATGTGGCGTCCTGCGATAACATTTCTAACTTGATTTGATTCTTGATTTAAAGTAGACCTAAATTAGTGTCACGATAATTAAAATCGGACATATGAACAGTTATTCTCGACAAAGAGCCAACTGCTAGTTCACTGCAAAGACCATTTCGATGTATGCTCAGAGACTATGTTAACAAGATGCCCCCTGTGTAAATACGTGACAAAGAAAGACATGAAACGCCATATGAGAGAAAAGCACGACATGAACCTGGATATACCGTATTCTAGAATAAAAGAGAAGCCAAACGGTAACGGCACATCCAGATATTGTTTCGAAGTGGACGACACAGTTTTGGAAGTGATACCGAGTGTCAAGAATCTGAACAAGATCGAGAGCATGAAGTTGGATAGGAAGAGAAGAGAGCTGCGAGAGAAGTTTATAGGGAAGACGAAACTGGTGAAAAGGGGGGGAGAATGGATAGTTGAAAGGGTGAAGATTGATAAAGCAGAGTACGTGTTACCGGACGATTTCTCGTACAGCGATAACGAAGAGTATCTAGAGAAGATAAGAGAGTTTAGCATGAAAGCGAAGAAGGAAGGGAAGAAGATGCTGTTCCCTTGTAACTCGTGTGAGAAGAAATGCCAGTCGATGAGCGCGTTGATACTGCACTTTAGAAAACACGAGAAGGATCCAAAACCGTTTAAGCCGAAGCGATGGAAGCACAAAGGAGACGTAGAAGAAGAGAAGACGGTTACACTGAACAGCAATAGATTGGAGAAACCTAAGCCAATCGTGAGCAAGCATAAGTGTGATAAAAGCCTCATGGAGTTCTATAATAATAACATCAGAGGAGGTGATATCGAATTCTGGCAGTTCCTGAAGATATATAACAGAATGTCGAGGGAGAATGTTAAGGAGTTCGAGGATTTAGAGTCGAGGACTGACTTTGGAATTCATGTTAAAGATATTTCAGAAATGGGAGAGAGGGACAGCGGTGAAATAGCTTTAAAGATTGGTGGGAGTGGTAGTGTGAGTAGAAGGAAGAAAATAATTCCGTGAAGAGTAATGATTAGTAGTGACTTTTCTTTTTACTTTGGGAATTTAAGAATAATATATTACGTTGGTTTAATATGTGTATTGAATTTAGTAATTAGTTTTGTGTTCCGTTACGCATTTGGCCATAATATCGTCTTGGGGTACGCGACAGATATTTGGCTGATGGGTGGTAGATACACGAGCTAGTCTTAAAGATTGATACATTTTTAAAAGTTTCTATACGAGTGACATTTATTAAAACACGTATGATGGATAGTTAATTGGAAATTTATACATGGAATGCAAACCTAACGTGTCTGTACTTCTAAGATTTTTGTGAAATATATGTTGAAGGTGTCTTGGAACAAGTAATAAAATACATTTCAATCATTTTTAGAAATAATGGTCTGTCTGTCTGTCTGTTAGAACACGCATCGCTACTAATGTAACTACGTTTACGATAAAACCTCACCAGGAAAATCACATCTTCGAGTAACATTTAGTTTGGTAGGTGATAGACCCACACTTGTAGGCGGTAGAGGCACGCCGGAACTAGTCCTGGTCACCTGGAGTAGTACCACCCGAGACCCGTCAACTAACACTGCACACATTGTTGCCTTCCCTCTCTTCTTTTGTGCCAGAAGCGCACCTCCCTTGCCCACTTCCCCCAAACACAGGCTGACAACGCATTTTCGACTCCCCTGGTGTTGTTAGTGTTTATGGACGGTGGTAATCACTTACATCAGGTGACCCAATTGTTCGCTTGCCTCCTATGATATAAAAAAGTTTTGGTTTCATTAAAAAAGTAAAGGTCAATTAAAAAGTAGATAAATAAATGGACTAAATACATTCGGAAGATTTTATTACTCAGTTTTTTTTTCACATTACATTCCATGTGGACGGAGTCGCGAGTACAGTTAGTCTGTTTAATAAAACAAACGGTAGTCTTAATGGTCGAAATCGTTCTGTAATAAATTTGATATCTGCAATTAAAAAAAAAGTTTGGCGGGTGTTTATTGAAGTGGTACTCCTTATGTGGGAGGCCTTTGAAATTCTAATCGGCAAACTTTTTGCATGACAAAAGTGGTGGGGGTATACACTGTGTCACAGAGTGTTGAAGACACCAGTTCTCGTCCGATCACCGGAATTAAGCGACGTCACGCGTGGTCAGTACTCGGATGGGTGATCGCCTGGGTATTTGAACTTTGACCATTCAAAGCTACGAGAAAGTATTTGTAATATTTCGCGCTGTTATCGATTAAGCATCACATTTGTTGTTAAAATTACGAACGTTAATATAATATTTAAAACATGAATTTTGTCTTCCATTATTTCCTTCAGTTGTTACTTTTTTAATGTGTGTAAAATAAACAGTTAAAATTTGCAAACGCATCGAATTAATTATTCCTTCATATTAGGGAATTAACAAATGTTATCTTTAAGTTATCTAATAGTAGGTGACGATTTAACCGCTCGACTTCTTAAGACCCAGATTTCAAGACAGCGGATGACGTTATTTATCATATATATTAATACGTGAAGCCTAAACTTTGTATCCCTTTTTAACGGAATTGCGCGAACGGATGAACGTGAAATTTAGCATAGTTAAAGTTTATATGGAAAAGTGTAGCTAAAGCTACAGCTTTATATAAAATGCATTAAAAGTACATTATATTAACTAAAATATGCATTACTCACACTACTGCTTCAATTTTACACAACATATACACACATGTAAATAAAAAAGACATTTTGACATCTGTCAATAAAGGACTTCAAAAAAGGTTGTGAAGGAGGTTGCTATGCTCGACTGTATGTATTATTTTACTCTTGCGTTCCAATTACCCTTTTTCATTCTACATTCAACAATGATATTATAACATACAACTATTATTATAATAACTGAGTAACCATTAGAAGAACCTTTGATTATAGAAGTAAGTTGACAAAAGAACCCTTAAAGTTCAAACTTTAAAAAAGCAATGAACTATGGTCGAATGTCGACCACTGGACGCCCTTTATTTTTTTTACATTTTACAACATAACTCTGATAATTTAGTAAAGAAAAAGGTACGCACGAATGAAAAAATAATATAAAAATACATTACACATACAAATACATTACATGAAAGTTATGATTTTATAATACAAAAATGGTTATTTTTCAAAGTTTTGTAATAAATCATGTATTTTTTATAGCTTATAGCTATATATTGTTGAGATAATAAATGAAGTAGACGTAGTCGCGGGTACCAGCTAGTTATAAAATAAAACACAATTCAAATATGGCAAGAACATTTATTAAAACATAAACCAATAATTTGTACAAAACCAAATCAACAAGTCAACAACATCAACCGGCCTTAGGGCTGTCACCGTCTGCTTTATTACATAACGTATTACAACACTCGGGAGAAACACTCGAGGCAGCCATAGGGAATGCCGACAGAAGTGAAAACTCTATATAAAGGAATTTAAACTGTGTTTGTTCTCTTTTGAATTTTTCAAATTAATTATATTATTTAAATTTCATAATTTATACATATATTATCATTAATCTCCCTCTCACATCTATCGGCACTCCGAATAATAATTATGTACTTTTATAAAACATATAACGGTCTTCACGATCTCAATACAAAATATCTGTATTACATGTACCTACACATCGGTCACGCTTACTAGCATGTCATGACCCGACATTATAAATGTATCTACTGCTAAAAAAATACCGCTCAACGCGCCTGAAGAAGTTTTAATTTCAAAAAATTAAGTTTACGTAAAATCAATAAAGAAACCGTGTCGAGAACAAAATCGGGGGTAACAATTAGTTATTATGGAGGTGAATTCATTTATTGCTTAAATAAAGGTGTCAACCCTAAAAGACCCCATAAGCAGAGCCGTCTCCGGGGGGTCCCAACGACACTACACGACCCCCCAGCAGATACAGTCCTGCCCACGTACAAGTGACATACGAACAAACATACATCGTAAGCATTCGATACTAGAACCACATGATATTATTACAACTAAAAAACTGTAGAAACGGCACGATAACGCACACACACGTAAAGTAATATCGTAACGTCACACTGTCTTAGATACAATGTGGAAGTAAGATGGCATATTCTCAATTTCGGTGGTGAAGAATAAATAGTTGTTATGTAATGTTGCTTAGATACGTGGCAGCCGCCATTAATTAGCTAGATAGCAAAGTTCAAACACGGCGCTGTCGAAGCGCTTGTGACGTATCTACAGCGTTTTACTTATAATATCCTTAATAGAACCACATTCGAATAGAAAACTAAGGACACCTCTACTGGGATAGATAGATAGAGTATACCACCGCCATTAAACCATCGAACGCAAACAAACAAACAACAAAACATTCAACATTTGTGTTGTTAAATTTCAAAATGAGCTAAATCGAATTTTGAGCCATTCCTAATATTTTAAGTTATTTTTTAAGATCATTAAAGTTTTTACCTGTTAAATATGATATAAATAACGTGTATGTATTTTTTAGATTTTCGTGAAGAGAATTGTTGCTGGTGTCTTGGAATATATAATAAATACATTTCAATCATTTTTAGAAATGTTTGTCTGTCTGCTTGTTTGATCACGCATCACTGCCAAAGCACTCCATTCACGATAAAACCTCAACAAGAAAATCATAAAGCATACCCTCGAGTAACATTTAATCTTTGGTTTATTAAAATCGGTCCACTCTATCAAAAGTTATTGTAATTTGAATGAGGACGCGACTTAAGTACGAGAGAAAAGTAGATAAGTAAATGGACTTAATACATTCAGATGATTTTACATTACATTAAGTTCCACACGGGCGAAGTCACAGGCACAACTAGTATATAATACTAAAACAGCAAAATTTGAACTTAGTTCTCGGTGTATAAAAACTGGAAGTGTTAGAAATATTAAACATATTACTATGAACGATTAAAATTGGGTTTAGCTCATTCGACACGACACATATATTAAATCCTCAGCTATAGAGGCAACTCCTCGTCGCTTTAGGATCTTCCTTCCCACGGTTATCCTTTACATTCTCCGCGTACGTGGAGTACCCCCCCGCGAGGATCCCCACGAATATTATAAGACCAGACAACGAGTTCGATTTAAATTTCTCCGCACAGTCCGACGGGTCTTCAGTATTTAGTGTGTATATCTAAACAAAAGGAAACTCTCTTAGTACTAGTAGTTTGTTTCGTTCATTTTCAACCCTATGTACGGCTGTATGTTTCTATTTGAAGTTAAAGTTGTTTAGTCACGACTAGGAGATAACTGGACGGCAATGCAACAGAACTCCGTTACGGCAATATGGCCTCACGTGTCTGGACCATCCGGTTTTTAAATATTTTTGATTTCGTCAATAAATAAATAGTTTATAAACAAAGCAATCAAATTTTTTTGAAAAAAATGTTAAATGGAACGATCGTGTCGTATAGTGTAGTGTCGTGCCGCGGTGTCTCGTGTAGTATCGTGTCGCGGTGTGTCGTGTAGTATAGTGTCGTGCCGCGGTGTCTCGTGTAGTATCGTGTCGCGGTGTGTCGTGTAGTATAGTGTCGTGCCGCGGTGTCTCGTGTAGTATCGTGTCGCGGTGTGTCGTGTAGTATAGTGTCGTGCCGCGGTGTCTCGTGTAGTATCGTGTCGCGGTGTGTCGTGTAGTATAGTGTCGTGCCGCGGTGTCTCGTGTAGTATCGTGTCGCGGTGTGTCGTGTAGTATAGTGTCGTGCCGCGGTGTCTCGTGTAGTATCGTGTCGCGGTGTGTCGTGTAGTATAGTGTCGTGCCGCGGTGTCTCGTGTAGTATCGTGTCGCGGTGTGTCGTGTAGTATAGTGTCGTGCCGCGGTGTCTCGTGTAGTATCGTGTCGCGGTGTGTCGTGTAGTATAGTGTCGTGCCGCGGTGTCTCGTGTAGTATCGTGTCGCGGTGTGTCGTGTAGTATAGTGTCGTGCCGCGGTGTCTCGTGTAGTATCGTGTCGCGGTGTGTCGTGTAGTATAGTGTCGTGCCGCGGTGTCTCGTGTAGTATCGTGTCGCGGTGTGTCGTGTAGTATAGTGTCGTGCCGCGGTGTCTCGTGTAGTATCGTGTCGCGGTGTGTCGTGTAGTATAGTGTCGTGCCGCGGTGTCTCGTGTAGTATCGTGTCGCGGTGTGTCGTGTAGTATAGTGTCGTGCCGCGGTGTCTCGTGTAGTATCGTGTCGCGGTGTGTCGTGTAGTATAGTGTCGTGCCGCGGTGTCTCGTGTAGTATCGTGTCGCGGTGTGTCGTGTAGTATAGTGTCGTGCCGCGGTGTCTCGTGTAGTATCGTGTCGCGGTGTGTCGTGTAGTATAGTGTCGTGCCGCGGTGTCTCGTGTAGTATCGTGTCGCGGTGTGTCGTGTAGTATAGTGTCGTGCCGCGGTGTCTCGTGTAGTATCGTGTCGCGGTGTGTCGTGTAGTATAGTGTCGTGCCGCGGTGTCTCGTGTAGTATCGTGTCGCGGTGTGTCGTGTAGTATAGTGTCGTGCCGCGGTGTCTCGTGTAGTATCGTGTCGCGGTGTGTCGTGTAGTATAGTGTCGTGCCGCGGTGTCTCGTGTAGTATCGTGTCGCGGTGTGTCGTGTAGTATAGTGTCGTGCCGCGGTGTCTCGTGTAGTATCGTGTCGCGGTGTGTCGTGTAGTATAGTGTCGTGCCGCGGTGTCTCGTGTAGTATCGTGTCGCGGTGTGTCGTGTAGTATAGTGTCGTGCCGCGGTGTCTCGTGTAGTATCGTGTCGCGGTGTGTCGTGTAGTATAGTGTCGTGCCGCGGTGTCTCGTGTAGTATCGTGTCGCGGTGTGTCGTGTAGTATAGTGTCGTGCCGCGGTGTCTCGTGTAGTATCGTGTCGCGGTGTGTCGTGTAGTATAGTGTCGTGCCGCGGTGTCTCGTGTAGTATCGTGTCGCGGTGTGTCGTGTAGTATAGTGTCGTGCCGCGGTGTCTCGTGTAGTATCGTGTCGCGGTGTGTCGTGTAGTATAGTGTCGTGCCGCGGTGTCTCGTGTAGTATCGTGTCGCGGTGTGTCGTGTAGTATAGTGTCGTGCCGCGGTGTCTCGTGTAGTATCGTGTCGCGGTGTGTCGTGTAGTATAGTGTCGTGCCGCGGTGTCTCGTGTAGTATCGTGTCGCGGTGTGTCGTGTAGTATAGTGTCGTGCCGCGGTGTCTCGTGTAGTATCGTGTCGCGGTGTGTCGTGTAGTATAGTGTCGTGCCGCGGTGTCTCGTGTAGTATCGTGTCGCGGTGTGTCGTGTAGTATAGTGTCGTGCCGCGGTGTCTCGTGTAGTATCGTGTCGCGGTGTGTCGTGTAGTATAGTGTCGTGCCGCGGTGTCTCGTGTAGTATCGTGTCGCGGTGTGTCGTGTAGTATAGTGTCGTGCCGCGGTGTCTCGTGTAGTATCGTGTCGCGGTGTGTCGTGTAGTATAGTGTCGTGCCGCGGTGTCTCGTGTAGTATCGTGTCGCGGTGTGTCGTGTAGTATAGTGTCGTGCCGCGGTGTCTCGTGTAGTATCGTGTCGCGGTGTGTCGTGTAGTATAGTGTCGTGCCGCGGTGTCTCGTGTAGTATCGTGTCGCGGTGTGTCGTGTAGTATAGTGTCGTGCCGCGGTGTCTCGTGTAGTATCGTGTCGCGGTGTGTCGTGTAGTATAGTGTCGTGCCGCGGTGTCTCGTGTAGTATCGTGTCGCGGTGTGTCGTGTAGTATAGTGTCGTGCCGCGGTGTCTCGTGTAGTATCGTGTCGCGGTGTGTCGTGTAGTATAGTGTCGTGCCGCGGTGTCTCGTGTAGTATCGTGTCGCGGTGTGTCGTGTAGTATAGTGTCGTGCCGCGGTGTCTCGTGTAGTATCGTGTCGCGGTGTGTCGTGTAGTATAGTGTCGTGCCGCGGTGTCTCGTGTAGTATCGTGTCGCGGTGTGTCGTGTAGTATAGTGTCGTGCCGCGGTGTCTCGTGTAGTATCGTGTCGCGGTGTGTCGTGTAGTATAGTGTCGTGCCGCGGTGTCTCGTGTAGTATCGTGTCGCGGTGTGTCGTGTAGTATAGTGTCGTGCCGCGGTGTCTCGTGTAGTATCGTGTCGCGGTGTGTCGTGTAGTATAGTGTCGTGCCGCGGTGTCTCGTGTAGTATCGTGTCGCGGTGTGTCGTGTAGTATAGTGTCGTGCCGCGGTGTCTCGTGTAGTATCGTGTCGCGGTGTGTCGTGTAGTATAGTGTCGTGCCGCGGTGTCTCGTGTAGTATCGTGTCGCGGTGTGTCGTGTAGTATAGTGTCGTGCCGCGGTGTCTCGTGTAGTATCGTGTCGCGGTGTGTCGTGTAGTATAGTGTCGTGCCGCGGTGTCTCGTGTAGTATCGTGTCGCGGTGTGTCGTGTAGTATAGTGTCGTGCCGCGGTGTCTCGTGTAGTATCGTGTCGCGGTGTGTCGTGTAGTATAGTGTCGTGCCGCGGTGTCTCGTGTAGTATCGTGTCGCGGTGTGTCGTGTAGTATAGTGTCGTGCCGCGGTGTCTCGTGTAGTATCGTGTCGCGGTGTGTCGTGTAGTATAGTGTCGTGCCGCGGTGTCTCGTGTAGTATCGTGTCGCGGTGTGTCGTGTAGTATAGTGTCGTGCCGCGGTGTCTCGTGTAGTATCGTGTCGCGGTGTGTCGTGTAGTATAGTGTCGTGCCGCGGTGTCTCGTGTAGTATCGTGTCGCGGTGTGTCGTGTAGTATAGTGTCGTGCCGCGGTGTCTCGTGTAGTATCGTGTCGCGGTGTGTCGTGTAGTATAGTGTCGTGCCGCGGTGTCTCGTGTAGTATCGTGTCGCGGTGTGTCGTGTAGTATAGTGTCGTGCCGCGGTGTCTCGTGTAGTATCGTGTCGCGGTGTGTCGTGTAGTATAGTGTCGTGCCGCGGTGTCTCGTGTAGTATCGTGTCGCGGTGTGTCGTGTAGTATAGTGTCGTGCCGCGGTGTCTCGTGTAGTATCGTGTCGCGGTGTGTCGTGTAGTATAGTGTCGTGCCGCGGTGTCTCGTGTAGTATCGTGTCGCGGTGTGTCGTGTAGTATAGTGTCGTGCCGCGGTGTCTCGTGTAGTATCGTGTCGCGGTGTGTCGTGTAGTATAGTGTCGTGCCGCGGTGTCTCGTGTAGTATCGTGTCGCGGTGTGTCGTGTAGTATAGTGTCGTGCCGCGGTGTCTCGTGTAGTATCGTGTCGCGGTGTGTCGTGTAGTATAGTGTCGTGCCGCGGTGTCTCGTGTAGTATCGTGTCGCGGTGTGTCGTGTAGTATAGTGTCGTGCCGCGGTGTCTCGTGTAGTATCGTGTCGCGGTGTGTCGTGTAGTATAGTGTCGTGCCGCGGTGTCTCGTGTAGTATCGTGTCGCGGTGTGTCGTGTAGTATAGTGTCGTGCCGCGGTGTCTCGTGTAGTATCGTGTCGCGGTGTGTCGTGTAGTATAGTGTCGTGCCGCGGTGTCTCGTGTAGTATCGTGTCGCGGTGTGTCGTGTAGTATAGTGTCGTGCCGCGGTGTCTCGTGTAGTATCGTGTCGCGGTGTGTCGTGTAGTATAGTGTCGTGCCGCGGTGTCTCGTGTAGTATCGTGTCGCGGTGTGTCGTGTAGTATAGTGTCGTGCCGCGGTGTCTCGTGTAGTATCGTGTCGCGGTGTGTCGTGTAGTATAGTGTCGTGCCGCGGTGTCTCGTGTAGTATCGTGTCGCGGTGTGTCGTGTAGTATAGTGTCGTGCCGCGGTGTCTCGTGTAGTATCGTGTCGCGGTGTGTCGTGTAGTATAGTGTCGTGCCGCGGTGTCTCGTGTAGTATCGTGTCGCGGTGTGTCGTGTAGTATAGTGTCGTGCCGCGGTGTCTCGTGTAGTATCGTGTCGCGGTGTGTCGTGTAGTATAGTGTCGTGCCGCGGTGTCTCGTGTAGTATCGTGTCGCGGTGTGTCGTGTAGTATAGTGTCGTGCCGCGGTGTCTCGTGTAGTATCGTGTCGCGGTGTGTCGTGTAGTATAGTGTCGTGCCGCGGTGTCTCGTGTAGTATCGTGTCGCGGTGTGTCGTGTAGTATAGTGTCGTGCCGCGGTGTCTCGTGTAGTATCGTGTCGCGGTGTGTCGTGTAGTATAGTGTCGTGCCGCGGTGTCTCGTGTAGTATCGTGTCGCGGTGTGTCGTGTAGTATAGTGTCGTGCCGCGGTGTCTCGTGTAGTATCGTGTCGCGGTGTGTCGTGTAGTATAGTGTCGTGCCGCGGTGTCTCGTGTAGTATCGTGTCGCGGTGTGTCGTGTAGTATAGTGTCGTGCCGCGGTGTCTCGTGTAGTATCGTGTCGCGGTGTGTCGTGTAGTATAGTGTCGTGCCGCGGTGTCTCGTGTAGTATCGTGTCGCGGTGTGTCGTGTAGTATAGTGTCGTGCCGCGGTGTCTCGTGTAGTATCGTGTCGCGGTGTGTCGTGTAGTATAGTGTCGTGCCGCGGTGTCTCGTGTAGTATCGTGTCGCGGTGAATTATTAGCGAACATAAAGTGTAACTATGTACAACATCATAAATTAAGTACTTCGTTAAACTACGACTTCCTTCACTTGGGTTGTCGGTAGGTGAAGGTAGGCGATTCCTTTATAAGTGCTTGTAAGAGGTTGTGCAAGGTTCATTATTCATTATTATTTTGATATCTTGACTTCATTATTGTTTCTGAGAGAGTTGTCTGTGACAATATTATAAAAACATTATTAAGAGAGCAAGAATCGAAGAAGTCGTCGTTTCATTTCATAATACCGTCGTGTTGTGAAAATACATACAAATGGAGGACAATATGCCAAAAAGTTGCCTTTAATACGAAGACTTGCTAATTTCACTATTACGTATTGCGAGGTCTCTTAGACTCCGTGATAAGTTTAGCATCCCTATCCTATAATCCGATGGTTACTGCTAACCGATGTACTATGGCAGAAATATTCGCATTGTGATGCTGCAGTAAGTTCTAGTGTGTACGTTGATATTCTCTGCTGTAAGCTTGGAGATAGTATTCTTCATTTCTCTATGAAATGTTTGCTGGTCGTCATGGTAATCTGACAGAAACTTAATACTTGTTACAGCTTCATCGAGTTCGATTTTGATCGCGGAAAACTTACAATTAGCATCATATAAACCTTGCTGCACACCGGAGAGAGTAGTGTTGAAATTATCCAAACCAGACTGCTGCTCTGTAAGTCTTTCATTAATTTCTTTGCAAAGCTGACGTATTTCTTTGATTATGGTGGAGTCGGAAGTGTTACCAGGTGGCGAGGGCGTTACTTCTCCTGATACTAGTTCTCTGACCTTTGCTTTGTAGATTACTACAATGGCCTGGTTGTGTTCTTGTAGTAGTACACATAGGACCTACCCACTTCACACGCCATGTTGCTGATTCTGAGTAACCGACACAATCCTGGTGAAATATATGTTGACAGCCACCGGACGTACATTTAATCCTTTTTTTGGTCACAGGGATAACAGCGTCGCATACATACGACAGTGCAAATTGTTATAAGTAAAATATTTGCTGCTCACTTGTCGTAGACGGTCATTGATTTATTGGTCACGTAGCTCGATGTACTCGGAACACAAAGTGGGTAGTTAAGAAAAATTTTTGCTGCTCCGAAAGCATGGACATAAATGCTGGCGTCCCACAAGGCTCCGTATTATCTCCAACATTATTTTTGCTGCATATCAATGATATGCTGTCCATTGATGGCATTCATTGCTATGCAGACGATAGTACTGGAGATGCATATTATACGGGCCGTGCAAACATCCCTCGATCTATTGTGGTAGAGAGTCGTGAACAACTTGTGTCTCAGATCGAGAACACACTGTGTAAAGTATCCGAATGGGGTCGGAACAATTTAGTTCGTTTCAACCCTAGTAAGACACAAGTTTGCGCGTTCACTACTAAAAAAACTCCATTCACTGTGGCACCACAATTCCAGGACACACCGCTTACCATCGCAAAAAGTATTGGGATCCTTGGTGTCAACATCTCTAGTGATGTTCAGTTTCGCAGTCACCTGGAAGACAAGGTTAAGCTGGCATCCAAAAAGCTCGGTATCCTGAATAAGGCGAAACGGTACTTCATCCCTGGGCAAAGACTGTTGTTGTACAAAACGCAAGTTCGACCCCATATGGAGTACTGTTGCCATCTCTGGGCGGGAGCACCTGGATATCAGCTTGGACCATTTGACTCGGCGCAAAAACGAGCTATGAGAATCGTTGACGATCCCAAGCTCACAAACGGTATCGAGCCACTAAGTCTACGGAGAGACGTCGCCTCTTTATGTGTGTTCTACCGTCTGTATAATGGGTTGTGTTCCGAGGAACTGTTTAACATTATGCCTGTAGCTGCTTTCCACCATCGCACTGCTCGTTGTCGGCAGGGAATTCATCCCCATACATTGGAACCGAAATGGTCTCGGACGGTCCGGTTTCAAAGGGGTTTCCTTCCACGAGCGATCCGGTTGTGGAATGAGCTTCCTGCTAAAGTTTTTCCTAGAGACTACAGTATGGGGTGCTTCAAGGGGAAAATAAATAGGTTACTTAAGGGTCGGCAACGCGCATGTAACGCTTCTGATGTTACAGGCGTCCATAGGCTGCGGTGACCGCTTTTCATCAGGCGGCCCGCATGCTTGTTTGCTACCGACGTAGTATAAAAAAAAAAAAAATTTTTCTTACGTGTATAACATTTACTATATAATGCACTAAGAAGATAAAATTTTCATTTCATTTATAACAAATTACACTGTGAACGATTTATAAGTCACGTAATGGATCCACTCGTATGTTATTTA
Organism: Antheraea pernyi; assembly: GCA_015888305.1. Lineage (NCBI taxonomy): Eukaryota > Metazoa > Arthropoda > Insecta > Lepidoptera > Saturniidae > Antheraea > Antheraea pernyi. Next base: position 253,701 of record MU159214.1, on the reverse strand, counting down.
GGCAAGTTAATCTCTGAGAACACCCTTTATAGTAAATACATTCGACGACCTATTGAAACACGTCTACTTACTCCCGCGGTAGGTAACAGAACTGCCCGGTAGAGGCTGTCCGTTCTCCTCTGGCAGGGGATCGGATTAAGGCTACGGTTGCGCCTGGGCCCGTTGTGGCCAAACCGGCGAAGCCTAAGCCGGCTCCTCGTGCGAGAAAAGCTCGCGGTGCTGAAGCTCAGCAGTCTGAGGGGGCTGTTCCACCTCCCCAGGAGTCTTTCCCCTCGGTCCCGCGCACGGCTGCAGTGGTTTTATCACTCCAGCCCGCAGCACAGACCCAGGGGACACAATACAAGGATGTTCTCCTTAAGGCGAGGCAGGAGATCGACTTACCCAGCCTGGGAATAGAAGGTCTCTCTGTGAGGAAGACCATGACCGGAGTCCGGGTTCTTCGGGTTGCCGGCGCTCAACGCGCAGAGGGCGCTGTTCTACTGGCGCAGCGACTTCGGGAGGTGCTGTCGGACGCTGTGACCGTCAGCACGCCAATCAAAAGGGCGGATGTTCGCGTCGTCGACCTCGACGAAACCGTTTCGGTCGAAGAGGTTGTCGGCGCTGTGGCACGGAAAGCTGGGTGTGAGCGGGCCTTAATAAAGGCTGGCGAGATACGCACGTATGGCTCCGGGATGGGCAGCGTGCATGTCTCGCTGCCTGCTGCCTCTGCGAGGTCTCTAGTGGAGGGGGGTCGTCTCCTGGTGGGCTGGTGTGTGGCCCGCGTGCGGCTCTTGGAGCAGAAGCCTATGCGCTGCTTCAGGTGCTTCGCCGTAGGCCACACTCGGGCTTTGTGCCCGTCGGAGGTGGACCGAAGCGACCTCTGCTTCAGGTGTGGGCAGTCCGGCCACAAGGCCGCGGCCTGTACGGCAGATAAGCTGCACTGTGCCTTCTGTGCTGCCGCTGGTAGGAATGCTGAGCATTTCATGGGGGGTGCGACCTGTAGGCCGCCCGCTGTGAAAGGTCGCTTGGCCCCACTGGCAGCGCGACCTCCTCAGAGGTCAACGTAGGCGTTGGGTGGACGTGGGGAGGTTCGCCTCCTACGTTCGTCCTTAAGCCGGACCAAGGGAGATGGGTCGGGGGGCCCGTCTTCCCATTGCACTGGTTCGGCCGTCTGGGAGACAGTCTACGCGTGCCAGGCTGTCTCTCTTTAGCGGGAGGCCCAGGATCTTCTTTCTGGGCCGGCCCGTCGGGGCGACATGCGGAATGCTTGTCATCCCTTGTCCCCCATCATGGCGGTTGCGGGCACCCATGGGGTTTTAGTCCGTGCGAGTCGGACATAATCCACTCTCTCCCCCGGGAGGGTGGCGTATCCAGTAGGATTTCCCCATGTAAAAAAAAAGGTAGCAGAACTGATTATTATAATTCGTGAAGAATGAGATGTATTAATAGTAAATGCTCTATTAGGATAAATAGTTATAATAATCAGCCGGTAATAATAAATAACCAACAGTGGTGTTGATTCGCTCGTCGTTGATTACAAATTGAAATTATACAAATAAATTGTCATTATAATAAAATAAAAAGTGTATGCAACGCACAAATCACATAAAAAGGCCTAAAGAGCATTTCGGTTGTGTAACTCCGAACAACTGGTAAATGGAAATGATAACAGAAAATCAATAATGGACAAGATATACCACTATACATTTTAAATCCTCCATCATGTCCGTCTGTCTGTTCGCGACTTCGATCAACAATAACTAGATAAGAGTCGGCGCGAAAAATACGTTTCGATAAATAAGAGCTCACTTGAAATGTGGCTCACATATTGTTTATTTTGTTTGAAACACAGCCAATGTAAGCACATTTCACATGCCGCAGTGTATTCAAAAGATGCAAAAATAATACCCGAAAAAGCAATTCAACGAGCAGAGTATCTTACTTTCGCTAAATACATGTTGAATAAGTTATATTTAAAGCTTTAAACTAACAAATAATATCAAATTTTTAACAAAATTACTGATTTTAAACCTTGTTTGGCCTCGTCACGCACAATAATGGGAAAACGTACTTTATTCATTACGTGTTAAGGTTGAATTCACACTAAATGTTGTTTATGTTGTCTTTTCATTTGTGAGGGGAGTAATTTATTACTTTGCTCGTTTTATCGTAAGTATTAGATAATATTTTGAACATTTGTGAATTTATTACAAGGTGTTATGGTTGTAATTAGGTTGAACTTAAAACTTTTTTCCTCCCTTTCTTAGTAAACAAATAGCTACACATAAGTATATATTTACGCGGACAGATTTTAGCTTCAATTTAGTACGTGCCCCTTTATCTAGTTATTGTGGATCGAAGGTTCGCGATAAGCTCAAAAACTACTTAACGGATTTTCACGGATCAACCGATCAATTACTACAGTCATCGCATATCCGTATCGCGTCACTCGCAAACTCAACATTTTCTCCATATATATTTATATAATTATGTATATTGGAGTAGCTGTTAAACCATACTATTGACCATATGACGGTGCTATTGATTGAATGTTTATAATCATGACTTGCGGTTCGCACACTTACCATATGACTTTTAACTGAGTGTTATAAAAAGTGATATAAATTGAAACAAATATATAAATTTCGCGTACTTATAATATAATCTATAACTTTGACGGTAGATTATGTTTATATATAGATTTAAAAAAAAAAAAACAAACCTGATGCGCGTAAATCGTATCGTATACGACGGTCCAAGCCAGAGCGCCGAAATATAGCGGCAGACATATACTCGGGTTCACTGAACCCGTTATAGCTGAGAACCCCAACAGAGCGCCCCAGTTGAACGTCGCCCCGAGAAATATCTGCGGGTAGTTCGTAAACCTCTTCGCCAGGGGATACGTCACCACTAGTACTGGAATGGGGGAAAATATACCTGTACCTCGACAAACATATATACACTATTTTTTATCCTATATGAACAAGATAAATTGGCTACTTTGTATATGAGGGTAGTCATGACTTCACTACACTACCCTGAATAGCATTCGTTCAATTCAATGACATCACTACACTACCCTGAATAGCATTCGTTCAATTCAATGACATCACTACACTACCCTGAATAGCATTCGTTCAATTCAATGACATCACTACACTACCCTGGATAGCATTCGTTCAATTCAATGACATCACTATACTACCCTGAATAGCATTCGTTCAATTCAACATCATCATTCAAAAATGTTCCATTACATAGAGATATTTTGCGAACAATTTGAATTTATGAATATTACGTTAATTTATTTATCTTAAGTAAAATTGAAAACTATTATTGTGATATTTTGGTTAAAAGAAAATGATGTAATTGTTAAAATAAACTTTACATATTTTAATATATTACGTCAAGGTGCGTAAAGTGGAACAACTGTGTAATCTCAGATTAAATTACATTGTCAATATTGTCATATCGTTAGTAGTCGTCATTTACTTGTGAATCTTTAAAATATTTTGATTTATCTACATTTTCTAAATTAATTATATCCTAGATTTTTTTTAATTAACTACGGATTGTCTTTTGACGGCAAATAGAAATACAATAAATCACGACAATAAAATAAGAATTGTCGCCTTAGGCGAGTGTAACAAAAGTCTAATTTTAAAAAAATTGAGCCGTCACGGGACGCCTGGCAGATGTGAAACATCGAAATTGTTTTGTATAACTTATATACCTAAAAAAACAGATTACGACAGGAAAGCATTACAAATTTGTTCCGTAAAATAATGTCTCTTCATTTATTTTATTACATTTATTTTTATTAAATACAAAATTTCAACTAGGTGCAGGCGCGGTGTGTTTGGCGGCATTTATCAAAGGGCGATAGGATGATGGGGCGTGCCGCGTAACCCTAGTAGAACGAGTGGTCGACAAAACAATTTGAATCTTATTTTTATACAGATAGGGTTGCAAATGCTTCTAAAAGTATTTTGTTGATAGTGCAAAGTTCGTGTTTTGCGTCACCACGTCTCGCCACGTCAACAGTCCGGTTTACCCGCGGTTATAGATGTTTCACATCAACAACGCCCGTCTCTTAACAAGAGTAAGACATTCTTTTGTGATCAAACTTTTTTAAACAAGTGTACAACGCTTACAAATTTAACGGTTTTGTAATAAGATGGATAGAGATAATAACACAGAACGCACAGCCGAGGCATTAAGTGACTCTAAACTCCTAATATCGCCTCAATGCTAACATATGTACGGCACCCTTTAGGCATCCTATATTATTAAAAAATATATGGAGGGATCAGTGTTACCCATGCTGCTCGCTCCGAGGACTACGCTGTAGCAGTTGAGTTGCAGCAGAACGGCGAGGGCCAAGGAGAGCTGTGCAGCGAGGAACACGGCGGCGCCGGCCTGCGGGACCGCTCCGGACACCAGCGGTCTGTCCTTCGTCCTCTCCACCTGAACTCGGATTTGACAACTGCCTATCTATGCTCTTGCCTAAATGACGATACCTTTGATACTCATTCATTTAACATGGGGTTTTCATTAATTTTATAAGAAATTAATTTTTACCTTACTTCTTTTGCAGTGATTGTTGTCCCTTAGGATAGAGAAATTTTGATATGGGCGTCGAAATTTTAATTTGGATTTGATAAAGTAAAAATTCATTTTTACCATTTTTTCTAATTTACCAATTACTCGCTACTTTTTTTTCTGTCATCGCAGGCAAACGAACAGGTGGGTCACCTGATGTTAAGTGATCGCCACTGTCCACAGCCACTAACAACACCAGGGGAGTCGAAATTGCGTTGCCAAGCTGTTTGGGGGAAAGGGAGAGAGAAAAGAGGGGATGGGAGGTGGGCCTCCGGCTCTCTCACTGACCGAACGAAACGCAACAATGCAAGCACTGTTACTTCACGTGTGTGTTACCATGTGTCGGGTGGTAGTACCACGGGCGAGCCGACACATTCATGCTGAAACCAGTAATAGCTTCAACGTGCCTCTACCACCTACTCTGTGTTTCGGGTGGTAGTACCGCGGGCGAGCCGACCCATTCATGCTGAAACCAGTAATAGCTTCAACGTGCCTCTACCACCTACTCTGTGTTTCGGGTGGTAGTACCCCGAGCGAGCCGACCCATTCATGCTGAAACCAGTAATAGCTTCAACGTGCCTCTACCACCTACTCTGTGTTTCGGGTGGTAGTACCGCGGGCGAGCCGACACATTCAACCTACTAAATATTGTGTGTTTTTGTTATTTGTGTTTATTATTTTGATTAATTTTTGACGCCCATGTCAAAATTTCTCCATTCCAGGGCTCATAGTAGATGAAGAATTAATAATATATGTTAAAATATACAAGCAAGATAAAAAGTAATTTCTAAAAAGTGCAAAATCCCATTTTAAAGAAATGGGAGACTTATCGTAAGTTAAGAAGATTAAACAGCATGTGTTCTTTTTTCTTAAATCTTTTTAAACTATAGACTAACGACTTGAACACTATTACCAATTGAACAACGTTGAATTGAACAATAATACCTAAGTCAAAAAGATCAACTTAGAAAATAACTTACATAACTCTATAGTAAATGAAAATACGGCCTAAGTTGATTAACACGCTGACAGACGAGTGACTAGCTTTCAAATATGGCTGCTGGAATACACTTCCAGCTGGTTACCGGATTGGTTTTCAACTTCAGGAGTGTAGTCAACCAGAGAGGCATTCAAAATGCTATCATTTCAATACAAAATCCCCTTCATTAAAATCTAAAGTTAAGTGAGTGGTGTGTGGATTAAGAACCTACTTCTAACAACAGAGAAGTACAATATCTATAATAGACTAAATCATTATGATAATTCCATCACAATGCCTCTTTTTTGATTTTTCATGTTTTGGGATGTGTTGGTGTATATAAAACAGTTGTGTTATTTACAGATATTTCTAAATCCCTTTACCATCTGGCATAGTGTCGACACTTTGTCGTGCTATTTTAGATGGAACTGATTTTGTTTTCTGCAAATTTTGTCTAAATCACAAAATCTCATCAGATGTGTGTCCCTACATAGGAAATATATTTAGCCCACGAATATGAATATCTGGTCTTTATTGTCAAATTACCTGGGCATCGATATCTCTATCCCACATGTCATTCACAGTACAGCCAGCACCCCTCATCAGCCCGGCTCCAATGAGAAATAAAGCTCCCATTTCCAAGGCATTCTGTATTGGCGCCCCACTTGTTATAGTGCCCAAGGCTATAGACCATGCACAGGGCCAATAAAGAAGGTATATACCTAGAAATTGCAAGAGAATAGTGAAATCAAATGTCGCCATAATAGCATGTCAAGTTTAAATGTCATGTTCAGATTACATTAAACTGCAATGTACATAACATTTATATTTGTATTTGTTTCCTAAGCCCATATGGCTAGCTACCATCCTCAAATTGGAAATCTGTCGCTAAGCACATGTAGTAATGTAATGCACCATAATAATAAATTGAGATTTTTACTAAGTGTATGGTGAAAATTACATTTATTATCCACATCGTATATTTATTAATTAATAAGTACAAAGCATAGTCCGGTGTAGCTCTTAAGGCCTTGATAGGCAAAAGCATAGTCAGTTCGGAAAAAAAACCAAAACATAATCTTACCAATAGGTTTGTCCCATCTAGCGAGTTTAGCATACGGCATAAACCTGTCCCTCCAAAACTCTTTTTTGTATACAACATTTTTTTGTAATGGCAACACCTTCTGCAATCTCAATTTATCTATGACTATCTTAGGTGTTGAAGTTTCAATGACAACCTTCTGTCTGTGCTGATCGCTTTGCGTCGAATGCACCCTTAAATTACTAAAAATTATTCTATCTTGTCTTTGGTGTATTTTCAAATGGCCTATATTGAGGTAAATTCTTTTTGACTGTGATATGTGGAGATCATTTTTTAAATTCAATTCTATGTACTTAGTCTGTAATAATTTCCTTATGAGTTTTTGTGTTTTGAACATTTTTTTGTTAATGGCCAGTTTAAATTACAGTTTGAATTAATTTCTGAAATAAAAAGAAATAAGTAAAGTTTTAGGCATTGCAAAAATATGTGTTGTTGGATTCTTTAAGACCAATTACACATTGATCTAATGCTTTATTTTGCTATTTTGTAATATGGTTAACTGACATTATCCAAAATGGGAAAAAACTATAGATATTAAACCCATTTAGAGGCAACTACCCAGTAGAGGGACACATAGATGTAGAACAACAATTTCAATTTAACAACATTTAGTAAATCACATTTCAATATTCTTAACTATACTTGCCATCTTGTTTTCTTTTCCATATATTAATTTTAGTTTTTTATAAATGATCATTCTCACTTTTTCATTTATTCTTATTCTATTTTTTTTTCTTTGTCCTATGTTTCTTAATATTTAATTTTTAATTATTATTACAATAGTGTAAGTTGTATTGTTGAGATAAAGAGTTGTAGGTTTCCAGTCTAGTTTAATCCGTTCTATTATTGTTATTATATTCTTCATCAAACTGTTGCATTATCCACATTTGTAAATACACTATAATCTCACTAAGCCGGCACTGTTAAAAACCGGAGCCGAATTATTAGAATGTTCGGATTACTGGATTATAGTGAAAAGGTCAGTGGTAATTAATAAAATAAAGCCTTTTATAGAGGGAAGAAATGTGTGTAATGTATTAAATTAACATGTACATATATATACGTAATTACGAGTACATAGTTCTAAAATGGCACGAAAATTATTTTTGTGGGTAAAGTTTTTATAAAATTGTATTGCTTTGGCTTTCAGAATTTATCCAGATATAGGAGTGTTCCGGATTATTGGACGTGCCAATCTATCTATGTGCCGGATTAGAGAGATTATACTGTATATAAATATAGATGCAAGTAGAGAATTGATAATGCATTGAAATTGGCCCGTGAATATCTTTTGAACCGATAAGTTAAAGGAAAAATCATAACAGAGCTTTTTTATAGTGCACTACATTTCCTATGGAAAACATATGTGTTGTAGCTGTACATGTCTATGTAAGCAACATAGAAAATTACAAAGACAAAGATGCACTTTTCACATGTTATAACCTTTTAAGACTTTGGTCACTGTAGACTCCGGGTGAGCATTATAATTAAGAACTTTTTACTAAGCAGGATTTTTTATAGATTTGGAACTGATTTAGGATTATTGTGAGAATAAATTTTAAAATAGCCAGAATAATTGTATTGCATTTTCAAGCTCTGATATCATTCACATAATGACTCACACTACAAATACATAATAACAGGAAAACCTGCCTTACTTGTTCCTTGAACTCAATATTTAATAAGCTAGGAAGAATTAAGTCAGTTATAATATATACACCGTGACAACCTTCAATCGTGTGATAGTTCATAGTCACACTTAACATATAAAATAATAATATCTTAAAACAAATACTAATAAACAACAAAGAGAACCTAAGTTGCGCCGACCCGCAGTTTATAACCTTCGATAATAGAACGGACAATAAACCTTTTTGTTTGTTCTAACTTCAAAAAATTATGCTTTGTTAGTTGGTTGACTTCACTTTTACTACACCCGACGGTCATTGACACTGCTTTAACGAAGAGGAGTAGAGAATTGACTACAATTTTTGTATTTTTTAGATAATTAGGTCAAATATTAATCACCTATTTTTCTAATTGATTTAAAATGTGTATCAAATATGAGTACACTGTAAAAATAATGCTGACCAGTAACCTGTCACCCAGTATAATCTCAAAGTACTGTGTTCTTCACCCTATACAAATTGCATTTATTTGTAAAAAACCCATACTAATATCATGCTCTAACCATTAAACTAATTATCATAAATTTTGCATACAATGTGTATGCAAGGGTACAGAGAAGTACATAGGCTACATATTATTTAGAAAAAAAAATAGTCCTTGATAGATATGCACAAGCGAATCTACAAGCAAATCCGAGTACTTCATTTAGTACAACTGTCACAATTCTCATTTAGTACTTGTGAAAATTTATTAAAATCAAAACCAGTATATTCTATCTCACTTATAAAGTATCAAACAACTGCCTTTGTCTAGGTAATGTAAATATTACAAGTTTCTTACAATCATTTCAAATACCTAAAAGGGTGGTGGACTTGTTATTAGAACTGTATAGGGATATTTGTGGTAAGCTACAATCCATACTGTGGTATTATTCCCCATCCACTTAACTTGTGCACAATAACCTAACTATCTTTATATATAAATTTCTTCTGTGCGTGTGTATGTCACTGAACTCCTCCTAAACGGCTGGACCGATTTTAATAGAACTTTGTGTGCATGTTTCGGTGGATCCGAGAATGGTTTAGATTCACAATTAGACCCGGTAGGTGGCGTTGCGGTTGACTTTTAGGATTTTTTTATTATCAAGGCAGGACAATGTCCACCAGGTCCGCTAGTATTATGTAAAACGCCACCAATATTACAACATATAGAGGTAAATAACACAAAATTATGAATAAAATATAAAATCCACTACAAGTTCCATCCAAAACCTCCCCTTAGTTATATAAGCAACATCAGTATGACCACACTGTGTAATAGAACACTATTTCTGAGAAATTAGTTAAAACACCTCATGTGGCAGAAATAGACGTAACACAGTGCTTCCAGAGTCAAGCCTTAAACAGGAAAGATACATATACAGGCTTATAATCAGGACAGTTTCAAATAACTGAGCTTCTGAGTATCTTGAAATATGGATATTATTGTATTTATATTATGCCAGCAGCTTCATTGGAGTTAATATAAATTTTAACTGATAAAAAAACATATTTATAGAATATTAACTTGAAAAGTTTAATTTTAGATACAAGTTGACAAATAAGGACACAGTTACAAGTAATACGGTACATAGACATAAAATACTATAATGGTGTTTTATATGATACATAATACAATTTTTAGTTAAATGGTTAATTGTATATAAAATAATGAATTTTCAAAAGGAGAGAAGATGAGGGTAAAGAGTGACTGGTACTTATGCATAAAATGCTCGCACTCCGCTACTGCGGCTGGTTTGCATTATTTTTTTCACAAGTCTAACTTAAGCTCACCAAATGGAGATGAAAATGTATTTTTTTTTCAACTAGAAAAATCATCAAGTTGGTAATATACAAAATTACCAATGATTGTTCGGAAATGACACAGCCTCAAAACTTTGATTATAAATGTCTTAGTAACTATGACTTTCCACGAGGAGGGGAAATCACCCCTTCCCCCTCTGCTCCCATTCCCTTCAAACTTTATATCATTATGCGAATTTCAAAAGCAGCCCTTTAAAACACTTATTAGGTTCCAAAAGACTATTTAAAAACAAAGTATTCAATAAGATTTAGGTGGAAAATAGGTTGATATAGAATTTATGATAGAATTGCATCCTTTTTCTCGACTGCTTGCTCTTTTATTTTGGTTTGGTTGGGCTAGACTGGTGAAAAGAATAAAGCGAGCCGGCCACAGTGGCGGTCGGCAAGTTCGGTGCATTTAATACACAAGTACAGAAAGATTTTCATACAGGTGGGACTGAAAAAATTGTTAGAGGGAAGACATTAGACAATAAAGGTTTAAAAAGATTTAAAAGAAAATCATTATCTTCAAACATAAAATTATGAACTTTTTTACACTATTAATAGCATAAGTAACACGGAAACAGACAATATTTCAATGCCGATTAGTTTTAATAATTATTATGAATAAAAAAAATTCAAGGTAACTCTATTTATCCAAAGAACTTATTGCATGATGACATAATTATAACCTACAATAAAACACTATGTTTTTAATTCTTTCTTACCTTATAGATCTGTAGGTTTATAGAGACAAAAATAATTACTATGACTAATATATTGTATTGCACCCAATAAAATATATTACATTGCACATTATTGTGTTAATATTAACTTATAGGATTCCAATTAAATGCAAAAAAATCACGTTTTCACAAATCACTTTACACAAATGTATGTATTTAATCTATTTTCTACATTTGTACGTCAGTTTTTTTCTAATAATAAGTTTTTTTTCCGTATATTTTTATATTATAATTGAACATACCGCTCTCGCGGTCCACAAGTAATATTGCCAATTTCAAGCAAAACTCGATAGCATGACAGTCAGTGTTGCCGTACAATTTTTCACTAATTGCACGATAGTCTACTCGTAGAATAAACGTACGATTTCATTTTCAATTTAAAACATCGTTATGCAAAGAATCACACATTACACACACACATACTTCGTTAAATTGTTTCTTATAGCAATTGTATATGTAAGCGTACCTAATTTTCTAAGCTCTGTAAATATTATATAAGTACTATCTAATATTTGGTTATAATTTGGTATTCCGGTAATAACTTAGCTAAAACATTTATTAAACTTAGATTTATTAGAAAGTTTATTAAATGTCTATTTAATTTTTACTTTACACGACGACAGCATTAGCATTAATGTATGAATGTAATGTGCTTTTATAATTATTTGAATTTTATTTATAACCTGTGAAAATGCTGTACCTGTACCTTATATTGTAATTTCGTACATCATTCGTGTTTATGAAAGGCTTAAAAACATGTATGCAGTCGATCTTAACAAATTAAAAAAAACTAAGCATTCATAAACTTCAAACTAACGAAAAACAGAATTTCATCAGTTAAATCAAAGTATAATCAGGTATAAATGAGTTTTACAGTTTTCAATATGATCTTAATAAATTTAAAAAAACTAAGCATTCATAAACTTCGAACTAACGAAAAACAGAATTTCATCGTTAAATCAAAGTATAATCAGGTATAAATGAGTTTTACAGTTTTCAATATACATGAAATCCGTTCTGTAGATTTGCGTGAAATAATATCAAACATCCGCCCATCCTCACAAACTTTCTCGTTTATAATATTAATAAGATTCTAAAAGTGTTATTGATAATTTCACTACTGCTTCGTGTTATACAAATAAACGCAAATAGTAGATACCCCTCCCCATTTCGTACTTACGTAATATTTGAAAACTCTTATTTGAAAATATCGTCCAAATATATATTTTGCTACGACTTAAATAATTATTTTAATAAATAATAGTAAATGCATGCCAGGCCATGGGTACAGAAGTTTATTTTTAGTAAAACCTTTTCACATAGCTACATCCCAACCAGTTTTTACCCATAATGTAATCTCCCAAAGTTAGTAAACAACAATCTTGGCCAGATATTGTGAATCTTGGTTGCTGGGGAGGCATTCGGAAGGTCGTACACATCGTCCAGATTTTTCTACGTATCTGAAAAGAAATTTAATGTCTTCTGGCAGAAATTATTGCAGAATTCACATAATGAATATATGTTTATTGTTGTTGCAGTACTGTTTGTTTTAATTTGTATGACATGACATATCCCGAGCGTAGTGTTGCCACGCACATCACGATACGTATACGTATCGTGCGTTTTTAAGCAATAAATAAATTTGTCTTCTTTGTTGGAACTATAGCTATACTAGCGGGTCCGGTGGACGTTATCCCGCTCTGATAATAAGAAAACCTTGACAAATGATACACCTAAACCTACAACACGAATCACTTTATCTACTGGTGATAACCGCATGAAAATCCCTTCAGCAGTTTTTGAATTTATCGCAAACAGACAGACGCGGTATAGGAATTCGTTTTATAATACATAGTGATGCTGGAAACTCGTTTAACACATGCCCGGGTAGCAGTTTACTCTTCAGCTGAAAGTATTATCTTATGCCACAATTTAATAGAATGCATGGAACATATTATACATTGCGATTCAACGCTAAATCTAGAAGCTACTAGCTCGCATTTATTATTTATTGTTGATCCCTACAAACTTTTTGACCTCTGAATATAGATGTGCAGAACTCAATAATTTAGGTATACATACATTTTATATTATATGCATAACATCGAGACCAATTAAGGATAAATAAACGCAAATTTTCTTATAAGAATATTTTAACTTTGTTTTATATCCAACTGTTGAGTGAATTATGCGCAAGTACGAATGTACGGCTCTATACTCAGAGCTTTCGAAAAGTTTGACAAGGACTGTATTTTCTGGTCCCCGTGACTTTCTTTGTCGCGGAAATGGTTTTGATGTTTCAATGGATCCAAAAATGGTTTAGATTCATAATTGGATCCGGTAGGTGACACTACGGTTGAAATTTAGTATTTTTTAATTATTAAGGCAAGACAACGTCTGCCGGACCCGCTAGTATTTCTATAAAAGAATAAATCCTAACTAATATTATAAATGGGAATGAAAGTTTGTTTGCTTATTTGTTTCAATTCCACGAATTAGATACTGAAACTATCATTTTATGAAATTTACAGTGATTTTAAATATTAGTGAATTGTTGAAGAAAGCTACATCTATCGGAATTTTATATAAATTAATTTCATAGTTAAACAGCTACGTAGTTCATTAACGTACTCATAGATGTCACTTTTGAAAGTTAATAAACTAAAAAATCGTGGTAATTCTGTTCTTTATAATAATGACACGACAGTGGACCAAAACTTGGCATGTAGATGATATGAATTTAGGTTGGCATTGGCTTCAAATATTTTATTAGGTAGCGCGAAAATCAATATTTTTTATTTAATTTGGTTAATTTAATAATTCAGTTATTTTTTACTTTTTAGTGCCTTATTAGTTTTCTACATCGAAGACGGTTTATTTTTTTTGTAAAATGTTGTTTTATGTTTAGATAGATATACCCATACAGTCCTTTATAATTTTAATTAAAAATAACTCAACAAAAATAAATTTCAGAAATTTTTTTGTGAAAAAAGCTCATCAAAAACAAATAAAAAATTCGATTTTTGAATAATAAATCCACTAGACCTCACACACCCACTCACAATTTTCCATTTCTTTAATACATTTATTAAAAAGCGCGTGCGGAGCCGCGGGTAACAGCTAGTGTAAATATAAGATGAGAGAAATTACCCTTGAAGACAGAAGCATCCAGGTATGTAAACGGTCAGGCAATGTCTAGATTTCAGTGTTATAATGTCATCTTTAACACTACCTCTGCTCAAAATAAGATCCTTTAAATAAAGTAGTATTTTTCTTATGTCGTACATTCCGCTACGTAGATCAGAGTTCCTCCCTCGGAGTTTCTCGAGAAGTATCTGAAATACGGGAAATACGAAATGTCAACGTAAAATACATATTAATCAAACAGTCGCATGGATTATCTCTACGGAATGTATATATACTGGTTTATGTCCGTGACTTCGTTCGCGTGGAATAGTAACTTTGGGCAAACGATAACGCGGAAGCTTTCAAAACGAAAAAAAAAATTAGTGCGTGTAACCGTCACACGCGATTTAAGTAAAACTTCTTTGGCGTTATAAGATAGTAATCTGTTCTTACTTTACTTTATAACAAAGATTTGCTAATAATATTTCCTGTGTTATTTAAGTTCTTTTGATTTAATTTGTTACTTACTTACATTAAGCCAGACGGCAGCACGGTCGCGTGCCCATATATACATAACTAATTCTATTGTATAATTTTTATTATTATTTAATTTAATATTTTTTATCAAACATTTTTGATCGATTTGTTTATAAACTATTTATTGACAAAATCAAAAATATATAAAAACCGGATGGTACGTCACGTGACGCCATATTGCCGTAACGGAGTTCCGTTGCGTTGTCGTCCAGTTACCTCGTAGTCGCGACTAAAGAAGTTTTACTTCGAAAAACGATTTTGAAACATTCTTCATAAGTGCTCCGCTCCTAGCATAATGATATATAGCCTTTCTCGATAAATTATCTATACAACACTGCAAGAATTTTTCAAATCGGAACAGTAGCTTCTGAGATTAGCTCGTTCAACTAAACTAACAAACAGACCCTCCAGTTTTATAATATTAGTGTATATATAATATTTTATTAATACTTTGGAATTTTCGACGGGATCTTAGTCTGTGATTATATTAGTCTTTTATATTTTATTCATAATCTTGTGTTACTTGACTGTGTATTTTGTAATATTGGTGACATTTTACATAATATAGTTCGGTTACTGTGCACAATTGAAGTGGATATAAATAATACCAAGGAGCATGAATTCTGAGATGCCACAAAAACTCTCTGGAAAGTTCTAACAAGGGGACCACCATCTTGTTATACCATTGAAATCATAGCAATATACGACCAGACCAGGCCCCGCTCGGCCGCGGCTCTAGCCTAGGTCCACAGTGACACAAAATCTTACATCACTGCAACAACATTACGCATATCACCTCCACACACGTGCTCGCACACACGCTTACACATGAAAGTGGAAGGGTTTTATTTGTGTCCCTTATCAAGCTGAAATAGTTTAGAATATTATCCGATACGAAATATATATAAGGGTTGTTGAGGTATGTATGATTGGTACACATATATGTTTCAACAGATAACTCATATAAGTATGAATATGTAGCTTAACTTAGTTTAGCTCAGATAGGTCGCGAATTGCATGAGTCAGGCAGCAGCCCAAGTAGAGGTGTGCCGTGCACCCTTGAGCTAGTTGTCAAATAAAATCGGCTGAGTGCCTTAAGC
>MU159214.1:226147-237112 GCA_015888305.1 Antheraea pernyi | reverse complement strand
AGCGTCGAAGGCCCAACTCTCCCTCCCTCTCCCTCTCCCCCCTCACTCCAGACACAGGCTAGATTTCTTGATGAAACGTATCCTGTATACGTATAGGATACCTATATACATCCCATAATGTCTATGTAAAATCTCATGATAAGCTGTTGAATAGTTAAGGTGCAATAGCATAATATTATTGCATGTATCAGGCAACAGCTAAAGCCGATGTGTGCCGCGCACCCTTGAGCTAGTTGTCAAAATAAAATCGGCTGAGTGCCTTAAGCGCTCGCCTTAGTAGTCCGGTGAAGCTGTTAAGACCTTGCTTGGTCAATAGCGTAGTCAGTTCGAAAAAAAAGAAAAAAAACACCAAGTTTGTTTGTAAGAGGTAACCTCAGGAACTACTGATTCGATTGTGAAATTAATTCACTTGTATACTACGTTATTCGTGGGTGACATTTGAGATTCAGTTTGTAATTAACATCAACAAAAAGTAGTTCTTTCTTTTTCTTTTTTTTTTATTGTAGCACGGCAAAGTGACTGCACTGCACCTGATGGTAAGAACAGTACAATCAAAAAACAATGGCGACCACCGAGTGACACACTATCCATCGCCGGTCGCCACTGTCATGCAGGCCTGTGAAAAGCTGGATATGCACAGGCTGATCCCGAAACGCGACCCGCAGAAGCGAATCACTATGACGGGCTTTTTGGCCATATGTGGTTGGTTTTGTGGTTGCGACCCAGTCGGGCTGTAGAACCCTACCACCCCGCTATCGCCATTGCCTCGTTCGTTATTCAGCAGGGTGCACCACGTACAGGTGAGGTTGGCTTGGATGTCTCAAGTCTTAGATGTTATTCGACACCCCTTACACCCCAAAGTTCTTTTTTCTTTCTAACGCTTTCCAATTTAACTTTTCCATTCTCTTTTTGCGTGCACTATTTTATATTGTAGAATTTATTTATATTGGATTGTAGAAGATGTGTACCACATTATGACTGAACGCAAACGTAACCATGCCCCAAAAATAGCACTAGAGAATGAAATTAATGACTCATTAAGATCTGTGGGTTTATGTAATGCCATTCTTGCTTTCCCGACATCCGACGAAGCAAGAATGCTTTACAGCCTGGTTATGTGTAAATTGAAAAACCGGTAAATTATTGACTGTTTGTGTACAATTTTTTTTTTTATTTTGTTGTTAATCACTTGGGTGACATGGTCAATTTGTGACCAAACTCCAATTATAAATAAAGAAAAAACAACTGCAAGTTTCAATGCCCTCATAGAAATATACATATTTAAGATTCTGTCCTTGATAAGTTCCTCGTATGACGTAACTCTAGGAATTGTACAAACATTCGAAAGTTCTTATTGAATGAAAAAAGTGCCCGATTTTGAAACATTCTTCATTGGTGCTCTGCTTCTATTGGTCTTAGCGTGATGATATATAGCCTATAGCCTTCCTCGATAAATGAGCTATTTAAAACCGAAGGATTTTCTCTAATCGGACTGGTAGTTCCTGAGATCATAGCGTTCAACCAAACAAACAAACTCTTCAGCTTTATATATTAGTATAGATGTATTAGGTTATTCAATTAAATTCAGTGTCATAGATTAAGTAACTATCTTTGTCATTTGCTTTGTTTTTAATAAATATTATAATTATTATTATGAGCAGATTATATTAAATTTAAACGAAACAAAATTTAATTCTATAAGTATATACTTTATCTTACCGCAACTGAGTTTTCTGAAAGTTGAACTTTAGAGTCGATATATTTATTTAACAATATAGTAATTTTTCTTATATATTCATCGTATTCCATCGTTCTTCTGTGTTGTGATAATTCATTTGTCGGGCCGATTGAATGCGATTCAGATTTGTCGCCATTTTTGTATTGCAATGCCATATTGTTTTCTCCTTTTAAACTCTTAACAGATTTGTTCGTTTGGAATATTTTTAAAAGCATATTTTTAAATTTTTCACCAGCTAAAGAAATCGATTTGTGCCGTCTTGATTGCGATCGATTGGAATCATTGTTATCATTTATTATCTCTGTAGAATTATCGTTCGGTGATTTGTAATTTTTCAAAACAAGCGACGTTAATTCTGCCGTTTTTAAACTAAAATAATAAGAAAATTTATATATAAGAAGCCCCCCTTCCTTCCCCTTATTAGTAAAGTAAGCAAATACCACAACTACAATTATTCTCTCCACTTCTTTTAGTATGTTATATACTTGCAAGAGGTGAAATATATTTCGTGCGGAATATACAAAAGGCAACACTACGATGGAATAAACATTTGCTATAACAAAACGTTCAGGCGTTCATAATTTCATCAATAATTAATTTATATTTTACTTACTGTCCGCCTCTACATCGTACACTCGTTGGTGCAATAGTATACTAACCAATAAAATATGGCCAAATCTTCACTTTACTTATGATCATGTAATAAAATGAGGCCAAGCTTCACTTTACACTAGATGGTGGTTGTAGATGGTAGAGCCACGCTGAAGCTATTACTGGTTTCAGCATGAATGGGTCGGATCGACCGGGGTAGTACCACCCGACACACAGAAAACCGACGTGAAGTAACAGTGCTTGCATTGTTGCGTTTCGTTTGGTCAGTGAGAGCGCCGGAAGCCCCCCTCCCCTCCTCCTAAACACAGGCTGGCAACGCACTTGCGACTCCCCTGGTGTTGCAAGTGTCTATGTACGGTGATGATCACTTAATATCAGATGACCCACCTGTCCGTTTACCACCTATGATATAAAAAAAAAACACTTCATGATGATATTTTGCATACACGTTATTAGGGATACATAAAAGAACATACGATACCTTTTATCCTAATAAAATTACCATTTCCACGGGATAGGCAAAGTCTACATTAATACGAGTAAAGCCGGGATAGAAGCTAGTGTTTATATAAGTTGATATTATCACCAATAATATCATCTGTGCACCTTATATTTAATGAAAGGATGTGGAAAATCCTTCCATATTGAATGTGCCTGCAGGAAATTCTCAGGATATCTAGAATATCTTTGAGAGACTCTAAAATTAACATTCTCAAGGAACTGAGACCTATTAATAGTGATTGGTGAGACGGATGTCCCGCCATCTAGTTTAATAATGATAAGTTGTGTCGATACGGAGGCGACTTTGTCCTTTGACATAAGTGCAGCACTCCTCTTCGAGTAGTCCGGTGAAGCTGTGAAGGCCCTGCCGGGTCAATAGCGTAGTCAGTTACAGAAAAAAAACTCCTCTTCGCGATACTGTTGCGAATACACGACCCGCTTGCCAACGCGTGCGCATTAATTACGCACAATTACTGCTACACCGCTATATACTTCGTGTATAACCCGCTTTTAATCTTAAGTGTAATAAGGAAATATTTCCACGTTTTAAACGGATAATATACATTAAGTGTTGTGTTACGTGTGTGAACGATCGGGTGCCCACCAACACCGGCAGCCGCTTCCAGCAACTGGGTAAGCGAAAGTGCTATATACACCTCCCATATCGATCACACACTCTCACATGCTCAGGGTATATAAAAATTTAGTCTGACACGCATCCCCGTGTTCAGACATATAATAAGTTCTCATACCGCACGGTGAGCGGTTTACACGCCTGCCTCAACAGTGATAATGAATTGAATTTGCTTTGGAAAGATCCTTTGATTGTTACCGTGTTCCAGTCTGTGTACATTTGAGCAATATATATCGGTTTGTTATGTTAATCAGGTGTTCAGAAATGTCTTTTTTATACTTTATATGTTATAGCGTTTGACCAGAATCTCATGAGATATTAAATAACGACGTAGTGTAAGTGGTACACACGCCTAGTGGGGATTGACTTTAAAGTTCAGCTGCCGGAACACACTAACTGGTAATTGGTGACAGATTTTCAACTTGAGGGTGGTAGCTAGCCAGACGAACTTACGAAAACCCAACGTGCCATGGATTTATCACGTTGTTGTCCTTTACTGGAAACTTTAGCCCGACTGGGTCGCAACCACCATGTATATGGCGAGAAAGCCCTTCATAGTGATTCGCTTCTGCGGGTCGCGTTTCGGGATCAGCCTGTGCATATCCCGTTGTTCGCAGGCCGGCATGACAGCGTGCGCGATAGTTTCTCTCTCGGTGGTCGCCATTGTTTTTGGATTGTACTGTGCTTACCATCAGGCACAGTGCAGTCATTTTGCCGTGCTACAATAAAAAAAAACTTCCGAGTTGCAACGCTGTGAACTAAGCCAATGTTAACGGAAATAAAAAATGGTAGAAATTAGACGGAAACTTACGCTTTCATAGCTGTGACGATGTTATCACAGTTTATTGGGCAGGAGTAGCCACGTGGTAGCCAAGGTGTTGTGTTCGCACCGTGGCATACAACTCTTGCTTCTGGCGAAGAGTGGGTAAGCAAATTTTATTTTAGTTAACGATGTGAATTATGTTTTATTTAATTATTTACAATTGTGAATAATGCAACAGTCAACAGTCCGATGAGATGAGATGAGAAAAAATAGACAAAAAGCCAACGACATGTGGTGTTCCCAGGCGGTCACCCATATAAGTACCGATCGCGCCCGAGGTTGCTTAAATTCGGTGATCGGACGAGAGCCGGTGTTTTTAACAATCTATGCGACACAGCGTTTACCCCCACCACTTTTCGTTACACAAAATGGTTACAGATAAAAATTTCAAATGCCTCTCGTAAGAAGTTCCGCTCGAAAATCGCTTGAGAAACAGGAGAGAGATATTACTTATCTGTTTTTTATCAGCCTATTTATATCTAGAGTTAGGTATGATGAAAATTGTTCACATTTTTAATTTATAAGTGATTCGGTGCTCCTATTTTATATTTGAAATATACTCCGTCCGCGTGGAATAGTAACTTTGGGCCAACGCTAACACGCAGCAGAAGCTCTCAAAAGGAAAAATAACATTTTTAAACATTGCTCATTGGTGCTCCGCTCCTATTGGTCTTAGCGTGATAATACATAGCCCATAGCCTTCCTTGATAAATGAGATATCTTACAATGAAAGAATTTCAGAATCAAATCATTCAAATAGGACCTGTAGTTCGTGAGATTAGCGCGTTCAAGCAAACAAACTCTTCAGTTTTATAATATCAGTAGAGATGCAATAAGGAAGGTTAAAAATACCTGTGCGGATAATTATGTACAGTAGGATGTAACACAAAGACATCATACTTATAGATTCTTGTTTTGTTTATTGTGTTTTGTTAACATTTATAGGTAGTGCTGTGAGTTGGTTTGGATGACTAGGGATATAAAAGGTGTTCGGTTCGCGCATGTGTTACTTCGCGACCGAAGAATTCTCTTTTACGTTCATCACGGTGTGCGAATAAGAAATTTTTTAAAAATAAACCCTAGGCTAAATGACACAGACTGAAACAATAATTGTTTTCTAGAAATCACGATGCAAGTGAAACTTTTTTTCAGATCGTAGACATTTTACTGAAAATTTTTCAAACTTACAAGGTATCGATGATTGGAAAATGGGAACGATAATGGGAAGTCAATAGTAGACAAGATATAATTTTTTTTTATGTCATAGCAGGCAAACGAACAGGTGGCTCACCTGATGTTAAGTGATCACCACCGTCCATAGACTCTAATAACACCAGGGTAGTCGAAAGTACGTTGCCAGTCTTTGGGGGAAAGGGCGGGAGGGGGGAGAAAGGAGGGGAGGATTGAATTAAATCCCACAAACTAATATTTTTATCACGAAGCCATTTGGAATTTTTTCATGTCGTTTATGTTAATATCATATTTGTATTTTTTAGAATTCACCGTTATCGTCTTATCCATAACGAGCTTAATTGGAATCGATACAATATGTTTTCGTCCTTCTCTCTCCTCTATCAGCAGTCCTCTCAGTATTTCTACATTTTATCCACGATCGTTCTTCACACAATCCATAAATTCTTCAGGCATTCTCTACTTCTATATTTATGTATGTACATCCCTGAAATTCGGATGCTTTTTTTTTGGAATTCATCCAGTACGTATAATATTATTCAGGTTACGAATAAAATCTCAAAACGCTTCATTCTTTTTCGAACACATCATGGCGTTAATATTCATGATTGACAATGTTATGTTCAATTATAAGAAATGTCCCATACTATTTTCCCTCCTCGTCTGAGAGCGTTGAGCCGACGATAAAAACTAGGAAGTCAACAAGTAACAATAGATAATTTACATTCACTATGATGTTCAAGTGAGTAAATAGATCTAAATACAAATGCTTTTCGATCTGTTATGAAATTATTGTAAAGATAAACAAGTCACATCGTAGGCGTCGGATAAGTCGTATCAAACGAATTGATTAGGAACAGATTATTCACTGTGTCAGACTGTTGATCAGATGTATATAACGTGTACGTATTACATGGAATGAGAAGACCTAATGGACATCTAAGTACTTGTATAATTGTTTAATCTACTACTACCGTTATTTTTTATCATCATAACTGTTTTTATTGTAGAACGATCGGATATAATAGTGACTGATATCCAAACATATTTATTTAACATTCACAATGGAGTGTCTGTAGAATAGTATACATTAAAAATAATTATTTTGTCCTAGATTATTACAAAAAAGTAATTAACAATTTAATATATGAAATCCTAGGCAGTGGGTAAATTGTCTCTATAAAGGATACTTACTGTATGTAAAATGTGAGAATTAATATTATTATTATTGTAAATGGTAAATATTAAAGAGAAAATAGTCGCTAGATAGATTTCAACAATTTTTTAAATTAACCAATATTTTTATAACCAACTTCAGCCCGCGACTCCGTCCGCGTGGAATAGTAACTTTGGGCCAACGCTAACACGCAGGAGAAGCTCTCAAAAGGAAAAATAACATTTTTAAACATTCCTCATTGGTGCTCCGCTCCTATTGGTCTTAGCGTGATAATACATAGCCCATAGCCTTCCTTGATAAAAGAGATATCTAACACTGAAACAATTTCAGAATCAAATCATTCAAATAGGACCTGTAGTTCGTGAGATTAGCGCGTTCATGCAAACAAACTCTTCAGATTTATAATATCAGTGGAAATGCAATAAGGAAGGTTAAAAATACCTGTGCGGATAATTATGTACAGTAGGATGTAACACAAAGACATCATACTTATAGATTCTTGTTTTGTTTATTGTGTTTTGTTAACATTTATAGGTAGTGCTGTGAGTTGGTTTGGATGACTAGGGATATAAAAGGTGTTCGGTTCGCGCATGTGTTACTTCGAGACCGAAAAATTCTCTTTTACGTTCATCACGGTGTGCGAATAAGAAAATTGTTTAAAATAAACCCTAGGAATTTCCTTGTAAACGCTACGCTAAATGACACAGACTGAAATAATAATTGTTTTCTATGAAAGTGGTCGACATTCGACCATAGTTTATTGATTTTTTAAAGTTAGAACTTTTTTTAGGGTTATTTTGTCAATTTACTTCTATAATCAAAGCTTTTTATCATGGTTACTCAGTTATACAACAGCTCTTTAATATAATTCAATAAAACCACAAATCATCATATATATTAATACCTGAAGCCCAAACTTTGTATCCCTTTTTACGGATGAACGTGAAATTTGGCATAGTTAAAGTACAAAGTTTGGGCTTCAGGTATTAATATATATGATGATTTGTGGTTTTATTGAATTATATTAAAGAGCTGTTGTGTAATGTTGTGTTATATATTGCTGCAGCGCTATCTAGTGATGAATTATATTAAAATGTATAGCTTATAATTCCAGATGACCTAAGTTTTATGATGACCTGTCAATTGTTTTGGATTTTATCGCAGCATTATATACAAACATTGTTTGTACGTATGAATGAGCATATTAATTATTTGATAATTCTTGTGGTGTTATTAGCACAATTAATGTCGCGTTCCAAGGAGATTAAATGCTCGTTGTCGTAAACGAATTTTAATTGAACGGTTTGAAATATAGGAATAAAATCTATAGCAAAAATATTCATTACTTTTAGCTTTATACCAAAGTCTGCGTCACCATATAATAGAATCTGATAGGGGGTGCTGCAAATACCAACTAGGTATGTGTTTGAGTGTGTTCCTGGATAGTTTGGATTCTCAATTGTACCGGTAGATGACGCTGCAATCGGAGTCTAGATTTTTCGCGGTTGGATATACAGTTGAAGGGCTAGAAGGAAAAACTGGCTGTCACATTTACAAAACTTTAGAGGAAAGACGATTTAAATTTTAAAAGCAATATTTGGCAGACTTGAATACATTAGAATGAATAATTTTAAAAGGAAATGTTGTGTGTTATATGTATTTGGAATTGTTTCCTGTATAAAATATGCCTGAATAATCGACGTGGTCAAGTAACGGACTTCGCTAGTTATTTACTATTAAAGAAGAAATACAAAAACAAAAAAAAATGTGACAATGCGTTGTTTTTTTTTCTCGAACTGACTACGCTATTGACCTAGCAAAAGGTCTTAACAGCTTCACCGGACTACAATATATTTGGTGCAGACGAAGTAAGATTATAAAACAAACCGGCTTCACGCGTGTGCTATTTTTCATATAACAAATTTTTTTTTTCCTCGAACTGACTACGCTATTGACCCGGCAGGGTCTTCACAGCTTCACCGGACTACTGCATATAATAAAGTTAGGCATTGAACATTATATACTCTTTGCATTGAACTGTCATGTTTCAATAACGCGTTTTAATGAATGTCCGAAAGACTTGAACATTGACTAAATATTAACCCAAGTAAATTTAAATTTACTGAGGGCTGTTAAAAAATTAAATGCATATAGCATTTAGGAAAACATCGTTTCGAGTAACCTACTAATTTTAGATGGATACATCCCTATCGACATGACGTACGTATCTATACCTAGTTTTAAAACGAGACAGCGCCATCTATTGATCACGATGCAAAACTTGTTTGACATTTGATAACAATTGCGACCGAATGGTTACCAATTGAATATCCAATGTTTGGATATATTTTAAAATTTGGGTACCTTTTTCTTTTATAAAATTCATTGGTAACCATTTCATAATAGTTTTTTTTCCGTTGGTTGAAGTGGTGAGGTTTTTTGAGTGTTATAATGGGAATAAGTAAAAAACCGAAGGGTATTATAGACATTAGTGACATTAGTAATTTGGTAAATTGAGTTCTAATTAATTCTAGATAGGCATTTTAATCAGAAATTTGTATTTTAATGCGTCGCACTGGGCTCCCAGCGTAAAAACAAAGCACAATGTAATATACGTTTTGCGTTAGTTGTGGCTTCCTTTTAGTTCTTTTGTAAATTTATTTATTTAAAATTATTTATCTTAAAGCGGCGCCATCTTTTTGTAACCTTCTGCAATTTCTCGCCCGCTCGCATCGGAAGAGTCGACATTAAGATGTGGAGCATGACGGAGCGAAACACGTGTAATCGATTGTGGTTACTACACGTGAATCTGCAACATATTTTAATTAATTTATTATACTACTATTAAATATATATTGTATAATTGATTAATTGAGATATACATTAATGATTTAATTACATACTTTTTATATTTACAGTTACATAATAACAGTGTTTACCGCCGTGAGGGTCAACCAAAGAACGTGGTTTTAATTCTTTCTTTTTGTCGTTTTAGTAAAAAAACGCTTTTTGTTGCCGTAAGACGTAGTGGTGGTCAACAAATTCCAGGGGGAAGTGCAAAGTTAAGTCCACTATAATATTTACCTTCTGCAATTGTTTAATCATTTGCGACCTATGTTTTCGCTATAGTTTCTTATATTTCTATTATATACTCATGTACGCGTAATATAATTTGCATATCATATTACTATTTCAGTTTTTCTTTTTATCTAAATATACAAAACCACTTCACTATTATATTTTATTTTTTAAATATATTACAAAGAGTGCCATCTATTGTTGCTATGATGCAACTTATTGTCTACTTTTTGAAATAATATACCGAACAAAAACAGTTCCATTGTAAAAAATTGCGCCAAGTACACGTTCACAATTTTCATTTAGAAAAATACTAAGGAGAAATTATCATCTCACAAAAAGATGTAAAATAAAAAAAAGCAGACCAAGTTGCCGTTATGATTTTTAATAATTGAAATTTTTTTTTGGTAAATTTAACAATTAAAAAACCATTTTTTAAACGTACTTGGCGTGCGTCATTGAGTACCTAAAAATTTACCTAAATAAAAAACCTAAAAAACCGCTAGGAAAATCAATGATTTTCGAACAATCGGGAAGTTATTGTTTTTACCCCGTTTTGAAAAAATCGAGGTTTTAACAGATCTCGACGTTTTGAAGCCCTACGAAGCTTTCCGGACTATTTTTACGATGATGTGTGTATGTATGTATTGTCACGGGGATTTAAATCAAATCCCTGCAGCATCTTCCCAGAGTTAGCGCCAGCTGCCGCTGGAGTCCACCACTGAGTTGGTGTCTGAAATTTAACTCACCTTTATTTAATTATTAATAATTATTATTTCATGCAGGAAATTGGAGGAGCCACTCCTATAATTGTTCGGCACCGGCTCGCAAAGTTTCCGAGCCATTTATTCAACTTTCATTTTTACTAAATTTTTGAGAATTTATAGAGTGTAATTTTTCTAATTTTTGGTCGAGAGGTCGGAGCACGCAGGCGCGAGGCCTCGAGCGAAAATGCATGGCGTCGGCAAATCATTTAATTTAATTTATGCATTTCAAGTAAATGTTTATCAGTTTTTATTTATAATTATTATTATTGGTAGCGAATATTATTGTAATAATATTATTCGCTAATTAAAATGTATTCAGCTCGGTTGTAATAATAATAATAATGATAATAATAATTACATAAAAAATCTTAAGAATAATGAAACATTAAGTAGAATAAAATTGCATTTAATTATTTTACAAATATTCAAACGAAAATTTTAAAT
>MU159214.1:193385-216384 GCA_015888305.1 Antheraea pernyi | reverse complement strand
TAAAACCAAAATTGATGAAAATGGTTGTGTGATGCGTTATAAAGCAAGACTTGTAATCAAGGGGTACAAGCAAACAAAAGGAATAGATTATCATGAAATATATGCGCCTGTTGTTCGTTACACAGCAATCAGATATCTTATTGGATTAGCAGCAAAATATGGACTAAAAATCTGTCAAATGGATGCTGTAACAGCATTTTTGCAAGGAGATGTAGAAGAGGAGATTTTCATGTCACAGCCTCCATTGTTTGAGCAAGGAGAAAAGGTGTGCAAATTAAACAAATCTCTCTATGGCCTGAAGCAGGCTAGTAGACAGTGGAACAAAAAGTTAAACATAGCTCTTGTTGAAATTGGAATGAAACGTTCACAAGTTGATCCTTGCATTTATTATTATATATCTAAGAATAACATTTTATTTATAGCTGTATATGTAGACGATCTGCTCTACTTTGATAATAATGAAGAAACTACAACAGTAATAAAGGAAAAATTGAAGCAAAAATTTAGTATGAAGGATTTAGGTCAAGCAAGACAATGTATTGGTTTTAGAATTAAACAAAATGAAAATCAAATTTCTCTTGACCAAACTTTTTACATTAAGAAAATATTATTTTGTTTTGGAATGAGTGAATGCAAACCTGTGTGGACACCCTGTGATCCGAATATACAATTAAGAAAGGCAGAAATAGGCAGGAAGCAATAGGATGCCTCTTATACTTATCGCAAGGTATCAGATCTGACATAACAAATATTGTCAACTTATTGAGTAGATTTAACAGTCAGCCAACTATCACTCATTGGAATGCTGTGAAGAGAGTATTTCGTTACTTACAAGCAACCAAAAATACACAGCTATTATTCAAAAAGAATAATAATAATATCACTGGTTATTGTGATGCAGACTGGGCAAGTGACTCAGCGGATAGAAGATCCTGCACAGGATATATTTTTATTTTTCAGGGTGCAGCTATAAGTTGGGCATCAAAGAAGCAACAAACTATTGCCTTATCAAGCACAGAGGCCGAATATATGTCACTTGCCTACTCCATTCAAGAAGCTCTGTGGCTTAAGCAGTTAGAAGAAAACTTCTGGCCTGAAAGTAAAGCTACTCCACTCTGTATGTACTGCGATAATCAAAGTGCAATTAGTATTTCAGGTAACGAGACCTACCATACACGAAGCAAACATATAGATGTCCGGTACCATTTTCTGAGGGAGAAGATCGCTAGCAAACAGATATCGGTGCTGTACAAGAAAACTGAAGATATGGTTGCCGATGCACTTACGAAAGGGTTACACCGGCCAAAGCATAAAGCCTTTTGTAATGCAATGGGTTTGCGCCCAGGGGAGGATGATGAAATTATGAGCGCAAACCAATTGTAATATGCGCCTGCTAGGAACATATTAGCAATCGACTGAATCGCGACTCTGCTATGTAACAAGATCGTGGCTCTCTCTCTTGCATCGTTACGTGTCAAGTCATTGTGTGCTCCGTCTATTTTATTCTAATATATTATAAATTAAACCCTTAAGTGCAGTCGAGTGTCTCATTTTATCAAGATATAATTTAAAAAAAATCGTAAAATTTGGTATAAATTAACAGTTCAATTCGAACAGATATAACTACGCAACTAATATACATAAAAATACACTTGAAAAAACATTCCAAACTTCAACTTAATTTTTTTATTTACATATCAACGTATATTAATAATGTATCACTATTAAATACATATTTGCTTTATCCATTTATGGCCCAAGAGCCAACAGCCGCCAGACTTTCGTTATTTTATAAAAGCTGAAATTTTCTGTGTACATGTGCCCAACACAGGTAACTGTGTAGTGCAGCGTGCGCATTATCCTTTTTCAACTCTCACTGAAATAGCGTCTAAGTTAGCTGGCGCGCGTTATTTTAGTAAGTTAGATGCAAAATCTTGATTTTGAATGACAGAAATAGATGATTATAGTGCGGATAGGACCATTGCCTTGACAGACCTATATTATGACTTTAAGGTAAGCACGGGGCTACAAGGGCACAGAATACTAGGCAGTATATTAAAAACAAGTTCAAGAAACGTATTTTAGAATTATTTTTAAACATATATTTCAGATGCATTTGTTGGCAAACATATTTGTTTAAATACGTGTTTGAAACTTTTAAGTACGGACTATGGAGTTTGGATTGTGGTTACTTGGGCATGTAACAGGTGGTAAAGGTGTATATTCAGATATACTTGATATATTGAGATAAATTTATTAATCAGTTTTTATTTCAGGGGCAAGATCGCGGGCAACAACAATGACAGATGTTGCGCAATACAAGATCGCAATAGTCTGAACTCCCTATCTCTCTCGCACCCGTTTTTTTAAACATATATTTCAGATGCATTTGTTGGCAAATGTATACATATTTGTTTAAATACGTGTTTGAAACTTTTAAGTACTATACACATTTCTATTCTACATGTATCGTTTTCATATTATTCACTGTAGTTAACAGAAGATATGTTTATAAGCAAATCTACATTTGAAGTATGGAATGTTTGTTCAGATATAATGAAATTATGAGCGCAAACCAATTGTAATATGCGCCTGCTAGGAACATATTAGCAATCGACTGAACCGTGACTCTGCTATGTAACAAGATCAGTAGAATAATTAAAAGTGGATGCAGAGTAACAATTAATTAATATGGCTGTCAAATATATAATCCGCGCAACAAGTTAGTCTGATGGGTAAGACTGATGATTACACTTATCTGTGGCACCAGCGATTGGGCCACATAAATTTTCAAGATTTAAAAAAATTACCAAACTGCTTCTGGCGTGATAATGTCTCAGGATAAAGTTAATGGTATCTGTATTTCATGTCTGGAGGGTAAACAGACAAGACAACCCTTTCCAACTGAAGGCTCCCGAGCAACTGAGTTGCTAGAGCGAATCCACTCCGATGTATGTGGACCGATGCAGACAGCTTCAATTGGAGGTACCAGGTACTTTGTAAGTTTTATCGATGATTTTTCACGCAAAGTATTTGTTTATTTTATTAAAAATAAATCTGAAGTTGTGGAAAAATTTATTGAATTTAAAAATCGAGTAGAAAATGAAGTAAATAGAAAAATTAAGGTATTTAGATCTGATAATGGAAAGAGAATATAAACAAACACTTTGATACTTACCTTAAACAACATGGAATACTACATCAAACTTCTAACCCTTATACCCCAGAACAAAATGGTCTTAGTGAGAGGATGAATCGCACACTCATAGAGCGTGCTAAGTGTATGATTCTAAATGCTGATTTACAGAATTATTTCTGGGCTGAAGCAGTTGCAACAGCGGCTTATATAGTCAACCGTTCCCCCACACATGCTCTCTCCGACATCACTCCAGAAGAAGTGTGGACCGGTAGTAAGCCAGATTTGAGAAACATGAGGGTGTTTGGATGTAAAGCAATGGTGCATGTGCCTAAAGAACGTCGCCAGAAACTGGATGCTAAATCACGCGAGTTAATTTTTGTTGGGTATAGTGATTGTACGAAGGGCTATAGGTTTATAGATCCCAAAACAAACAGAATTCTAATGAGCAGAGATGTTGTATTTTTAGAAGCTACCGTAAATCGTAAATATGTTACTGATTCAGTACAAAAACAAATAAATGATGTACCTGAAAAATCTGAAAAAGAAGAAAACAAAAATATATGTTCAGAAATAAACAAAGAAACACAAAACTACTTACATAAAAATACAGCATACTTACCTAATTTGGAAAGTAATTCCATTAATTGTGAGAATAATACTGACAATGGTGATAACTCTGTAAATAATGACAATGTAACACAGACAGTGAGTACTCCGGTCACTATTTCAGATACATCAAGTAGTTATGAAGATCCTGCAGATGAAACATACACACCTGATGTCGATTTCAGCTGCAGCACCCCTGTGAATGTCACTGGGAATACCCGCTCAAAACGTCGAGAAGAGATAATTAATACTATGGACACATCTTTCATGTGTAAGATTAGTGAGTCAACAACAAGTCTACTTAATAATGATCCACAAAGTCTTGATGAAGCATTGGAAAGTGACCATGCAGGAAAGTGGAAACAGGCTATGCATGATGAATACCAATCACTTCTCAAAAATGATACATGGTCATTGGTTGACTTACCCAAAGATAAAAAGAAGATTCCCTCTAAATGGGTTTTTAAAACCAAAATTGATGAAAATGGTTGTGTGATGCGTTATAAAGCAAGACTTGTAATCAAGGGGTACAAGCAAAAATTTAGTATGAAGGATTTAGGTCAAGCAAGACAAAGTATTGGTTTTAGAATTAAACAAAATGAAAATCAAATATCTCTTGACCAAACTTTTTACATTAAGAAAATATTATCTCGTTTTGGAATGAGTGAATGCAAACCTGTGTGGACACCCTGTGATCCGAATATACAATTAAGAAAGGCAGAAAAGGAAGATGATATACTTCTAGACACTCCATACCAGGAAGCAATAGGATGCCTCTTATACTTATCGCAAGGTACCAGACCTGACATAACATATATTGTCAACTCATTGAGTAGATTTAACAGTCAGCCAACTATCACTCATTGGAATGCTGTGAAGAGAGTATTTCGTTACTTACAAGCAACCAAAAATACACAGCTATTATTCAAAAAGAATAATAATAATATCACTGGTTATTGTGATGCAGACTGGGCAAGTGACTCGGCGGATAGAAGATCCTGCACAGGATATATTTTTATTTTTCAGGGTGCAGCTATAAGTTGGGATGAGGCGTGCCCCATATGGGAGCACGCCGCGGAGCACCCAGTCGTAACGCATGTTCCACAGGAGCGGCCCTAAGGCCGCCCCCTGTGGACCCCCCCGCCTTGTGGCCCGCCGGACCATTCGCCCGTCGCCGTCTACGTAAGCGACCGAAGGTACCAGACCTGACATAACGTATATTGTCAACTCATTGAGTAGATTTAACAGTCAGCCAACTATCACTCATTGGAATGCTGTGAAGAGAGTATTTCGTTACTTACAAGCAACCAAAAATACACAGCTATTATTCAAAAAGAATAATAATAATATCACTGGTTATTGTGATGCAGACTGGGCAAGTGACTCGGCGGATAGAAGATCCTGCACAGGATATATTTTTATTTTTCAGGGTGCAGCTATAAGTTGGGCATCAAAGAAGCAACAAACTATTGCCTTATCAAGCACAGAGGCCGAATATATGTCACTTGCCTACTCCATTCAAGAAGCTCTGTGGCTTAAGCAGTTAGAAGAAAACTTCTGGCCTGAAAGTAAAGCTACTCCACTCTGTATGTACTGCGATAATCAAAGTGCAATTAGTATTTCAGGTAACGAGACCTACCATACACGAAGCAGACATATAGATGTTCGGTACCATTTTCTGAGGGAGAAGATCGCTAGCAAACAGTTATCGGTGCTGTACAAGAAAACTGAAGATATGGTTGCCCATGCACTTAAAAAAGGGTTACACCGGCTAAAGCATAAAGCCTTTTGTAATGCAATGGGTTTGCGCCCAGGGGAGGATGATAAAATTATGAGCGCAAACCAATTGTAATATGCGCCTGCTAGAAACATATTAGCAATCGACTGAATCGCGACTCTGCTATGTAACAAGATCGTGGCTCTCTCTCTTGCATCGTTACGTGTCAAGTCATTGTGTGCTCCGTCTATTTTATTCTAATATATTATAAATTAAACCCTTAAGTGCAGTCGAGTGTCTCATTTTATCAAGATATAATTTAAAAAAAATCGTAAAATTTGGTATAAATTAACAGTTCAATTCGAACAGATATAACTACGCAACTAATATACATAAAAATACACTTGAAAAAACATTCCAAACTTCAACTTAATTTTTTTATTTACATATCAACGTATATTAATAATGTATCACTATTAAATACATATTTGCTTTATCCATTTATGGCCCAAGAGCCAACAGCCGCCAGACTTTCGTTATTTTATAAAAGCTGAAATTTTCTGTGTACATGTGCCCAACACAGGTAAGGACGATCCGGGACTATGGAGTTTGGATTGTGGTTACTTGGGCATGTAACAGGTGGTAGAGGTTTATATTCAGATGTATTTGATATATTGAGATAAATTTATTAATCAGTTTTTATTTCACGGGCAAGGTTGCGGGCATCAACAATGACAGATGGTGAGCAATACAAGATCGCAATAGTCTGAACTCTCTATCTCTCTCGCACCCGTTTGAACAGTTATTGTCTCGCGCGTGTAGGCTCTTCTCGCGCGCCCCGTCAGGGGCGTGCGGGGAGACCGCATCAGGGTCACCCCTCTGGCGGTAGCATCGCTCTCCCCCCACCTTCTGTGGGGGTGTCAAATGTTGCGGGCGCGATCGCCATGTTTATGACGATGCCCCTAAGTGTAATCTCATCTTCGTCCGGTGTCCGGTGTGAGTGTGGTAGCTCTTCCTGTGGCGTGTTATTGGTGTGTAATAGCTCTGGCTCTCTCGGTGAAGTCGTGTCGGACTACAATCGCTCGATCCCTGTACTCCGCCTCGATACTCTCGGCTTCTTCCGGGGAGGCTGTCTCTAATTTGCGGTCTCGCTCGGTTACCAGGGTGGCCAGTCTGGTCTCTGTCTCGATGAGCAGGATTTCGGCGGCGGCGACTGCGCGCTCGCTCACTCGAGACTTTCTCTTTCTTCTCGGTGCTCTCGTCTGTCTTTTGGGGGGAGGGTCGTTGGCGGGGGCCATCTTGTCTCGCGGTTGCACCTACAGCAGACTTTCAA
Organism: Antheraea pernyi; assembly: GCA_015888305.1. Taxonomy (NCBI): domain Eukaryota; kingdom Metazoa; phylum Arthropoda; class Insecta; order Lepidoptera; family Saturniidae; genus Antheraea; species Antheraea pernyi. The sequence continues at coordinate 209,589 of MU159214.1, read as the reverse complement.
TGTGTCTGGCAAGATGTAAAAACTATTAAACCTGTCCGGCTACTATGATAAATATTTTGTTATAGGTCCCACAGTATCATATATGTCAGAGTATATATGTAGAGCTTATGGAGAAGAGAGCACACGGATGGCATTATCCTCCATTTGTATGTATTTTCACAACACGACCGACACTATCAAATAAAAAGACGACTTCTTTGATCCTTGTTCTTTTTAATAATTAATCTTTCCACAATAATCTCGGAGACAACTCTCTCAGAGACAATAATTATCATTTAGCGACAATAACAATAGAATTCACGATTTTAGAAACAATAATGAATAATGAATCTTGGACAACCTCGTACAAGCACTTAAAGGTATCGCCTTCCTTCACCTACCAAAAACCCAAGTGAAGGAAGTCATAGTTTAACGAAGTACTTAATCTATGTTTCTGTCTATAGTCACACTTAATGTTCGCTAATAATTCTAATTATAAATAAATAACGATTTTAACATAATACATTGAATAATTACGTTGTCATTATCTTGAATAATTCACAGTCGTAACAACTGAAATACTTTACAAATCCTTATTGCTATAAAACCCATTTTAGATCGATAATTATTCTAGTAATTACTAAGTAATATTAATAATATTGTACAATACCAATTTATTTTAATTACATTGTTATTCATTTTAAATAGCAACTTTACTATTCTATCTCGTCTGCACATAGAATGTATATCCGGTTTTCATAAATAACGGAAAAGGTTCCACGTGTTACTTAAATCTAGAATAATTCTATTACAATTTCACAAATCGGATTTTAATTATCGTGACATTATTTAATTATTTACTACAAAATACTTAATTAAGTAATAAAGCAGACCTAAATTAATTTTATTTAGGTCTGCTTTAAATCAAGAATCAAATCAAGATTGAAATTTTATCGCACGACGCCATATTTTCTTAAGATGGTGTCTCGCGTCGTATGGCGTGACACCGGCTTATATAGTGACTTCTATCAGTGCTTATGTGAACAAACATGTGGAATTCTTAGAAGTTATGAACAGTTTAATCTAATCTAATTACTCAATAATTTAGAATAAACCACATTAACAATAATTAAATAGAAGTGCATTAACAACACATTGCGAATATTGATTAACATAGAAAATAATAGATGGCGGTGTTAGCAAACACCTATGATAATTCGAATCTTTGTAGGATTCTGTAATAAAAATATGCGTTACTATTTATGTGTTAATTTCGACTGCTGAATGCTCAGACTGCTGGACGCTCCCACTATGACATATACAAAATGTAGCTTTTATACTATAACGTAAGTATAATTATATATCTTTTTAAATGTAGGGATGTCTGGCAAGGGGTTACAACTGCGCTAAATGTGGGATGTTATTCCGAAGAAAATATAAAAAAAATGATTTTTATACTCTAAGGAAATCGGAGTACTATTTTATACACATTTACCACCATAACCTGCCCAAGTAACCATAATCCATCCATCCTTATTATTCTTACTTATATATTGTTATGTTACAGAAAAACTTTCAGCTTTTACAAAATAACGACGATCTAGCGGCCGCGGGCTCTTACTCTATTAGGGTATATAAGCGAGTGTAATTATCAAAAATTATCACATACCTCTTTGTTAGTTCAAATATTGGAATCAAAATGGCGTCCGCACTCTACGTGTTTATGGTACGTTTATTTTATTTATTTTAGTCCAGTTTCTTGCGTTATGATATGTAGAATTTGAAAATCAAAAAGAAAATGAGTTTACAACAAATATCTTTATTTACTAAAACATTTTACATAAAGCATTAACTATGGCCCCAAACTAGGCAATACCTGTCTCATGGAAGCCTAATGCCTGAATACAAATTGCCTTTAATAGATGGTGGTGCGCATTGGCTTATAATATTTAGAGGAATTTAAATTACATTTTAAGAATTAAAGTTAAGTCAAAGAAGAAACAAAGATCATATAATAACTAAATAAATGTTAAAGTGTGAAAGAGGGTGTGTGTAGTTATGATGAGTGTATGTGTAAAAGTGAGTGTACGTGTCTGCGCTCGTATCATAGATATGTATAATTTTCGGAATGCTAATAGAGTACTTTAAGTAAATTTTCCGTCTGTTCATAGGAAATGCTATGAAGCCATCGTTTGGTGGCAGTTTTCACATGGTAGCGTGAGCAACGTATGAAGTTGTAGTCGTCCACGATTTTAGCAACTTTATTGTACACATATGGACTAAGAAATCTAGGCATTCTTTGAGCAAAGGATGATTTAGCAGCTGGTATAGGCACGTAAAATATGCGTTTTTGTAGCAAAGTGTTAAGATTACCAACTCTTGTTATCTGCGCGTACATCATAATAGTGGTTTTTAATATAAATAGCTTACGAACGCTTAAGACAGAAGCTTCTTCATACAGGAACTCAGTCGAGTACCTGTAGGGTTTCTTTAGCATAATTTTTAAAACAGCACGTTGCGCTCGCTCGAGTTCTAGCATGTATGTTAGGTGAGCTCCACCCCAGATGCCGACACAATATTGGAGAATCGACTGGCAAAGAGATACGTAGACCAGTTTTAATGTTTCGAATGGCGCGCTATCACGAAGTAACTTTAATGTATATATAAATTTTCGTACTCGTTTAGATAAATCAGAAATGTGTCGACGGAAGTTTAATTTTTGATCTATAGTAACGCCAATATATTTTATGTGATCAACACGCTCGATATGACCGCAGCTACAAATAGAGTTGGTATGTTTTGAAGGATCACAATGAAGACCTCTTATTTGAGTTCCTTTGTCTGGTGCGTTTCTTATATGTGACTTGCTAAAGATTATGTATTTTGTTTTTTGTACATTAAGCGTTAAAAGTAACTATCTTCAAAATAAGAGTATATATATTTATACAACGCTTTCAGATTTTCGTCGCTTTGAATTTGGCTTCAGCTTCACTCCTGTCTGTGCCTAGTGAGTTAAAGTAATTTTTATTATTTGTTAAACGAATTTTATATTATCGATCTTTTTAAATACATACAGTACATTATATTTTAGTTTTTTATAAAGCTCTTTTAATGGAAGAGTTACGTTACGTTTACTATATTGTCTCGTGTCCCAGGGAATCATTATAGTTTTATTGTTGAGATAATTTTTTTACTAATTCTTGTTTAATTTTATATGAATTTATATTTTAATACTATGGATAGGCTTTAGCCATATGTAAACACGTATTTGGGCTTCAGTGTAGTCTTTTTTACTCTAATTTCTTCTTTTTTTTATACTATCGGCGGCAAACGAACATGCGGGTCACCTGATGGTAAGTGATCACCGCCGTCCATGGACACCTGCGACACGAGAAGAATCACAGACGCGTTTCCGGCCTTTTAGAAAGGAGTAGGCTCGTCGAAAGATGTTAAATTGTATTGGCCCAGAAACACTACCGCTGGGAGTTCATTTAGATGGCGGCATTAGCAAAAACACCTATGATAATTCGAATCTTTGTAGGATTCTGTAATAAAAATATGCGTTACTATTGATGTGTTAATTTCGACTGCTGAATACTCCGACTGCTGGACGCTCCCACTATGACATATACAAAATGTAGCTTTTATACTATAACGTAAGTATAATTAGTTATCTTTTTAAATGTAGGGATGTCTGGCAAGGGGTTACAACTGCGCTAAATGTGGGATGTTATTCCGAAGAAAATATAAAAAAAATGATTTTTATACTCTAAGGAAATCGGAGTACTATTTTATACACATTTACCACCATAACCTGCCCAAGTAACCATAATCCATCCATCCTTATTATTCTTACTTATATATTGTTATGTTACAGAAAAACTTTCAGCTTTTACAAAATAACGACGATCTAGCGGCCGCGGGCTCTTACTCTATTAGGGTATATAAGCGAGTGTAATTATCAAAAATTATCACATACCTCTTTGTTAGTTCAAATATTGGAATCAAAATGGCGTCCGCACTCTACGTGTTTATGGTACGTTTATTTTATCATCTTCGTCCGGTGTCCGGTGTGAGTGTGGTAGCTCTTCCTGTGGCGTGTTATTGGTGTGTAATAGCTCTGGCTCTCTCGGTGAAGTCGTGTCGGACTACAATCGCTCGATCCCTGTACTCCGCCTCGATACTCTCGGCTTCTTCCGGGGAGGCTGTCTCTAATTTGCGGTCTCGCTCGGTTACCAGGGTGGCCAGTCTGGTCTCTGTCTCGATGAGCAGGATTTCGGCGGCGGCGACTGCTCGCTCGCTCGCTCGAGACTTTCTCTTTCTTCTCGGTGCTCTCGTCTGTCTTTTGGGGGGAGGGTCGTTGGCGGGGGCCATCTTGTCTCGCGGTTGCACCTACAGCAGACTTTCAATGTGTCTGGCAAGATGTAAAAACTATTAAACCTGTCCGGCTACTATGATAAATATTTTGTTATAGGTCCCACAGTATCATATATGTCAGAGTATATATGTAGAGCTTATGGAGAAGAGAGCACACGGATGGCATTATCCTCCATTTGTATGTATTTTCACAACACGACCGACACTATCAAATAAAAAGACGACTTCTTTGATCCTTGTTCTTTTTAATAATTAATCTTTCCACAATAATCTCGGAGACAACTCTCTCAGAGACAATAATTATCACTTAGCGACAATAACAATAGATTTCACGATTTTAGAAACAATAATGAATAATGAATCTTGGACAACCTCGTACAAGCACTTAAAGGTATCGCCTTCCTTCACCTACCAAAAACCCAAGTGAAGGAAGTCATAGTTTAACGAAGTACTTAATCTATGTTTCTGTCTATAGTCACACTTAATGTTCGCTAATAATTCTAATTATAAATAAATAACGATTTTAACATAATACATTGAATAATTACGTTGTCATTATCTTGAATAATTCACAGTCGTAACAACTGAAATACTTTACAAATCCTTATTGCTATAAAACCCATTTTAGATCGATAATTATTCTAGTAATTACTAAGTAATATTAATAATATTGTACAATACCAATTTATTTTAATTACATTGTTATTCATTTTAAATAGCAACTTTACTATTCTATCTCGTCTGCACATAGAATGTATATCCGGTTTTCATAAATAACGGAAAAGGTTCCACGTGTTACTTAAATCTAGAATAATTCTATTACAATTTCACAAATCGGATTTTAATTATCGTGACATTATTTAATTATTTACTACAAAATACTTAATTAAGTAATAAAGCAGACCTAAATTAATTTTATTTAGGTCTGCTTTAAATCAAGAATCAAATCAAGATTGAAATTTTATCGCACGTCGCCATATTTTCTTAAGATGGTGTCTCGCGTCGTATGGCGTGACACCGGCTTATATAGTGACTTCTATCAGTGCTTATGTGAACAAACATGTGGAATTCTTAGAAGTTATGAACAGTTTAATCTAATCTAATTACTCAATAATTTAGAATAAACCACATTAACAATAATTAAATAGAAGTGCATTAACAACACATTGCGAATATTGATTAACATAGAAAATAATAGATGGCGGTGTTAGCAAACACCTATGATAATTCGAATCTTTGTAGGATTCTGTAATAAAAATATGCGTTACTATTTATGTGTTAATTTCGACTGCTGAATGCTCAGACTGCTGGACGCTCCCACTATGACATATACAAAATGTAGCTTTTATACTATAACGTAAGTATAATTAGTTATCTTTTTAAATGTAGGGATGTCTGGCAAGGGGTTACAACTGCGCTAAACGTGGGATGTTATTCCGAAGAAAATATAAAAAAAATGATTTTTATACTCTAAGGAAATCGGAGTACTATTTTATACACATTTACCACCTGTTACCTGCCCAAGTAACCATAATCCATCCATCCTTATTATTCTTACTTATGTTACAGAAAAACTTTCAGCTTTTACAAAATAACGACGATCTAGCGGCCGCGGGCTCTTACTCTATTAGGGTATATAAGCGAGTGTAATTATCAAAAATTATCACATACCTCTTTGTTAGTTCAAATATTGGAATCAAAATGGCGTCCGCACTCTACGTGTTTATGGTACGTTTATTTTATTTATTTTAGTCCAGTTTCTTGCGTTATGATATGTAGAATTTGAAAATCAAAAAGAAAATGAGTTTACAACAAATATCTTTATTTACTAAAACATTTTACATAAAGCATTAACTATGGCCCCAAACTAGGCAATACCTGTCTCATGGAAGCCTAATGCCTGAATACAAATTGCCTTTAATAGATGGTGGTGCGTATTGGCTTATAATATTTAGAGGAATTTAAATTACATTTTAAGAATTAAAGTTAAGTCAAAGAAGAAACAAAGATCATATAATAACTAAATAAATGTTAAAGTGTGAAAGAGGGTGTGTGTAGTTCTGATGAGTGTATGTGTAAAAGTGAGTGTACGTGTCTGCGCTCGTATCATAGATATGTATAATTTTCGGAATGCTAATAGAGTACTTTAAGTAAATTTAGTGAGTGTACGTGTCTGCGCTCGTATCATAGATATGTATAATTTTCGAAATGTTAATAGAGTACTTTAAGTAAATTTTCCGTCTGTTCATAGGAAATGCTATGAAGCCATCGTTTGGTGGCAGTTTTCACATTGTAGCGTGAGCAACGTATGAAGTTGTAGTCGTCCACGATTTTAGCAACTTTATTGTACACATATGGACTAAGAAATCTAGGCATTCTTTGAGCAAAGGAGGATTTAGCAGCTGGTATGGGCACGTAAAATATGCGTTTTTGTAGCAAAGTGTTAAGATTACCAACTCTTGTTATCTGCGCGTGCATCATAATAGTGGTTTTTAATATAAATAGCTTACGAACGCTTAAGACAGAAGCTTCTTCATACAGGAACTCAGACAAACAAACAGACAGACATTTCTAAAAATGATTGACATGTATTTTATTTCATAACTGCAACATTTTTTACCTAAAGAGTATAGACACGTTAGATTTACCTTCTTATTATATGTATAGAAGATATATAGATGTGCTCGATACAAGTCTATATATTCCTGGCATAAACTAAACAAGATATTTAAAATTTGTTACCAAATTATTCATAACACTAAAATGTAAAGAATAATGATTTACATTTAAAAAAGAAACTAGACTATAATTAATACATTATAAAAACGACAAGGAAAACAAATTGAGCAACTTAACATTTATTTATATTTATGGACAGCAACAACGGATATAAATCCATAACACAATTAATAACACTTTTGTGTTTTAATCTAAACTAATTTCAGAACGTAAACCACAAATACAATTTATCATTTTAATGTTATATAAGTTATATTTAAATTATTTTACGAATAATTGATGTACCTACGTATATATATTTGGAATAATAAAGTGACTAAGAAAATAAAAATAATTATTATAAAGCTTTGAATTTATTAATTTACAAATGTATAGATATAGCAATAGATAACAGTCAACGACAATAATATAATATAACAATAACAGTTTTTTTTTCGAACTGACTACGCTATTGGCCTACTAAGGTCTTAACAGCTTCACCGGACTACAAGTATTGTAGCTCCAATTCAGTAAAAAGTACTGTTATCGAGAGATAAATAAAACTTATATTAAAGCGAGTGAAGCCGCGGTGCGAAAGTTAGTTACCGATATGTGTAAACACTTCATGTTGTTAACCTTCGAAGTTACGCTATATACAACTATTATTTACTTCATTATCGTGTCATTGTTACAAAATTCACAATACACAATATGCAGTACAAGATGCTTTTGAAGAATTTGTTGCCTCCTGTCCAGCTGATTTCTTTAAGAAGGGCACCAATAAACTGCCACTGCGTTGGCAAAGATGCATTGATTGCATGGGTGATTACTTCGATTAATACAAATAAAAAATACATGAATTATCTTAACTAATTGACTGTTATGTTTTGTAATAATTATAACTAAACTAGCGGGCCCGGCAGACGTTGTCCCGCCCTGATTAAAAATAAATCCTTGACAAATTATATTCCAAAACGTTCCCCATAAATCACTTTATCCACTGGTGAAAACAGCATGAAAATCCGTTTAGTAGTTTTTGAGTTTATCGCGAACAGACAGACAGACAGACGCGGTAGGGGACTTTGTTTTATACTATGTAATGATAAATACATTTGCATTAATGATATCAACATTGTAAAGGCTAATCGACTAAATTACATTTGAAATTTTTTACACACTAGCGGACTTTGCGGACTTTGCGGACGTTGTCCCGCCCTGGTAATAATAAAACCTTGATAAATTATATATCTAAACCTACATCCCCATGAATCACTTTACCTACTGGTGAAATTCCGATGGAAATTCATTCAGTCGTTTTTGAGCTTATCGCGAACAGACAGACAGTCGAGGAAGAATCTTTTGTTTTATGATATGAATACTCAGTTAGTGTTATAAATTATCGGTTTAAAAGCTCAGTAAAAAATATGGCATATTAGGACGTGCGAAGACGTTTGTGTAAAATAGAATAATATAGCCCAAAATATAATAATTTATAAATTATATTTTAATATACAACATAACTTAGTAACGTAGCACAAACAATTATTTCTGTAAGATAGACAATATTAGCTATTAAAATAATTCGCTAAAATCGCTATTTTGAAGGAAAAAAAATGAAAAAAACATTCTTTTTTTTTAAATAATTATAGATAACAAATCTAGATTCTGATATAAAATATTATAAATAATTTTAACTCTAGATATGTTTTTTTTATTAGTGATATGATTAAAATGATGTAATTTTTTGTGTTTTTGGTGGGATTTTGGTATGTCGTGTAGTGATTTTCATTTATAATTTGGCGTTATTCAACCCCCTATAATTTAATATTGGTATTTAATAGTAATATAATTAGGTTATTGCGTAACACGGAGCATGAATTCCGAGATTTCACAAATAAGAAACTATGTTCTTTGAAAGTTCTAAAACGATTACCGCCATCTTTTTGAAATACTGAAGTTATCAGAAGACACTTTGAAATCGATAACCGCTTAACAATGTTAGTAGTGGATTACAACCTAAAAATAGCTATAAAAGATTATTTTTTTATATCATAGGAGGCAAACGGACAGGTGGGTCACCTGATGTTAAATGATTACCGCCGCCCATAGAGACTAGCAACACCAGGGGAGTCGCAAGTGCGTTGTCAGCCTGTGTTTGTGGAGAAGGGGGGAAGAGAGTAAGGGGAGAAAGGAGGGGAGTGGAAATGGTCCTTCAAGGCTCTGACTGACCGAACGAAACGCAAAGATGCAAGCACTATTACTTCGTGTCGGTGTTCTGTGGGTCGGGTGGTAGTGCCCCAGGCGAGCCGTCACATTTATGCGAAAACCAGTAATAGCTTCAGCGTGGCTCTACCACTTACAGATTATATGATTCATCTTTTTAAAATGAAGATACAAAGTTATTGAATCAAATGTAGTTAGCATTTTACTCTAAAACGCAAACAAAAAAGCTCTCTCACTCAAAACAAGAGAACGCGTTCTAGTTTCTTACCAGTTCTTCTCGATGAATGGGTTGTTTGTCCGAACCGGTGGTAGTTTTGACGTTCATAAGTGCTTTTTCAGGGTTTTAAATTAATTGATTTCAGCTGGTCAACGTCGCCGATCGAGCAGTGTAGTAAGAGGTGGCCCTTCGGCTAATGTCGGAACATCAGTGAATACATCAATAAACACACCGGTTGTTGATCTATGCATCTCCATTGATATACTTGGTAAATAAATTGTCGTTATTTTTCTAAAGCGTCTGGAGTAAGTTGTTGTTTGATGATAAATGTTCCGTCACTTCTGTAGAGGGGAATAGGCTTGTGAAAGACAATTCACAAAGAGATAATTCAGTTTTCGAATTATATGTATTACTAGTTGTGCCCGCGACTCCGTCCACGTGGAACCTAAAAAAAAGTGACTAATAAAATCATCTGAATGTATTAAGTCCATTTATTTATCTACTTTTCTCTCGTTCTTAAGTCGCGTCGTCATTAAAATTACAATAACTTTTGATAGAGTGAACTAATTTTAATGAAACTAAGACCAAATGTTAGTCGAGAATATGCTTTATGGTTCTCTTGGTGAGGTTTTATCGTGAACGCAGTACTTTAGTAGTGATGCGTGTTCAAACAGACAGGCAGACAGATAGACAAATAGACATTCCTAAAAATGATTGAATTTTATTACATATGCCTAGACACCTGCAACATTTTTTTTCACAAAAATATAAAACCTACAGACGCGTTATATATACATTGTTATTAGATGTATAGATATATATTTCTCGAACTGACTACGCTATTGATCTAGCAAGGTCTTAACAACTTCACCAGACTACCGTGTATAAATATAGTTTATTGATAATTATTGAGTTATCGCGGTTCTTATTTTTATACATTATCACAATACAAGACGTTTGTCACTATTGCGTATGTTATGCCAGATGTATATACTTAAGGTGAAATAGGCGGACATAATTCTTTTCTTCAATTTCTCAAATATACCGTTAATTTACCATTCGCGTTCCGCCTCCATGTTTAATCCAGACTAGAAGAATAATTATACTAAAATACTTACGATGGAGGTCCCTGATGAGTGGTCAACACCTGCCGGGTCGAGGGGAAATAATGTATAAGAATTACCCGCTCTCCGGTCAATAAGGTGTGCTAAGAATACTGCGGGGATTTAGTCCGTGGGAGTCGGACATAACTCTCACTTATCTGTCCGGTCCAATATATTATTTCATGAGTCAAATCTATACTAAGCTTCAATTTTAGCTGATTGAAAAAGTCGATGAGGCCGATTCAACCTTTGCTTAAAGACGACTAAAGTTTAGAATATTGGCTCTCCTAGGAAATGAAAATCAATACATTTCATGCGAAATTGTATAAGACATGCGTGAAACAGGAGGGGCCAAATTAAATAGTACAATTTTTCTCCACATTGTGCAAAGTCTACGGAATCAGTTACAGTTTGGTAAACAGATAACTTGATGAACTTCATTTTCATATTTATCACATGAATCTGCATATTATATTAAGATAATTTATATTATAATGTTACAGGAAATCATATAAATAGATGTAACAGTCCAACAACTACAGTGACACCAACTACAATGGCAGCAACAACAACTACAAGCTCGACCACGACTACTACGTCTACAACTACTAGGAAACCACCCACAACAACAACTACAGGCCCTATATCTACACCCACAATAACAACTACAGGTCCTATATCTACACCCACAACAACAACTACAGGCCCTATATCTACACCCACAACAACAACTACAGGCCATATATCTACCACTGAGGGAACATTCACTACAGTGTCACCTACAACGTCAACAACAACAGAGGAACAAATTGACTGTGACTGTATATGCAGCGATGATGAATAGGAAATTTAATTTTCTATTATATTGTTTTTACTTTAAAAATATACACTAAATGTCGGTTTTTATATGTAATTATAAATTGTCAGCGAACTGTTTCACTGTTCTACTTTGCGATTGTCTTTTCAAGATTCAGTATGAATACTTGAGGGCACGCTTAGTATTCATTAATTCCAAACACCTTACTACGGGTCGTAGCATATAAATTTATATAACGTTGTATATATTATATGGATATATATTTCTGTGCTTCTGTAATATTTATATTATAGTATATTGTATTAAATATTTATATATATAAGTTAGCGTTTTAATTCTCCTTTATTTGAACAACCTTTAGATATGGACTTTGTAGCTATTTCCTTTTAACACTTTAAGGGAATTATAAAAAATACCAAAGAATTCACGACAAAACTACATACTAATATAATGTCATAAATACGGCGGTCGTTCAACATAATAAAAATTGAGCCAGACATAAGGACATAAGAACGGTCAATGGAACTTAAACTATGTTCTCTTTTGAATTTTTAAATTAAGTATAGTCTGAATCATATTTATATTTAATTTAATAATATTATAAAACAACGTCTCCTACCTCGTCTGTCTGTCTATTCACGATAAACTCAAAAACGACTGAACGGATTTTCATGCGGTTTTCACCAGTAGCTAAAATGATTCATGAGGAAGGTTTAGGTATATAATTTGTCTAAGTTTTTTAAATTATCAGGGTGGGACAGCGTCCGCCGGCGTCACTAGCATAAGAAAAATAATCTAATGATATGTATTTATTGATACGTGAAATAATTTTGCATCCCTTTTTAAGCACATTGCGTGCTCGGAGTACGATTGAATGGTATAAAATAAAACATTTATTATACGCAATCATATTGAGCTTGAAATAAATAAAAGTCAAACATATATTGTTAAACCTCTCTACATAAAAACTTCAATAAGATTTAAATAAAAAAAATTGTTCGTGACCGCACTGAATTTATTACATTTAATCGTCCACTAGTGCTTATGTTTATCTTTAAGACATGGCGCTACGGTACGGTACAGTTTTTTTTTCTAACTGACTACGCTATTGACCAAGCAAGGTCTTAACAGCTTCACCGGACTACAAACAGTACGGTACAGCTTTCACCTAATTTCTTTCATTGGATGAAACGGGGCTGTTAGTTCGACGTAAATCAATTTCCGTAATGTAATTCCTTATGTCTAATAGATAAATATATTATTACCTAGTTGTGCCCGTGACTCCGTCCGCGTGAAATGTAAGAAAACAGTGATTAATAAAATGAACTGAAGTATTAAGTCCATTTACTTATCTACATTTCTCTCGTACTTAAGTCGCGTAGTCATTAACATTACAATAACTTTTAATACAGTGAAACGATTTTAATGAAACTAACACCCATATTCTAAGACGTTTCCTCAAACCTTCCCCAGCCTCAACTCAACTGACGTAACCTCAAAGAGTAATTCAAGGAACCCTCAAAATCGATATTCTTATCTGTGACTCGACTTGGTTTTAAGGTAATCTCGAGGACCTCCAGTGACGTTGAGTCATTGTATACGTCATTAAATCATAGATTACAGCGTATTACTTGATATTTTCGTCTATTGCTTGAAACTTGCTATAAAATATTTGTTCTTTTATTTTTATTTGTTCTTTTTTCTATCTGCGTTACGTAGCCTGTGTCCTTTTATTTACGTTTAAGTAAGTTATTTAAGTAAATGTAGTTTTCATACCTTTTTTTTAGAGATACTCTACATTGATTAATTATAGAGCATACAACAATATAAAGCTTGTTTTCTTTACCTAAGGATTAGATAGTAGTGCAATATGTACAAGTATATGATCAAATGCAATCTAATAGAATATGAGCCATATTAAAATGTTATATTTTGAATTGTACATTATCTCGGTTGCCATCTTAGATGTAGCAAGAGTGGTTTTACACATCTAATACATATATGGCCGGGTCAAGAATTTTAGTGTTTGTGAAATAAGATATATTGTTGTGAATGACAATAATTATAATTTTTATAACTCTAAACTTTAATATTTCGTTCTCTCAAAAGTACTTAGATATAAACATTAATTTGTACTAATTTTTTTTGTTCCTTCTAGATACTGCTAATAATATTAGGTCTAAGGTTAGGTTAAGAGTTCCAAATAAAGATGATTAACTATGCATGCGTACAAGAAAGGAACGAAGAGCTGCACAATCTAATAATCGAAGAGAAGCAGTGTTTGGTAAACGTACCAGAGTAAATGTGTAAAAGTGCTGCGATAGAGTGAAGAAACGTAGAAGAGATATTACAATCTAATCAAACGAAACAAAAAAAGCAATCATATAAATATAAACCATTACCATATTAAATAAATAAATCCATTCATTTGTTTGATTATTCAATAAATAAATTAAAATACAATGTATATAAAAGTGATAAATTTCAATTTCATTTACTATTAAACTATTTTTCTACAATCCTAATTCCCTATAGAATCCTTTCCCCATTGAAAGAACTATTAGTTTACTCTCAAAATAAAACACTCCTATAATAACTGTCTTGTCATGATACACAAAGTATTAATTGATATCATCTATTGGGGTAAGGCGAAGCACATATAACTAGACAGATTATGTTAAACTTTTATTATATAATATAATATTAGAAATAATAATAAACTTATATTAATATCTCATTATCACAAAATATTAAAACATGAGCGTGTCATTTTGATGTAAATATAAGTATCACAATCTATGTTCAAAATTTCTTTTAATAAATGCAGCTCTCACTAGGCTACCTCGTTCAATGTCATTTACATTTTACAATGGTACCTGTTAGAGTATTGTATTGTTTAGTGGTATGGCAACACCTTGTTGAGATCCGTCAGTTGAGATAAGAAATAAACGTACAAATAAGTTCAGTGTCTTATGTGTTTTAATTTGTAATATCCATATGTAACAGTACCTCTTGTAGGTATCTGATAGGCTCAGTAATAATATTCGTTGGTAAATAAAGAGACTGCACAGAACAACATTTTAGCCACTAATTCTGATGTTACGGATTGACTAATTTGATATAAATCTCCACATACAATCTGCAAAGTAAAAGCAAACGATGTATAATTGTTTTTGAAACAAAGAAATACACATACATACAACATATTTTAAAGATTGGCATATAAACATGGTTTTACTTAATAATTTCCGAATGCATAAAATCTCGACGAGATTAACAACTTAATTAAAGATGAAATGATAGACCTCTTTTACAGTTTTTAATTCTGTTGTTGATACAAGCTGCAACAATATATTCAAGACAGTTTATTTCTTAAGGCGATATCTTCTTTGGAATCCTACATAGTCGTAAATTCAATAGGGTTTTCTGCATCTCGTAAACACCTCCGTTCAGGATAATCGCATAGACTATCATACACATAATTAGAAATCCACCCGTAAAAACTATCACAATATAATAAACAACTTTTATTTACAATCGTGGACGTGTGTGTGTGACGTAAATGTACCTCGAGTATTCTTTAAGGTAGGTCTCGACGTACCTTGAGGACAGTTGCTTCGTCACCTCAAATGAGGAAAAATTTCGAGAAACTTCAAATGGAGGAGATTTTTTGCAAATAAGAATACCGATTGCCTTGAATGTGCTTGAGTGGAGGAAAGCTCGAGGTAACAACGTCTTAGAATATCGATGTCAAGCATTATGTACCTTGAGGTACTCTGAGAGGTTACCTCAGTTTTATCTAAGTTAGAGTGGCGTTACAATATTAATTTACATATGTTGCGTTATCGTGCTATTTCTTATGTAGGTATGTCTATACCTTTTTACTTATAATATCATTGATTCGTGTGCTTTGAGCCCTCTTCCATCCCTATCTCTGCTGTTACCTAGTTTTTGTGATGGCATATTCATGTTATATGAAGCAGTCACTGTAGTCTAATTTTAAACATCCTATTCAAAACTGGAGTACTAAGAAATTCCGTTCATTGATAGGTTATCAATGTTGAATGGTTGGTTTTTGCAACCATAACGAGGCAAACAAATATTTCATATGCATTTGGCAGTTTATAATATCACAATTATAAATTCTTACCTCTCCATACCATGGTACATCCACTAATGAGATAGGTTTCAATGAACCCAAAGATATTAATTCAGTTTGATATTTCGTCGTCAGCCATTTCACAGAATACCGACGTGAAATAATAATAATTGTATTGTTGCGTTTCGTTCTGAGAGTGTCAGAGGCCCATCTCTCTCCCCCCATTTCCTCCACTTCCCCCAGCACCTCTCTCCCCAAACGCAGGCTGGCAACGCACTGGCGTCTCCCCTGTAGTTGCTAGTGTCTATGGACTGCTGTGATCACTTTCCATCAGGTGACCGGCCTGTTCGTTTTCCTCCTATACTATAAGAAAAAAACAAAAATAAGTCGCATTTTTGTATTTCTTTTTAATCTTTTTTTTTTACACAATTAATCTATACTAATATTATAGAGAAGTAGAGTTTGTGAATTTGTGAGTTTGTGAGGTTGTAAGGGGTAATCTCAGGAACTACTGGTCGACGAGCGATTCGGGCGGTTCACAGTGGACGCCGTCCGCCCGGTCCTGCGGGAGTGGACTGCCAGAGAGTGGGGCTCCCTGACGTTCCGACTGGTGCAGGTACTCACCGGACACGGTTGTTTCGGTGCCACGAGTGCGGCGCTGACGAAGATAC
>MU159214.1:148723-181582 GCA_015888305.1 Antheraea pernyi | reverse complement strand
ATATATATATATTTATTTAACTATTTTAGACGTTATTGCCTTTGTGGCGGTTTCATTCCGGTCCCCTATCGCCATCTTTAAGTTATAATCCACAATATGCCGCGCCGGAGCGTCCATGGCCCGATGGATGAACCTACTAACTGCGTCATCAGTCACGTCGGTATAGTAGACACAGGCGTGGGTGTTTCTGGATATTGCAACTATACCATGTGAAACACTATCGTGGATTTGCATAAATCCTTAGCTTATCTACGTTTCTCTCGTACTTAAGTAGCGTCGTCATTAAAATTACAATAACTTTTGATAGAGTGAACCGTTATTAATGACCATAAACCAAGACCAAATGTTACTCGAGGATATATTTTATGATTTGCGGTTTTATCGTGAACATAGTACTTTAGTCAAATAAACAGACAGACACGCATTTCTAAAGATGATTAAAATGTATTTTATTACTTATTCCAAGACTCCTGCAATCATTTTATTCACAAAAATCTAAAAATTACAGACCCGTTAGATTTACATTCTTATTATATGTATAGATTGATAAATGTGGGTAATACTCGATAAAATAAAAGAGAATAAACTATTTATTTATTCTAAACCTACAAAATTCTATTTTATCATGATCGCATTTTCAATGTACAAGATATTACAGGCAATGTTTGTCTGTTTGTAAAAAGTGACCTAGAAAACTCTTGAACGTATTGTAATAAAAAAATGTATAGTCGGTCTGTCAGGAAAACCAATTATATATTTTTCTGTGTATTTATATGACTTATATATTTTTTCAGACCATAATGTCCTGGACTTCCGCTTCACCTTTGAATCTTGTTACAACAAGTTAGTACCAATTTCATCAAATCAACTGTGCCCGTAGTTCTATTTAGTGCTTCTCCTCGATTCACTATTTTATTGTTTTTTTTTAATTAATTTAGTTAACTATGAGTTACATACATTTTGCGGACTATCATGACATCATATGGTATATATTCCATGTTATATAGTATGTATGTGAAAATCACTACGCATTATAAAACAAAGTCCTCTGTTACATTTAACTGTCTGTTCGCAATAAGCTCAAAAACTACTAAACGATTTTCATGCAGTTTTCACCAGTAGATAAAGTGATTCATGAGGAAGGTTATATCATTTGTCAAAGTTGTCAAGGTCAAACTGCCGGGGCAGAGGGCAGACACAATGCTTCTCTATCTCGATCTGTCGATGGCTTGACGCTTCACCTCACTCCAAGTAAAACCAACTTTCGTACACTCTGCAAGCACAGATCTTCGCCAGGTGTATCTAGGTCGACCACGTTTCCGCCTGCCTTGGGGCCTCCAGTCTAATGCCTGATTAGGGATATGGCTGTTGTCCCTTCGCAAAGTGTGGCCGATCCACGTCCATTTTCGACGTCTCACTTGATGATCTATGGGATCTTCATGACACATTTTCCACAAATCTACATTGCTGATTGTCTCTGATCAGGCGATTCTCAAGATATAACGTAGGCTGCGGTTAATGAAGACTTGGAGCTGGTGTGCAAGATCTACGGTAGCCTTCCATGTCCCATACCCATACAGCAAGACTGACTTGACGTTAAACTTAAATATTTTCAGTTTCATTCTTCTAGAGAGGTACGTGGCTTGTCATATGGGCCTAAGAGACGCGAAAGCGCCCTTTGCTTTGGCAATCCAGGATGCAATTTCAAGCTCTGATCCTCCAGTTGGCGACAAGATACTGCCGAGATATGTGAAATTGGAGACTGGTTCCACCACTTGAGGGAAGATGGATCCTCCAATTACCAAGTTGTGGTTCCGACAGAAATCCACAAATAGTTGGCCATTTTCATTTCGGTTACCAATTGCGTGTTTGTCCATGCAACTTTCATAGCCTTTATTATCGCTGCCTATCTTAGCGTTCATATCACCCGTGAGTACAATTATGTTGAGGCGCTTTACATTGTCCGCGATCTTTGCAAGGAGGCTATAAAAGTCTTCTTTGGTTTTAGCGTCTTTAGTGCTTCCGTGGGTGCATAACACACAACTACTACGAGATATTTACCCATTAAATAATGACGTAATCATCTTTTTTTTTATAGTAGCATAGCAAAATAACTGCACTGTGTCTGATCATAAGCACAGTACAATCCAAAAACAATGGCGACCACCGAGTGACACACTATTCATCGCCGGTCGCCGCTGTCATGCCGAGGCGCCGGTACCCTCCTGGGGTAGTACCATTTTTAATTTTGCTATATCCATCTTTGCTAATATCAGTATCCAGTAAACAAGCCAGGTCATCAAGGTAAGAAGAATCAGCATAGTCCATTTAGCAAGCCAGGGTCATCATGAGAGGAGAAAACAGAGTCCGTATAACAAGCCAAGGTCGTCAAGTTCAGAGTTCAGAATCGGAGTCCGTGTGAAAAGCCAAGTCGCGTCAGGTATCAGCCGCCGGTCAGAGGGACCGACGTTGCCCGGGGTGCACCACGAGGAGGTTCCTGACATCGCACCCCTAAGCTAGCAACCTGGATTTTGGATGGAACCTCAAACTAATAGACAGGCGTGAAATATTTATACCGGATCCATTGACATATAAAAACCCAAGACAATCGAAAACTGGCCGCAAAAACTCCCATGATCTCGCGAGATGCGAGACTATTTGAAATAACTAATTTTCGTGTGCCGGCTGTGAGACGTTAAGTGAACATTTTGGGTTTTTGTATATCGACCGTTCAATAAAGGGACGTAGCGAACTAACCAAATTCAATAAAATAATAAAATGTTAAAAATGTTAAAGTTTCTTGTTTTAATTAGTTATAGATAACGTCAGCGACTCCACTAATAATGTTTTGCAAGAGGTACAAAAGTCAGACTTAAGCAATGAAATTATAATCATTTTTATAAATAATGGAATAAACATAACTCGAGATGATACGGGTATGTATAATTTTATTAATAATTTTATGGAAAATAAACACATTTTAGTCGTAATTATTTTTGAATCCGCATTGATTACTAATTTATATTTTCAATTACACTTGCGCTATAATGGAAACTATCAGAGGAGAACAATATCAGGTGGATCTCATGAGTGAGGTTTGCCAGATATAGGAGCAACTGAGAATCAAGTAAACAGATAATTTGGTAAAAATAAAGACATTGAACTGTCATAAACTTACATTCTCTGTGAGAGAGCAGTCATTCACTCTTATTTGCTTAAATTATTTTGTTTACACATTTTTTTAACAGCACAATTTTAATTACAGTTGATAATCATAATACATTGAAACATAATATACTATCTAACACAAAACACGCGGTGTGCTAACCCTATGTCATTTCGGAAAGATTACTATTGATATGCGTCTGTACTATTGACTCTTGTACTAACGATTGGCTACTATTTACTCCGTTCTGAAATACTATTGGCTGGAGGTATGCGATGTTCTTACGTATCTCGATTATTATTGGCTGTCTGCTTTGGTTGAATGCTTCACAAGACAAGAAACTACTAGACAATTGGCATACCCGCTGCAGCCTCCGTCAGCAGCATCTTGACCCTAGGTTCGATATCCCGAATGGAACATTTACTATTATATAGAATATATTATTATTCTAAATATTATATATATTTGTTAAAAAGATAAACCAGATCGAGTTTCTTGCCGGTTCTTCTCGATGACTGGGTTGTTTTGAATGACTACCCGCGACACAGGATTCAGTTCCTAGTGCGGGAATCTACAGTTATTTGTATGCCATGTAACATCATTTTGTTAAATAAATACTTTTTTTTCCGAACCGGTGGTAGTTTTGATGTTAATGAGTGCCTTCTTAGGGCCTAAATTGAATAAAGTGATTTTGATTTTGAAGCCTTGGAGCATACTTATAGCGCGATACAGAGACACCACATTCACTAGTTTTCAGCAAAATTCTTCTATTGTATAAAGGTGTAAGTTTAACTTCTTCTTTATGTAAGAAATCTTACAAGAGCCAACTGACGACGGTGAAAAAGAATTGAATAAATTAATTTAACGAATACTCTAAATCATCTGTGAAGTGATTAACTTACTCGTAGAATTAGTTGTAGATAAATAATCAAATATCGTTTTTAGGACTTTTTGATGAAATATACGTGAATACGAATGCAATGAGTCGTGAAGACATAATAACAGTCATACGAGAGAGTTATAATGGCAACTTAATACATCCATCTTCCGGTGGTAAGTTTGTTTATCTACATATTATAATAATCTCTGTTAACAATTTTACATCCTAATCATTGACATATAAAAACCCAAAACACACAGTCTCGAATAAAAGTAGCGCTCATAACCGACCCGCAAAACTCCCCAATATACATACGTGGTTATAGTTATGCGATAAACTTATGATTTTGCAAATCCAATCTCACCTGAATGATTTAAACTTGTATTTACAAGGACGCGAGACTATTTGCAATGACTGCATAATGCACTCATTTTTGTGTGCCGGCTGTGAGACGCTAAGTGTGCATCGTGGGTATTTGTATATCAATAATCCTAATAAATGTTATAAAAATTAAAGTGAGTTTGTTGTTGTATTACGCTTTCACGTTTCTACTACTCAACCGATTATTATAAAATTTTACGTGTAAATTGCCAAGGATACAGGCAATGACACCTTTTATTCGAACAGAAAACATTTTGTTTGTAGAAAGCAAAAACGTTCCATTCATACTATAATAAATTTGTGAACCGTTGCATACCATCTTTACAAGACAACACAATTAGAGTCATATATATCACATACATAATCTTCTGAACGTTGTAATATGGTCGTTATACTACCACATACCTATTACTTAATGTAATAAGTAAATATCTACTTGAATCATGATTATTTTGAATTTAAAAACATATTACTTTCTAATCTTAATGTCCAGACAACTTAAAGGTTAATAAATGTCAATGTTAAATTCCTATAATAATATTTGGAATTTTATTTGTGTTATCCTCTTGAATGTACTATGCGCAACTCCGAATTTAAAGCTATATCCATAGCGGCCAAAAACTTTTAGTTTCAGTTTATTATCAGGGCGGGACAACGTCTGCCGGGTCCGCTAGTCTATCATAAACTGAACAAAACTATGTGCTCAAAAGAAACTAAATTTTTTTAAGAGTAACAATACAGCTTGCCAATTTCAATTAATTATGTGATTTGCTAATAAGTATTTTTATGCCCAAAAAATTATTACCAACACTGGTCGGAGCACGAATTTTAGGATTTATGATTTAATAAACTAGTAGTTTGATGCCTTTCTGTATTACGATGGTTTGATACATTTAAACTATGTATCTATACTAATAAATAAAACAGGAGGGTTTGTTTGTTTGGTTGAACGCGCTAATCTCAGGAACAACGGGTCCGATTTGATAACTTCTTTCAGTGTTAGCTAGCTAATTTATCGAGGAAGGCTATATATATCATCACGCTAAGACCAATAGGAGTTCGAAATCGCCAATCATTAGCCCAAAGTAACTATACCACGCGAACGAAGTCGCGAGTTAAGGGAAAAAACAATGTAATTAAAAGATAGTTTGCAATTGTTATTTACCATCACTGAGAAACATTTGTTTTGTCAGCAAATAAACCTTATTACCTTTCCTTTGATATGAAGTAACAAAATTGTCCTATTGCAATACCTAGTGGAATCCCCTTCCCTTCGCCCTGAGAGGACGATCCGTACTCAGTCGGCCAGTGAACATAGCATATGATAGAAACATTCCGAATTTTATCAAGAAGATGAACAGGACGAAGTTTGGTATTTGGTACATAATTTTTTCCAACCAATTTATGCCCGAACAAAAATGAACCTTGAATACGTCGTACCCCTTACAATATATACCTATGCATTATATTGTGATCATCGATTGTGTAGCTAATGCATGAAAACATAACAAACTCACGTTTATATTAATAATATTAGTAAGGATTTTATGGCCCATGTTAATATAATTTTACAGGACGAGTAACTTTTTTTGCAATTTGCAACAACGTATTAACGCCCCCGCAGTGTGCTCGCGTAGGTCTTTGTTTCGTAAGTCTAACCTAACCGAAACGAGATGGGAAAATTAAGAAAATAAATAGTCCACCTATTAATATACACGGCATGATATCAATCACATGGCCCAGGTGTAGATTGTCTGGCCACTTTCTGCGAGGAAGTCGTCTCTCAGAAGGAGCCGGCGGGGAGATTCCGCGAGGAGGACCCTCTAAGCGGCCGTCTCCGCCAATGGAGGACCGGCTGGAGAGGCGGCAGTTTGACCGCCTCCTCCCACCACTTTAGTCGTGCCCAGGGAAGATGGGTCGGTCGGTGGGGCCCATCTTCCCCTTGTACAGGTCCGGCGTACGAAGGAGACGGCCGGTGCGACAGCGCTTACTGACGCCGGGCCAACCGCTTGGGGCGACATGATGAAGTCTACTGAGATCTCAACTATTGCGGTAGGTAAGGGAAATAAAACATGTAAATTGTGTGTACTTGACCAACTTCAGTTACGGTGACGTTAATACGTATTACGTTTGGGGCAATGTGATGGATATCGCCGATCTCGGTTCAGTTAGCCAATCTTCCCCTTGTACAGGTCCGGCGTACGAATCGTAGGTGTACGAATGGACACGATGAAGTCCATTGAGATCTCGTGTTCACTTATCCTACACTATCCCAGCTATAGCGGTAGGTAAGGGAAATAAAAGATGTGAATTGTCTGCCCTTGACCAACTTCAGTTACGGTGGCGTATTACGTTTGGGGCAATGTGATGGTTATCGTCCGTCTCGGTTCAGTTAAGTTATGTTAGACTTGCGAAATTAAGATAGCGCGAGCCGACCACGATAGCGGTCGGCGAACGCATTTCGGTGGCGTTAATACGTAAGTACCAAATGTAATTTTATTGAGTTTATTGCAGATTATGATATCGCCGATTTCGCCGCTAGAGTTTTGCAATCGGTAATACCGTTCGATTCGAACTCTAATGTTGGTTTTAATGTTACAATTACAAATTCTGGAATAAGCTTAATTGTAAATGACGCGGGTATGTATGATTTCTTAAATATTTATATGAGAAATAAAGACATCAGTTGTGATAATTTCTGAATTCTGACTGAATACTTATCTGTATTTGTATAATCAGAATACAATTCCTTTAAGGTTCAACCATGTCATTACTACTGAACGTCTCGACATAAGACTGACATTTGATCTGGAATTGTTGATAAATGGTTTTAGGTTATTAATTTTTTTTGGATTCTATGGACCCTTTGTCATTTCTAATGACTGTCGATGAAAGCGGGAATCAGCTAGTTTATATTCATAGCATTTAGCAAAATACCGACATAATCTAAATACTAGAAACTGTAACAAACTGGTCGTCCCATGTTTCAGACTTAGCAAAACCAGTAATAGTTTCTTAGGTAATAGTGTTAGGTTTTACAATGAGGTCTCAAAACATATTATCGATTTGCCGGACTGTAAGTTTAAGCGCCATTTTATGAGGGTTTTGTTGTTAAAAGGATATTATAGAGTGGATCAATATGCGAACGATGATGATGTCTGGAATTGACACCTCTCTGTGTATCCACTAAAACGATTGTATGATGTATTGGAAATATATATGATAAAAAAGTGTACCTGATCGAGTTTTTCCTGGTTCTTCTTGATGACTGGGTTCTTTGTCCAAACCGGTGGTAGTTTTGACGTTCATAAGTGCCTTATTAGGGCCTAAACTGCATAAAGTATTTTTGATTTGATTTGATATTACGATGTACACTTGTGATAATATGGAAGTAAGGTCTTTTTTCATTTTTTTACATAGTTCGCATTAGTGGAGCGATACGGTGTCTTGCAAAGACCATGCGGCGCCCCATTGGCAGACGTTGCCCATCTTCCCCGGTTCGGTTACGGTGGCGGAAGGAGGGGACCAAAACGACTCCACATTCCGCCAGCCGTTCGTTGGTGGAGAGGATCGCATAGGTCCTCGTGGCGGACCGTCTTCGTCGCTTGCTTCTGCACGACGAACTCCTTGCAAAAAAAAAAAAACTTCATCAATTCACATCCTGAGAAGACGCTTATGAATGTCAAAACTATCACCGGTTCGGAAAACAACCCAAGCATCGAGAAAAACCGCCAAGAAACACGATCTGGCTTATTTTTTAACAGATATATAAAAATTACACCATGAAAATTCGCAAGCATTCTCACGTGTTCCTTATCAAAACACACTTGCATTGAGTCATCGTTACCAATTTAACATCAAATGGATTGGAGGTCAAGTGCTAAAACCTACAAAACGTTTTAAAAAAACAATGAAATCTGAGGCGAAAGACACAGATTTCGATCTTTAATGAGACACGTACTACATAAACGGAAAGTTGCGAATGAACATAACATAATATTATATTCACTAATATATGAATTATCAGTATCGTTTATTACTGAATGATGTTTATTAATAATAACTATTAATATAATTTTAGGTTGTCTTCTATTACGATTTGTGTATGTTCTTTAACTAAAATTTAATTTTATCCAATTAATTACAGATAACGTGAGTGACCTTACTGATAGCGTTTTGCAACTGATAAATTCGCAAAATTCTAACTCAACCAATGGAGCTATCTTTATATTGACAAATGCAGGCCTAACGATAACTCTAGTTGACGTGTGTACGTTTGATTTTTCTAAATATTTTTATGAAAATCATTATTATTATAAGATACGTTTGCGATAAAACGACAACCTTAAGGTGTAAGGAAAAGTGAAAGACTCTTAAATAAGTGTTCGGGAAAAACAATTATAGTGGATTTTGGTTATAACGACGTTGAAGGGGCCACTTTAATGTCGCTATATCCGGTAGTCGCTTTATCCAAAATAGGGTAATATCATGTACATACAATAGTCTGGTGAAACTGTTGAGATCTTGCTAGGCCAATAACAGAAGAGAACTATGTATGAATGTACCGATGTTATTGAAAAAATGTGTTATAGTCCATTGTTTAAGTTTAGCTTTTTGTATGGGCTAAGGTAAGATGAATTACATTCTCATAGTTTCTTCAATATTTAAATGATTGTTACCTTCACCATACAAGTTCTGGTAAGTTAGTTCTTGTTACAAACAAAGCAGGCATATCTGGCCATTTGTAAATGTAAACAAAGGATAAGATTGCTTAACAGTTTTATGAAAGAGTATTCGTGCCTTTGCAACCTCAATCGTAATATGCGCATGGAATTTGTAAGATCTGTCACAGATGGTTTATAACAAGTCGTTATTCCCAATATTGACGCTATATCCGAAGTTGCTATTGCCGAGTGAAGCTACTTTAAAGTCAAGAGTCGTAAGCCTGACGTCGTTATAACAAGTGCAGCTAATGAAATTCACTGTACTTTAATAATCATATAGTTACATGTTCAATTAGAGAAACGTAATTCACTTACATTTATTTTCATTTTATATGAAAAGACTATGTTACATTTGATTTTAGACGATACGATAACATTTGATAACTTACTGGCCCTTGTACAAGAAGCGATATTAAAAGGCTCCGCGGAGGTGTCAGGAGATTCTTCTGGGGAACAAAATAACTTCATTCAATTAATAGAGAGCTCCGCAGAAGAGTTGACAGGTAGTTACTCTCTCAGTTAATTTGAACTTATCAGGAATCAATGTAGGTATTCTTCTTCGTTAGTATGAAGTTTAATAACTTAAACACTTAGATGTACTAATTTTCATATCGATCAGCTGTACGGAGTTTTTAGTGTAGGGTTAGTAGAAGAGCTTTTTCTAAGTCCGCCTGGCTAGCTGCTATCCTCAGGTTGATTATCTGTCGCTAAGCATCTGTTGGTGTGTTCCGGTCTGCACTTAAGAGACAGTTCCTCTAGGTGTAACGTGCTTACCGTCTTTGTCTACATCGTTATTATATCTAATTTTATCATTTGAGATTGTTTTGTAACACTAACTAACACATATAATGTATTTTAAAAAATTGAGCCGTCGCGGGACGCCTGACGGATGTGAAACATCGAAATTGTTTTGTATAAGTTATATGTATAAAGGAAAAGGATACGGCAGGAATCAGGTATGGTATAATGAAAGATAAAACATGAGAAATTTGTACCATAAAATAATTACTGTTTATGAATTTTATTACATAAATATTCATTTTTATTAAATACAAAAGTTCAACGAGGCGCCTGCGCGGTGTTTGTGGCGGCATTTATCAAAGGGCGCTATGTCGTCGACGTACACCGCGTAACACATGTTTATACAGACAGGGTTGCAAATGTTTTTGAGTATTTCGTTAATAGTGCGATGTTCATGTTTTGCGTCGCCACATCTCTCCACGCCAACAATCAGGTTTACTCGCGCCTATAGATGTATTACATCAAAAAGTTAAGACAGTCATAAGGAGTGTCGATAGAAGTAAAAACTCAAAACAATGGAATAACTGTTCTGTTTTGAATTTTTAAATCAACTATAGTCTGAATTATTAAAATTTCAAAATTTGTGAATTTAAATTACTAACATTGGTCTGGTCTTCACATCTATTGGCACTCGGAGCAATAATTGTATATAGTTTATTAATTAATCAATACACAGGTCGCTATGAGTCACAAGTCTAACGCGAGCCGCAAAACGGTCGGTTACTCATACTAACATGTCATGACGCGAAATTATAAATTTATCTCCTACCAAAAATACCATGAAATAAGATGTTTATTTAAGCTATATTACAACTGTAGTACCGTCGTGTCGCCGCTGTTTGCTTCTTTATTGTAAAAGTATAGATTCCTAATTCGAGTTTAAGTTTGAGTATTACGTAAACACTCTATGTCGTTCATTTGCTTACTTTTGATGACATATGGGACGAGGGGATCTGGGTGGTGATCACGTTAGCCATATTTATTTAACCAGAACATATTTAAGAATACACATATATTTTTTTACGTAAGCATGGGAGTGGGGCTAAGAGCGTGCTTACTTTTGCTGACTAGGGGAAGGGGCGGTCAGAAATTACAAAACATCTGCTTACTTAAAACTTGAACGGCCACTTATTACTTTATCCGTTTTTAAGTGAAAACTTCTTTAAGCGCGTTAGGTGGTATTTTGACGGACGATAAATTTACAATTTCGCACCATAACATGCTACGTAAATATGACCGGCGGTATTGCGCTAGACTAGCGACGCGTACTATACGAGCCTGTGTATATATTGAAATATTTATATTTTGCAGCTGATTGATTAATATACTTCATAAAATGTATATTATTGTTGCTCCAAGTGCCAATACATGTGGAATGGATGTAGCCTATGCACTGAGTCAAGTATACGACGGTATATACTCACCGCAACCGATAGTGAGATCCCTGAGCATAAAGGGCTATCAGGGCGAACAAATATCCTCACACATCCCCGACACTCTCTTCCTAGTACACACACAAGAAGAGAAAAAAGCCTTGATAAACAAGGGCTACGGGGCAGGGGAAGGATCGCGTGTTCTGACAGTCCACGAATCTCAGGGATTGACCTTCAAATCGGTGATGATCCTGCAAACAAAGGGCAGAAGGATGCAAATCCACGATAGTGTTTCACATGCTATAGTGGCAATATCCAGACACACTCACACCTGTGTCTACTATACCGACGTGACTGATGACGCGGTTAGTAGGTTCATCCATCGGGCCATGGACGCTCCGGCGCGGCATATTGTGGATTATAACTTAAAGATGGCGATAGGGGACCCAATAGACCCAATAAACTACCCAATAGATGCTCACAAATACGATTTTTAACTTACATATTAAATAAAACTATAGCAAAAAAATGGTGCGGACCGAGAGTCTGCAGATAAGAAAGAAGAAAAAAAAATAATACATGTGGAAACTACATTAGTGGTAATAATTTCAATATACAAATTCTAACATTAAAATTTTGTCATTCACAGTATAATTATTTTAAAAATCCAAAAGACATCAAAGTTACTCCATTGCTTTGAGTTTTCACTCCTGTTGGCAGTCCTTATGACTGCCTCGATTATTTTTTAATTATATAGACTAATTTTACCGTATTTTTTATGCCACTTAGTTACCAAGTAAAGGTCTACGTTGTCACCAACTAAATCATCTACGGTACCAAACACGACGGACTCTGCTTGCAAATCATGGATAAACGAAACCTAACTTGACATGCATTTTCTATGAGGTATAATAATGAACTCAATCTCCGAAGAACACCAGAATCATTGTAAATTGGAGTCATTTCTTTATATGCATATATAGAATTGATGGTTAAAATTTACATGAATAGTCTGGAAGATGCAAAGAAACCTGGTAACCAATAAGAAACCATAACATTTTAAAATCAGAGCAAAATAAATACACACGAACAACTATAGTGCTACTATAACTGCTCCTCGAAATAACGATAAACAGAAAAAAACTCTATATTGGAGAATGTGGCAAGCACTTCCACTGTATGTGAAAAATCTTACAAAATATATATTATACCGTTACTTATAGAAAGAGTAACGGCTTAAACACCTTCTTAATCAGGCGTCCCTAAACTTGAAAAATGACGGAATATCGACAAAATACCTTTTATTTTATGGAACCCCATATCAAATGATTATATAAGAACAGTTTTTTTTTAAGAAATGTGTACTATAATTGAAACACATTATTCGCGCATTGTCTCTGGCTACGTGCGGTGCTGGGTTAGTAATAAATAATTTTGGCGGAACCCTGATGACTATTCTACGGAATCCAGTTTGGGAAACCTGTTCTAAATGTTATGTTGTTTTCATAATTCATAAAAATCTTTACTCGCCCTTTATATCGGATGAAACAAGTTTGGGAAATTCAAATAGATCTTGGTATTAGATAGTTATTTTATTTTGTTTGTGTGTTTGTTAAACTGCCATATATATATGTTAAAATATGAAGATATGTGTTTTAATCTGTATATAATAACACTGTTTTTTATATATATTTACAATAGATGGATTTCGTATTGCAAATTTTTGATTAAATATATATATTATATAATTTAGTTTTATTTTATTTTTTATTTGAACGAATCCACTAACCAAACATTTGATTTTTTAAGTCTGAACTTTATTGGGGTTCTTTTCTCAAAGTGTATAATATCTCTATAACCAAAGGTTTTCATCATTGCTACTCAGTTTATTTGCCACTTTTTTAATTAAATAATATAAACATAAAATAAAAACGAAATATATGTTTAGATAAAAATTGAAATTAATTATACCTCTGAAACATAAAACACGCGATTAAAAAGGTGGTAAGGGGAGGGACGTAGGGAGGAATTTTAGAGCATGTAAAAACGTATGTAACGTTTTTCGGTTACGCGCCATCTTAATTTCTGTACATTTTTCCGTTTTTTTTATTATTTATTTATTTGTATGTGATACAATACAATGCGGTGTTGTTATATTGTTTTACAAGTAATTATATCTTATTACAGATAATATACAACATGCTAAAACAACAATAGTGAAGAGGTTGACTGTAAATTATAAACTTATAAAAAATATTATTATACAATTTTTCAAACTAGAACTATGGACCGCAAACTATCAAAACTATATTAAAAATTGATGAATTCTACATATGACCGCTGCCACCTAAACTAGGTAATCCTGTGTCTCAGGTGGCAGTACATATTATGACTCTATTAATAAACGCGTTATACAACTGCAGTAATAAATAATTTTGGCGGAACCCTGATGACTATTCTACGGAATCCAGTTTGGGAAACCTGTTCTAAATGTTATGTTGTTTTCATAATTCATAAAAATCTTTACTCGCCCTTTATATCGGATGAAACAAGTTTGGGAAATTCAAATAGATCTTGGTACTAGATAGTTATTTTATTTTGTTTGTGTGTTTGTTAAACTGTCATATATGTATGTTAAAATATGAAGATATGTGTTTTAATCTATATATAATACCACTGTTTTTTATATAATTACAATAGATGGATTTCGTATTGCAATTTTTTTATTAAATATATATGCATATATTATATAATTTAGTTTTATTTTATTTTTTATTTGAACGAATCCACTAACCAAACATTTGATTTTTTAAGTCTGAACTTTATTGGGGTTCTTTTCTCAAAGTGTATAATATCTCTATAACCAAAGGCTTTCATCATTGCTACTCAGTTTATATGCCACTTTTTTAATTAAATAATATAAATATAAAATAAAAACGAAATATATGTTTAGATAAAAATTATACCTCTGAAACATAAAACACGCGATTAAAAAGGTGGTAAGGGGAGGGACGTAGGGAGGAATTTTAGAGTATGTAAAAACGTATGTAACGTTTTTCGGTTACGCGCCATCTTAATTTCTGTACATTTTTCCGTTACGCGCCATGTTTTTTTAAAAGGTTTTGTTAAAGGTGCGCTCACAATGATTGGATTCCGTTTTTTTTTTATTTATGATCTTCATATTTTACATGCACAAAGATGAAGATCTTGAAAAATAACGTAAAATGAACGGATAGAATTAGATTTAGTTCATTTTGAAATGTAGCGACTGATATATCAAAATATTACAAAATTACCACCTCCATAGTGTATTCATCTTAATCTCTTAAAAATTATTCAGAATACTGTCTCATTTCTACTGCGTGAGAACTGAACGTTTTTTGTATATAATAATAAAAATGTTTATAATAATAAAAGCCTTTTGTTTAAACTTTATCTAATTTAGCTTTATTTAACTAATTTCTGTAAAGTTGTAAATATAGTAGATCATTTTTCGAAAATTGATGTCATAAAGAAGTTTCACTTCTTACGTGTATACAATGATACACGCACGTATTTTTTTATTAGGTACACCGCACATTATTATAGTTTTTTCTTGGAAATTGTTTATTTTTATCAATCGTATAGCATACATCCTGCAATAGTCTATCTATCTATGATTATAATGACTTGCACTGGACACGTGGATACTTCATCAATAGTTATCAATGATGATGAATTTATATAACGACCATAGCTACTATATGCAGTAAAATTCGCTACAGAATTTTCTAAAATGATTATAAGCATTTGAAACACATTGTGTAAAGTACTACCTCCAAATGTTAGAGTTGAAGTTATGCCACCGGACGCTGTTGGAATAAAACGAAGATTAAATTCATTTAATTTATGAATGATTTGCAAAAAAATATTATTTCCAGTATCATGATACAAAGCTTTACGAATCACTTGATCAGAGGAATTACGCTGTTTTGTGTTTACTATTTCGTAATGTTTACAAAATAGATATTATAAGGCATATTGATATACCACCCAGTATCACCATTTAGAAAAGTAATAGATACGCTACAGAGTCTGATGATGAATCCAAAATAGAGATGTTTTTAATACTACCACTTACCATGAAAATAAATGCTTTTTCTTTTAAAATTCATCGTCAACTGTACTAAGTATAACTGCTAGTTTAAAATGCATTATTGTAACAAATTTCTTTATTTTGAATTCCAACTCTCTGACATTGATTCTTTATTGCAAATAATTACTAAAAATAATGATTATAATAATAATGTTAATAATTATTATAAATTACTACATAATCATTACAATAAAAAGGATTACTGTGCACGAATTCGAGAGAAATTTCATGAATTTTATTATTGCATGTTCGATGTTCCTGTAATCTATTAGTAACAGCAGTGTCAATCAACATCATAAAAATACAATTGCGCATAATATGGCGAGGGACCGTGTCCAGCAGTTATTTGACCGCTCTGTGATTTAAAAAAACCATATCAATGATACATAAACTGCATCTGTGTATCAGAAACTTTAACTTTTTAGCTAACCATAGTATACGATGAATTGTATTTGTGAATGTTTTCAAAGTAATTTTTTGAATTTTATTGAATGATCATTTAAAGTTAGTCCATCATTAAAACATTTAAAATATTCATATTGACTTAAGGCTGGTAATATTGCATTACTCTTAAAAAAACACGAAGTGAATGCAGTCCTGTTATCTAAAAATTTTGACCCTACCCTCAGATAGAGTGTGCTGTGCGGTGTCCGGGTCAACGCCGCACTAATGGCATACGGGAGTCGGCTCCCTGCGTGCGATTTGGTGCAGTAACCACCCGAAACAACCGTGTTCGGTGAGTACCTGCACCAGTCGAAACGTCAGGGAGCCCCACTTCCTTGCTGTCCACTCCCGCAGGACCGGCCGGACGGCGGCCACTGTGAACCGCCCGAACCGCTCGTCCGCCAGGTCTTTTGACGGCGTCTCCCTGAGACGCCGTCTCTCCGCCTCTACCTCCCTGGGAGCCGGAGACTCCCCCCTTCGTTTCCGTTCCGTGTACGAGTTCACGGTCTCAAAGTGTATAATATCTCTATAACCAAAGGCTTTCATCATTGCTACTCAGTTTATATGCCACTTTTTTAATTAAATAATATAAATATAAAATAAAAACGAAATATATGTTTAGATAAAAATTATACCTCTGAAACATAAAACACGCGATTAAAAAGGTGGTAAGGGGAGGGACGTAGGGAGGAATTTTAGAGTATGTAAAAACGTATGTAACGTTTTTCGGTTACGCGCCATCTTAATTTCTGTACATTTTTCCGTTACGCGCCATGTTTTTTTAAAAGGTTTTGTTAAA
This sequence comes from Antheraea pernyi, assembly GCA_015888305.1. Taxonomy (NCBI): domain Eukaryota; kingdom Metazoa; phylum Arthropoda; class Insecta; order Lepidoptera; family Saturniidae; genus Antheraea; species Antheraea pernyi. Next base: position 164,879 of record MU159214.1, on the reverse strand, counting down.
GGTGCGCTCACAATGATTGGATTCCGTTTTTTTTTTATTTATGATCTTCATATTTTACATGCACAAAGATGAAGATCTTGAAAAATAACGTAAAATGAACGGATAGAATTAGATTTAGTTCATTTTGAAATGTAGCGACTGATATATCAAAATATTACAAAATTACCACCTCCATAGTGTATTCATCTTAATCTCTTAAAAATTATTCAGAATACTGTCTCATTTCTACTGCGTGAGAACTGAACGTTTTTTGTATATAATAATAAAAATGTTTATAATAATAAAAGCCTTTTGTTTAAACTTTATCTAATTTAGCTTTATTTAACTAATTTCTGTAAAGTTGTAAATATAGTAGATCATTTTTCGAAAATTGATGTCATAAAGAAGTTTCACTTCTTACGTGTATACAATGATACACGCACGTATTTTTTTATTAGGTACACCGCACATTATTATAGTTTTTTCTTGGAAATTGTTTATTTTTATCAATCGTATAGCATACATCCTGCAATAGTCTATCTATCTATGATTATAATGACTTGCACTGGACACGTGGATACTTCATCAATAGTTATCAATGATGATGAATTTATATAACGACCATAGCTACTATATGCAGTAAAATTCGCTACAGAATTTTCTAAAATGATTATAAGCATTTGAAACACATTGTGTAAAGTACTACCTCCAAATGTTAGAGTTGAAGTTATGCCACCGGACGCTGTTGGAATAAAACGAAGATTAAATTCATTTAATTTATGAATGATTTGCAAAAAAATATTATTTCCAGTATCATGATACAAAGCTTTACGAATCACTTGATCAGAGGAATTACGCTGTTTTGTGTTTACTATTTCGTAATGTTTACAAAATAGATATTATAAGGCATATTGATATACCACCCAGTATCACCATTTAGAAAAGTAATAGATACGCTACAGAGTCTGATGATGAATCCAAAATAGAGATGTTTTTAATACTACCACTTACCATGAAAATAAATGCTTTTTCTTTTAAAATTCATCGTCAACTGTACTAAGTATAACTGCTAGTTTAAAATGCATTATTGTAACAAATTTCTTTATTTTGAATTCCAACTCTCTGACATTGATTCTTTATTGCAAATAATTACTAAAAATAATGATTATAATAATAATGTTAATAATTATTATAAATTACTACATAATCATTACAATAAAAAGGATTACTGTGCACGAATTCGAGAGAAATTTCATGAATTTTATTATTGCATGTTCGATGTTCCTGTAATCTATTAGTAACAGCAGTGTCAATCAACATCATAAAAATACAATTGCGCATAATATGGCGAGGGACCGTGTCCAGCAGTTATTTGACCGCTCTGTGATTTAAAAAAACCATATCAATGATACATAAACTGCATCTGTGTATCAGAAACTTTAACTTTTTAGCTAACCATAGTATACGATGAATTGTATTTGTGAATGTTTTCAAAGTAATTTTTTGAATTTTATTGAATGATCATTTAAAGTGAGTCCATCATTAAAACATTTAAAATATTCATATTGACTTAAGGCTGGTAATATTGCATTACTCTTAAAAAAACACGAAGTGAATGCAGTCCTGTTATCTAAAAATTTTGACCCTACCCTCAGATAGAGTGTGCTGTGCGGTGTCCGGGTCAACGCCGCACTAATGGCATACGGGAGTCGGCTCCCTGCGTGCGATTTGGTGCAGTAACCACCCGAAACAACCGTGTTCGGTGAGTACCTGCACCAGTCGAAACGTCAGGGAGCCCCACTTCCTTGCTGTCCACTCCCGCAGGACCGGCCGGACGGCGGCCACTGTGAATCTCATCTATTTAGTACCATTGTACGTATTTCTATCTACTGTATCTATTTCGAATAGTTAAAACAAGGTTAGAGCGCCGTGACAGAATATCAAACTTGAAAATGCTCCGCGGACTGAAAAAGTTTGGGAACCCTTTTAGATTGATTGCCAACGAACATGCAATAATAAAATTCATGAAATTTCTCTCGAATTCGTGCACAGTAATCCTTTTTATTGTAATGATTATGTAGTAATTTATAATAATTATTAACATTATTATACATAATCATTACAATAAAAAGGATTACTGTGCACGAATTCGAGAGAAATTTCATGAATTTTATTATTGCATGTTCGATGTTCCTGTAATCTATTAGTAACAGCAGTGTCAATCAACATCATAAAAATACAATTGCGCATAATATGGCGAGGGACCGTGTCCAGCAGTTATTTGACCGCTCTGTGATTTAAAAAAACCATATCAATGATACATAAACTGCATCTGTGTATCAGAAACTTTAACTTTTTAGCTAACCATAGTATACGATGAATTGTATTTGTGAATGTTTTCAAAGTAATTTTTTGAATTTTATTGAATGATCATTTAAAGTGAGTCCATCATTAAAACATTTAAAATATTCATATTGACTTAAGGCTGGTAATATTGCATTACTCTTAAAAAAACACGAAGTGAATGCAGTCCTGTTATCTAAAAATTTTGACCCTACCCAATCTTCATTTTGCATCTGTGCTTGTTTAAATGTGTAATATCTAACAATCTGTCAATCTTGTTAACCAGTCTAGAACTCAGTATATAATATTGTTTTTCAGCGCAAGTTGTTCGGTGCTTTGGGACTAAAGATACAGTTTTATGTCGGTGATTTATATCGTTATCAGAGTCTACGGTCAGTGTTGAATGCTTACGGATGATAGTTTTGAGTATAAAGAGCTGTCTAACCAAAAGGACTTGACACTCTGAATATAGTTTTTCAGTTGAATAAAGTCTTGGTCTAGATGACATTACTTTTAGAACAGCTCTTTGGGCTCTTTTTAGTGCGATAAGTATAGACCTTGAAGCACCACCCCATACCGGAAAAAGAGTTTGAGCGCAAAAAGAGTGACCAAGAAGCGCGTCAGCGTGACGGAAAAAATATTTGATTCCGACACGGAAGTGGAGGAGAAGGAGGCTCCTAAAGTGAGCACGAACCGCAGGGGGACTGCTAGGAACCTCGGGAGTGGACGTGGGGTCTTGGGGGAGGCAGACGGGTCTTTTGACCGGGCCTTGGCTGGTATGGTAACAAGGGCGAGTTCAGCCGCCGGCTCTGTTACCGGCTCGGCTGTTAGTTCTGCGGCTGGATCTAAGGCCAACTCCAAGGCCGGGTCGGCGGCTAACTCGGACGCAGAGCTGGAGCTTCCTAGGGGTATCCTGGATGTGTATGCCCTGGACGCTCAGAGGCTCCAAGCTCTCGCTGGATCAAAGATCGCGAGCATCTTTGAGACAGCGAAGAAGTCGAACAACCTGTCAGGCCCTTGCATTAAGGTCTTGAAAGACGCCGCTAGGACCCTGCAGGAGGTTGTGGAGGCCCTTTCCGAGCGCACGGAGGGGGAAGAGACGAGGAAGCTCCAAAGGGAGACAAAAAACCTCCGCCGTCAGGTGGAGGATTTAAAAGCGGAAATTAAGGCATGGAAGCAGGAGGCAAATGCCAAGAAGCAGATGCCTCCACCTCCCCCTCCCATGCCGGCACCGGCAGAGCCTGTATGGGAGCAGACTCTTGCCGATGCGGTGTCCCGCATTGAAAGATCTCTCCAGACGTCGTTCAGCAACATGCTGAATGCACGTCTGGAGAGCTTGGAGGGTCGCCTCCCTCCAGAGGCGCCCATGCGCCCGCCGCTGGCGGCAGATAGAAAGAAGAGTGGAACGGCTAGCGCGGCAAAGACTGCGCTGGTTGCGAAGGCGCCTCTGCCCCCTGTGGTTGCCCCATTGGGCATTAACTGGGCCCAATTACCTGTCCCAACAGCGGCGGCAACAGATGGCTCGGCATGGTCCAAGGTTGTGGGCCGCAAGAAAAAGGCGGCAAGGCCCAGGCAGCAGTGCCAAAGGCCCAAATGACGGCTCCCAAGGCCTCGCCTGCGGGGCAGAAGCTGCCACCGGCTCCCCGATCGGCTGCGGTGGGTGTGGACTACTGCGAGGTCCTAAGAAAGGCACGCAAGTCGGTGCCTTTACAGGACATGGGCATCGAGCTCGTGGAGGTGCGCCAGACGGCAACGGAAGCCAGAATAATAGAGCTGCCTGGCTCCCAGGACAGCGGTAATGCCGTCAAGCTTGCGAAGGAGTAAAAGTTGGCCAAAAAATTTTTTAAATTACTTAAAATAAAAAAAAATAAAAAAATTAGGTTTGAAGTAGTTGTATGGTGGGTTAAAATTCCAAATATGTTGCTGATGGTAAAACTCATTTGACAAACTGTTAGTATTTATGTATCTAATATACACGTTACATGGTACTTTAAGTTCCATCTCGTACTCGTACTTACAATTGTTTTTAAGGAGCATATATTTTATATATCTATAACTGTACATGATCTCATAATTTTATACATCATTAATACAATAAAAGAAAGCGCGTGCGGAGCTGCGGCTACAGTTAGTACGTAATATAATTGGTTTTTCACGTAGATTAAAAAAATAATTATATCATAGGAGGGGTATAAAACGTAAATTATTCTTTGAAACTTATGCTGCTAACAATAGGTTGACCAGCGCATTGTAAGGTCTACATTAGTTTTTGTGGAGCTTTAACTCCTTATGGTTTTTTTGTATTGATTTATTTAATATCGACCTGTCTTTGTTTTTGTCTTCTAATTTTCCGTAGGTTCGACTCCTAGCATCTGAGTCGGAGCGCGCGCTGAATTATAACACCGTGACGAAACCATAGCTAGCATGGTGGTAGGGCTTATTCCGAGTCCGCCTGACTAGCTACCACCCACAAGTTCAAATTACAATATGTTTATTACTGACTGAAGCGAAGTGATGATGGCCTAGTCGATAGCGTGTTCGGACACCGCGTCGATAGCCGTAGGTTCGACTCCTAGCATCTGAGTCGGAGCGCGCGCTGAATTATAACACCGTGACGAAACCATAGCTAGCATGGTGGTAGGGCTTATTCCGAGTCCGCCTGACTAGCTACCACCCACAAGTTCAAATTACAATATGTTTATTACTGACTGAAGCGAAGTGATGATGGCCTAGTCGATAGCGTGTTCGGACACCGCGTCGATAGCCGTAGGTTCGACTCCTAGCATCTGAGTCGGAGCGCGCGCTGAATTATAACACCGTGACGAAACCATAGCTAGCATGGTGGTAGGGCTTATTCCGAGTCCGCCTGACTAGCTACCACCCACAAGTTCAAATTACAATATGTTTATTACTGACTGAAGCGAAGTGATGATGGCCTAGTCGATAGCGTGTTCGGACACCGCGTCGATAGCCATAGGTTCGACTCCTAGCATCTGAGTCGGAGCGCGCCGAATAATAACATCGAGATGAAACCATAGCTTGGTGGTAGGATTTTTTCTAAGTCCGCCTGGTTAGCTACCGTTCTCAAGTTAAAAATTTATCTCCAAGCACCTGTTGGTGTGTTTCGGCAGCTGGTTTAACGTGTTTACCACCTAAAACCACGTCATTGCTAAAACATATAAAGGCAATGATATTATAACTAAAGATACGTTACCTGCATGATATTTTGACAAAACAAATGGCACGACAACGCGCACACATACGTAAAGTTATATTGTAACGCAGCACTGTCTTATATAAAATGAGGAAGTGAGATGGCATATTCTCTATATCTACGGTGAAAAAGAAATAGTAATATGTTGCTTTGATAGGGCCGGATTGACGGGGCAGTATGCAAAGATAGGCTAACTAGCCAAGTTTTAACAAGTCGCTGTGGAAACGCTTATTTATATACTTATAATACAATTGTATAAAGTATTTAAAAATATTAAATAGGTTTCGTTCATTATTTTACTTCAACAATATATTTTCACGTATTTGTTCAGATGTTTTTAAATGTATAGAAAAGAAACGTGACGCCATTATGTTCTCACGTTAACCGCTGGCCAGTTTACATGTTAAAATATTTTATATAGAAATAAGTGCTTGCCCGTTGTTTCGTGAGTGTTTTTATGCCGCAATTATTTACGTCTCTCAGCGATGTGCAAAGTATGAATGTATATAGAGTTATAACTGTAATACTGATAATCGTAATAAGCTTCTCTTGTAGACATTTTTCACTAAATCACAAGCTTTTATCTATACTCCTATACTAATATTATAAAGAGGTAAAGTTTGTGAGTTTGTGACGTTGTAAGGGGTAATCTCAGGAACTTCTAAATCGATGTTAAAAATTCTTTTACCAATAGAAAGCCACGTTCTTTGTTAGTATCATAGGCTATATATATAAATCCGAAAAATGAAAATAATTTTTTGTGGTAGTCGGATTTGCAAAGTCTGAGAAAAAACCGTCGAACGAAAACGTTTTACGAACGCTGCCTTAACGATGAGAGATATATAACTAAGTTCTAGAGAAAAGTTGTAGGCCTTGATATAGTCTATAAAAAAGTCACGGATAGCATATGTCTAACTTTTATATGTAGGTCACAAAATGTAGTTTTTTATAAATGTTTACCGCCCAACGAAGTGAGCACGGGTCAGCTATATATTATTATAGTTACATAAAATTGTATGATGTAACAAATAGATAAATTTCGTGTTCTCCGAAATTCATTATTTTCCTTTTTATAGCATTTGTATAAAAAAGCGTTTTTAAAAATATTTTTGAAGTTAAAACTTAATAAGGCGCGTTGAGCGGTATTTTTAGCAGGATATAAATTTGTAATTACGCGTTATGACATCCTACGTTAGCATGACCGGCCGTATTGCGCTTGCAGCTTACGTCAGACTAGCGACGCGTAGTATAGGGGGGCCCTGTGTAGATGTAATATTGATATTTTGCAGCTCATCATACATTGGATTGATTAATAGACTTTATAAAAATGTATCTAATTATTGCTCCGAGTGCCAATAGATATGAAAACCACAATAATGTTAATAATTCCAATAAACAAATTGTGGCATGTAAATATTGTCATTTATACTATAATGAATATGAAAATTCAAAAGGGACCACATTGATTTCATTGTTTTGAGTTTTCAGTCAGTTTCAGTTAATTGACAGACTGTGTTGATTTTTATATTAGTATCATATGTTCACGTATTTGTTCAGATGTTTTAAATGTATAGAAAAGAAACGTGACGCCATTATGTTTTCACGTTAACCGCTGGCCAGTTTACATGTTAAAAATTTTTATATAGAAATAAGTGCTTGCCCGTTGTTTCGTGAGTGTTTTTATGCTGCAATTATTTACATCTCTCGGTGATGTTTAAAGTATGAGTGTATATAGAGTTATGACTGTAATACTGATAATCGTAATAAGCTTTCAGTATCGGAATGACATATATTTCTCTTGTAAAAAAATTTCACTAAATCACAAGCTTTTATCTATACTTCTAGACTAATATTATAAAGAGGTAAAGTTTGTGAGTTTGTGACGTTGTAAGGGGTAATCTCAGGAACTTCTAAATCGCTGATATTTTGACAAAACAAATGGCACGACAACGCGCACACATACGTAAAGTTATATTGTAACGCAGCACTGTCTTATATAAAATGAGGAAGTGAGATGGCATATTCTCTATATCTACGGTGAAAAAGAAATAGTAATATGTTGCTTTGATAGGGCCGGATTGACGGGGCAGTATGCAAAGATAGGCTAACTAGCCAAGTTTTAACAAGTCGCTGTGGAAACGCTTATTTATATACTTATAATACAATTGTATAAAGTATTTAAAAATATTAAATAGGTTTCGTTCATTATTTTACTTCAACAATATATTTTCACGTATTTGTTCAGATGTTTTTAAATGTATAGAAAAGAAACGTGACGCCATTATGTTCTCACGTTAACCGCTGGCCAGTTTACATGTTAAAATATTTTATATAGAAATAAGTGCTTGCCCGTTGTTTCGTGAGTGTTTTTATGCCGCAATTATTTACGTCTCTCAGCGATGTGCAAAGTATGAATGTATATAGAGTTATAACTGTAATACTGATAATCGTAATAAGCTTCTCTTGTAGACATTTTTCACTAAATCACAAGCTTTTATCTATACTCCTATACTAATATTATAAAGAGGTAAAGTTTGTGAGTTTGTGACGTTGTAAGGGGTAATCTCAGGAACTTCTAAATCGATGTTAAAAATTCTTTTACCAATAGAAAGCCACGTTCTTTGTTAGTATCATAGGCTATATATATAAATCCGAAAAATGAAAATAATTTTTTGTGGTAGTCGGATTTGCAAAGTCTGAGAAAAAACCGTCGAACGAAAACGTTTTACGAACGCTGCCTTAACGATGAAAGATATATAACTAAGTTCTAGAGAAAAGTTGTAGACCTTGACATAGTCTACAAAAAAGTCACTGATAGCATATGTCTAACTTTTATATGTAGGTCACAAAATGTAGTTTTTTATAAATGTTTACCGCCTAACGAAGTGAGCACGGGTCAGCTATATATTACTATAGTAACATAAAATTGTATGATGTAACAAATAGATAAGTTTCGTGTTCTCCGAAATTAATTATTTTCCTTTTTATACCATTTGTATAAAAAAGTGTTTTTAAAAATATTTCTGAAGTTAAAACTTAATAAGGCGCGTTGAGCGGTATTTTTAGCAGGATATAAATTTGTAATTACGCGTTATGACATCCTACGTTAGCATGACCGGCCGTATTGCGCTTGCAGCTTACGTCAGACTAGCGACGCGTAGTATAGGGGGGCCCTGTGTAGATGTAATATTGATATTTTGCAGCTCATCATACATTGGATTGATTAATAGACTTTATAAAAATGTATCTAATTATTGCTCCGAGTGCCAATAGATATGAAAACCACAATAATGTTAATAATTCCAATAAACAAATTGTGGCATGTAAATATTGTCATTTATACTATAATGAATATGAAAATTCAAAAGGGACCACATTGATTTCATTGTTTTGAGTTTTCAGTCAGTTTCAGTTAATTGACAGACTGTGTTGATTTTTATATTGGCAGCATTTATAATATTAAGTAAGGAAATGAGAATTGTTTCAAATGGCGGGATAGTCCAGATACTCCCAACAGCAAAACCTATTTTGAAAGGGCAGAGGGTGTTCTAACTCGTTGGAAGAGTTCAAGAACTTTAAACATGAGATTGACGACGTAAAGACTACACGGAACAGACAACGCCACGGAACTGCAGGTCTCATTGTTGTGTACAATAGCGGTTTTGCAACAATGCAAGGTGATGCAATACACCCTGCTTATTTAATAGTGATCATAAATCAGGAATCCAGCATCTAGAAACGTAATTACCGCATCTAACACATCTACAATCCATCACCGCACTAACCACAAAACAATGGTGTAATCGAACGCTGGCTCTGTTGTACGGAAACAACACATACAGCTAGACTGATTACCAATACGTGGAGTCGATATTCTCCGATATCATCAGCTGATCGTCGATCTCAAAAGCCGACAGCTTATTTTTTTTTATATCATAGGAGGCAAACCAGCATGTGGGACACGTGATGTTAAGTGATCACCGCCGTCCATAGACACTTGTAGACATTTTTCACTAAATCACAAGCTTTTATCTATACTCCTATACTAATATTATAAAGAGGTAAAGTTTGTGAGTTTGTGACGTTGTAAGGGGTAATCTCAGGAACTTCTAAATCGATGTTAAAAATTCTTTTACTAATAGAAAGCCACGTTCTTTGTTAGTATCATAGGCTATATATATAAATCCGAAAAATGAAAATAGCTTTTTGTGGTAGTCGGATTTGCAAAGTCTCAGAAAAAACCGTCGAACGAAAACGTTTTACGAACGCTGCCTTAACGATGAGAGATATATAACTAAGTTCTAGAGAAAAGTTGTAGGCCTTGATATAGTCTATAAAAAAGTCACGGATAGCATATGTCTAACTTTTATATGTAGGTCACAAAATGTAGTTTTTTATAAATGTTTACCGCCCAACGAAGTGAGCACGGGTCAGCTATATATTATTATAGTTACATAAAATTGTATGATGTAACAAATAGATAAATTTCGTGTTCTCCGAAATTCATTATTTTCCTTTTTATAGCATTTGTATAAAAAAGCGTTTTTAAAAATATTTTTGAAGTTAAAACTTAATAAGGCGCGTTGAGCGGTATTTTTAGCAGGATATAAAGTTCTCCGAAATTCATTATTTTCCTTTTTATAGCATTTGTATAAAAAAGCGTTTTTAAAAATATTTTTGAAGTTAAAACTTAATAAGGCGCGTTGAGCGGTATTTTTAGCAGGATATAAATTTGTAATTACGCGTTATGACATCCTACGTTAGCATGACCGGCCGTATTGCGCTTGCAGCTTACGTCAGACTAGCGATGCGTAATATAGGGGCCTGTGTAGATGTAATATTAATATTTTGCAGCTCATCATACATTGGATTGATTAATAGACTTTATAAAAATGTATATAATTATTGCTCCGAGTGCCAATAGATATGAAAACCACAATAATGTTAATAATTTCAATAAACAAATTGTGGCACGTAAATATTGTCATTTATACTATAATGAATATGAACATTCAAAAGGGAACACATTGATTTCATTGTTTTGAGATTTCAGTCCTTAATTGACAGACTGTGTCGATTTTTATTTTAGTATCGATTTATTTACAAAATATCACCAAACTCCAAACTCGTTGGAAGAGTTCAAGAACTTTAAACGTGAGATTTACAACGTAAAGACTACATGGAACAGATAACGCCACGGAACTGCAGGGCTCATTGTTGTGGACAATAGCGGTTTTGCAATAATGCAAGGCGATGCAATACACCTTTTTTTTTTTACGTGGGGAAATCCCTTATGGATACACCACCCTCCCGGGGGAGAGGGTGGGTTATGTCCGTCTCGCACGGACTAAAACCACACGGTGTACGTCTACCGCTAAGTTGGGGCGGCACGAGATCTCTATAGACTTCATCGTGCCGCCCCAGCGGTTGGCCCAGCAGCGATATTGCTGCCACTGGGCCTCGTCCTGTTAGGAGACAGCCGGGTACACACCGGCCGTCTCCTCCGTCCGCCGGACCTGTGCAATAGGAAGATGGGCCCCCGACCCATCTTCCCTAGGTCCAGCTACGGTGGGAGGAGGCGGTCAAACTGCCGTCTCCTCCTGCCTGTCCTCCGTTGGTGGAGAGGGTCACTTTGAGGATCTTGCTCACGGACCCTATCCGCCGCCTCCTTCTGCGAGACGACTTCCTCGCAGAAGGAGGCCATTGCATTCCAGTTAACCTCACTACCGAGCATGGCCGTAACCACGCTCGGCAGTGAGAGGTCTTGCCCTACCGCCGCAGTATAGGGGGGCCCTGTGTAGATGTAATATTGATATTTTGCAGCTCATCATACATTGGATTGATTAATAGACTTTATAAAAATGTATCTAATTATTGCTCCGAGTGCCAATAGATATGAAAACCACAATAATGTTAATAATTCCAATAAACAAATTGTGGCATGTAAATATTGTCATTTATACTATAATGAATATGAAAATTCAAAAGGGACCACATTGATTTCATTGTTTTGAGTTTTCAGTCAGTTTCAGTTAATTGACAGACTGTGTTGATTTTTATATTAGTATCAATTTATTTACAAAATATCACCAAACTCCAAACTCGTTGGAAGAGTTCAAGAACTTTAAACATGAGATTGACGACGTAAAGACTACACGGAACAGACAACGCCACGGAACTGCAGGTCTCATTGTTGTGTACAATAGCGGTTTTGCAACAATGCAAGGTGATGCAATACACCCTGCTTATTTAATAGTGATCATAAATCAGGAATCCAGCATCTAGAAACGTAATTACCGCATCTAACACATCTAAAATCCATCACCGCACTAACCACAAAACAATGGTGTAATCGAACGCTGGCACCGTTGTACGGAAACAGCACATACAGCTAGACTGATTACCAATACGTGGAGTCGATTTTCTACGATATCATCATCTGATCGTCGAACTCAGAAACCGACAACTTATTTTTTTTAATATCATAGGAGACAAACCAACAGGTGGGTCACGTGATGTTAAGTGATCACCGCCGTCCATAGACACTAGCAACACCAGGGGAGTGTTATTGATAACACGACAAAACTCTCAGTTGAAGTCCTTGCACGCATGCCAGTTCGAGAAACCAAACGCAGCATCAATCTTGGATCATTATATTGCGATATATTAGCATGACTTCGATAAAATTAAGTTCGAATCATAACATCGACTTTGTATGGAAACTATTGGTCAACTATTACACTGCCGTGCACGTGTGATATCACCGCATCAAAACTCACTTACAGGTATTATTTTCCTCACTTACAGGTATTATTTTCTGTTATACACAAAGTAATGATGCAATGCACTACACATATGTCGACAAGTTATGCAGTATCATCAACAATTTCAAGCGCATAGCCACATGGAAGAAATCAATAATTCTTCGTTCACTCAGTTTTTCAATCATCAAGATAACGCTCTTTAGACACCTTTGCATCCACCTTACAAAGTACTTCACAGAACCGACAAGGTTCTATCCATGTCTATATATCTATACATATAGTAAGAATGTACATGTAACATGCCTGTACTTTATGGATTTTCTGTGAAAAATGTTATTGCAGTTACAGTTAAGATATTTTTGAAGTTAAAACTTAATAAGGCGCGTTGAGCGGTATTTTTAGCAGGATATAAATTTGTAATTACGCGTTATGACATCCTACGTTAGCATGACCGGCCGTATTGCGCTTGCAGCTTACGTCAGACTAGCGATGCGTAATATAGGGGCCTGTGTAGATGTAATATTAATATTTTGCAGCTCATCATACATTGGATTGATTAATAGACTTTATAAAAATGTATATAATTATTGCTCCGAGTGCCAATAGATATGAAAACCACAATAATGTTAATAATTTCAATAAACAAATTGTGGCACGTAAATATTGTCATTTATACTATAATGAATATGAACATTCAAAAGGGAACACATTGATTTCATTGTTTTGAGATTTCAGTCCTTAATTGACAGACTGTGTCGATTTTTATTTTAGTATCGATTTATTTACAAAATATCACCAAACTCCAAACTCGTTGGAAGAGTTCAAGAACTTTAAACGTGAGATTTACAACGTAAAGACTACATGGAACAGATAACGCCACGGAACTGCAGGGCTCATTGTTGTGGACAATAGCGGTTTTGCAATAATGCAAGGCGATGCAATACACCTTTTTTTTTTTACGTGGGGAAATCCCTTATGGATACACCACCCTCCCGGGGGAGAGGGTGGGTTATGTCCGTCTCGCACGGACTAAAACCACACGGTGTACGTCTACCGCTAAGTTGGGGCGGCACGAGATCTCTATAGACTTCATCGTGCCGCCCCAGCGGTTGGCCCAGCAGCGATATTGCTGCCACTGGGCCTCGTCCTGTTAGGAGACAGCCGGGTACACACCGGCCGTCTCCTCCGTCCGCCGGACCTGTGCAATAGGAAGATGGGCCCCCCGACCCATCTTCCCTAGGTCCAGCTACGGTGGGAGGAGGCGGTCAAACTGCCGCCTCCTCCTGCCTGTCCTCCGTTGGCGGAGAGGGTCACTTTGAGGATCTTGCTCACGGACCCTCTCCGCCGCCTCCTTCTGCGAGACGACTTCCTCGCAGAAGGAGGCCATTGCATTCCAGTTATCCTCACTACCGAGCATGGCCGCAACCACGCTCGGCAGTGAGAGGTCTTGCCCTACCGCCGCAGCCAGAGTGCGACGTTGCTCCTCCCACGCAGCACACTCAGACAGAGTGTGCTGCGCGGTGTCCGGGTCAATGCCGCACTGATGGCATACGGCGGTCGGCTCCCTGCGTGCTATCCGGTGCAGGTACCAACCGAAGCAACCGTGCCCAGTCAGGACCTGCACCAGACGGAACGTCAGAGAGCCCCATCCTCTATTGCACCAATCTGGCAGGACCGGGCGGACGGCGTCGATCGTGTATCGACCATACCGCGCGTCCGCCAGGTCCCGCCTCCACCTTTCTGCCATTTCGTCCCTAGCTTCTCTCCTCCTTTCCTCTATTTCTCTGGGAGCTAGAGGCTCCCCCATCTGTTTCTTAGCTGCCGTATATTGATATACGGCGACAAGCACCTCCGCCTCTAGCTCCCAAGGAAGGGAGCCGGCCAGCACCATGGCCGCCCCCGAGGACACCGTGCGGTACCCTCGTATCACCCTCAACGCCACGGTAGATGCAATACACCCTGCTTATTTAATAGTGATCATAAATCAGGAATCCAGCATCTAGAAACGTAATTACCGCATCTAACACATCTAAAATCCATCACCGCACTAACCACAAAACAATGGTGTAATCGAACGCTGGCACCGTTGTACGGAAACAGCACATACAGCTAGACTGATTACCAATACGTGGAGTCGATTTTCTACGATATCATCATCTGATCGTCGAACTCAGAAACCGACAACTTATTTTTTTTAATATCATAGGAGACAAACCAACAGGTGGGTCACGTGATGTTAAGTGATCACCGCCGTCCATAGACACTAGCAACACCAGGGGAGTGTTATTGATAACACGACAAAACTCTCAGTTGAAGTCCTTGCACGCATGCCAGTTCGAGAAACCAAACGCAGCATCAATCTTGGATCATTATATTGCGATATATTAGCATGACTTCGATAAAATTAAGTTCGAATCATAACATCGACTTTGTATGGAAACTATTGGTCAACTATTACACTGCCGTGCACGTGTGATATCACCGCATCAAAACTCACTTACAGGTATTATTTTCCTCACTTACAGGTATTATTTTCTGTTATACACAAAGTAATGATGCAATGCACTACACATATGTCGACAAGTTATGCAGTATCATCAACAATTTCAAGCGCATAGCCACATGGAAGAAATCAATAATTCTTCGTTCACTCAGTTTTTCAATCATCAAGATAACGCTCTTTAGACACCTTTGCATCCACCTTACAAAGTACTTCACAGAACCGACAAGGTTCTATCCATGTCTATATATCTATACATATAGTAAGAATGTACATGTAACATGCCTGTACTTTATGGATTTTCTGTGAAAAATGTTATTGCAGTTGTCTAGAAATAAATAATAAAACTCATTTCGATAATTTTCAGAAATATCTAACTGATGTAGTCTTTGTTTCATTAAAATCGGTCTATTCTGTCAAAAGTTATTGTAATGTTAATGATGACGTGACTTAAGTATGAGAGAAAAGTAGATAAGTAAATGAACTTAAGACATTGAGATGACTTAATTAATCACTGTTTTTTTACACAAAGTTCCACGCGGGTGTAATTGCGGAGACAGCTAGTACAATATATATGTCAGAATAAATATGTAGAGCCTGTAGAGAGCCGACAGCACACGGATGGCATTATCCTCCATTTGTATGTATTTTCACAACACGACCGGCACTATGAAATGAAACGACGACTTCTTCGATTCTTATTGTTTTTAATAATGATTTTACAATAATCTCAGAGACAACGCCGTCAGAGACAACAATTATCACTTAGCGACAATAACCACAGATCTCACGATAATGAACCTTGCACGACCTCGTACAAGCACTTATAAAGGTATCGCCTTCCTTCCCCTGCCGATAACCCAAGTGAACGAAGGCCTAGTTTAACGAAGTACTTTAATCTACGACTTTGTACATAGTTACACTTTATGTTCGCTAATAATTATAAATAAATAACTATTTTGACATCATACATTGAATTAATTACGTTGTCAATAATTATCTTAAATAATTCACAGTCACAGTAACAACCGGAGTACTGTACAAATCCTTAGTTGCTTAAAACCCATTTTCGATAGACCAATTATTCTAGTAATTATAAAGTAATACTAATAACATTGTACAATACCAATTTGTTTTAATTACATTGTTATTCATTTTAAATAGCAACTTTACTATTCTATCTCGACTGCATATAGAATGGATTTCCGGTTTTAATAAACAACAAAAGGTTCCAAATGTTACTTAAATCTTGAATAATTCTATTACAATTTCACATGTCCGATTCTAATTATCGTGACACTAATTTAGGTCTACTTTAAATCAAGAATCAGTTTTTTTTTTTTTTTTTTTTTCACG
>MU159214.1:101435-146634 GCA_015888305.1 Antheraea pernyi | reverse complement strand
GCCTCACTCCCCTCCTCAGGCCCCGGTATGGCCGCTGAACAAGAGGTCAGTCTCTTAGAGACTGAGCTCATTAGCCTCCGCGGCTTCATAGCCGCTATCTGTCCTCGTCTCGTAGACGATTACGATGCGTACGCTGCAAAGCGTCGCACCGAGCTCCCTCATTCCTCGAAGCCCGCTCCCTCGATCTATGCCAAGATCGAGGCTTCCAACAACTTCCCAATCCCAGCCGATCGCGATAGCGATGACTCCGACTCCGACTCCGGCCCCGACATGGAGCAAGACCCTCCAGCTCAGCAGGATCCCCCTGCCGAGCAAACCCCTCAGGCTGAGCAAGCCCCTGCTGCGGACGATGGCTTCACCACCGTCACGCACCGCAAACCGCGCAAGAACAAGAAGCGCCCGAACTCACCTTCCGATCCGGAGGACAAATCGCCCTCTAAAAAGATCGCAAACGTCGATGGCGCGAAAGTGCCAAAGGCGACACCAGCGCCCTCTAGACCCAACTCGCCCGCGGCTGCGGGTTCCGCAGTTTCGGGCAAGAAGCACCGCCCACCGCCCCCCGTTACGATCCAAGACAAAGCGTCTTGGGTTGAGATTTCTAGCCTGCTGGAAACGGCAATGGAACGTAAGAGTAAAATAATACATACAGTCGAGCATAGCCACCTCCTTCACAAGAGTTCCGATCGAATCGTCGACTTGAGCGGTTGTCCGTTTCGCTGCGCTCGCTAAGTTCGATTTTAATACTCGTGATTTAGTGACGTCAGTTATTGTTTGTTTCGATCCGGCACACCTGCGCTTCACAGGTGCGCTGCACCTGCGTTCTTTTTCTTGGAACTGAGTGAGACCTTTCCTTGTATTTATTTATTGCTTTATCTATTTCTTGGTATATTTATTTATTTACTCTTTTGTTTATCTATTTATTTACGTATTTCTTTAATTCTTCAGTGATTTATTTTTAAATTTATTTTCTTTTTATTGCTCTGAAATTCGTATTTTTATATTTTTTATCGTTTTAGGTGGATTTTTTTAATGCCACCTGGACAAAAGATTTTTAAATAATAGAGATAGCAAATTTTACTCCAAAGAAACATTTCTTTATTTTTGAAAAGAAATAAAACTGCATTCAAAGATTTTCGAAAATTTTCTTGCTTCACCCGGGAATCGAACCGACTAAAAACCGTATAAATTACACCCTATAATTTTATTGCATCGATCGTTAGGATCAATCACAAGGATGAAATCTCTCTAACATACTTGCTAAATTTAATGAAAGGAAAACCATGAAATCTTCAGTTATTTAGAAAAAATGGTGAACTAACTAATTATTTCCTCGAAATGGGATCCATTTTCTTGGATACACATATTTATTCTTTTAACAAATTCATTTTTAGTAACCTTTAATGACGTGTTGTGATGAATATTATAAATCGTATTCTGAACTTCGTCTTTCCATTCGTTTACATTCGTATAAGATTTCATGTAAATTTTATTTTTTACATAATAACGAAAAACTTTAAAATTAAATGATTTATGTACACAATTACATGTACAGATAATTGCGTCAAAAAGTGGAGAGGGCAATGTTGGCTTAAAAGTCCAGAGAAAATGACCTGCCATCACAATCACTTAAAAATTGAATAAAATATTTCTTGCAAAACAAATGCATACATATGAATATACGGTTACAGTGCCCGTTCAAGTTACACGTAAGCACTGGGAGGTGGGGGGTCCTTGATTTGCTTATTTTTCATGACATATCACTGTTAGCAGCCAAACTGCAAACACTGGAACATCGGCGTAGGATCTCTTGCCTTGTAGTATTCTATCGGCTACACTTTGGAGAATGTGCACAAGATCTGCACCAACTAATTCCACCGTCTCCGTTTCATATTAGGACTACTAGACGCCGTACGGGGCTCCATTTATTCGCGGTTGACATACCATTCATCCGGACGAAGTGCTTTGCATCGTAATGACTGCTGGATGCTCCCACTACGACATATATGTTAAATGTTACTACAGTCTATAAATGATTGCCATGCCAAATTACGTCAAAATCCGACCAATATTTTTGCGTGAATTACTTTTCTTTTGGTGCTTTTTATAAGATATATGAAAATATATAATAAGATTTGTTATGTGTGATACGTTTTTGCGAAATGCCTATGCAAACGACAGAAGGACAAAATTCTTAAAATCAAAGAACTGTGTCATTGATTCTAAGGCCTTGTGGAGTATCTTTCTTTAATATGTTTCATTTACAGGTTTTCTCTTTTCACTTATTAGTATACGTAAAAATAATACTTGACAACAACAATAACATCTGGTAAAATAAAACGTAACGCTACAGTATGGTAGTGTTCTTGTATAAATGGTGGAAACTGTAAACAGATAGGTGTATAAAAAGCTGTTTTTCTTGGTGGCAAGCCGTTCTCTTATCCATGAGACACGCAAGAAATAAATATGAAGGCTTCCATCATTTTCTTCTTGTTGGCGGTAAATTCTTTTATCTTATTTACTATAGATACTTGGATTTGAAATTTTTGCTCACTTATTTATTTTCTAACTGATGATACAAAAACATAAAAATTATAAAACGCGGTCAGTAATGTCGGTTTTCCTCAAATATAGTGATATTTTATTTGTTATTCTTTTATTGTTTAGCGAGTTCCAAATTGTTGCCGTATTACCCCATAGTCAACATAGTATATTTTACTTTACATATACAATACAAATACATTGTAATTTTACTTAGACTAAAAATTAATTTACGACTTTAAGGTGGCTATTTTTTTATATTATTAATATAACTACGGCTCTATGTATGTCATATCTGAGTATAGTTTTTTCGAACGAAAACATATACAGGATAGGTATCTAACCTTAAGTATTCAGGTCGTAGTTTAGTATTTGTGCAAATAAGAAGATTTTACGTAGACTAAGTAGTTAGAATAAATAGAAAATTGATTTTTTATTAAGAAACTGGAAGTACGGGAAAGTAGTTAACAATGGAGTAGCGTAGGAATATAATTGATATAAAATATTTAAATTGTTCAGGTGTCGGTGGACATCGTGATGTCCAACACTACATTTACAGGTAAGTATTTTAGGAAATTTCCAATAAAATCTTCCTTGAAATATCAATTATCCCTCTCGAACTTGTCTTGTAAGTCTTTTAAAATATACGCAGTTTTCTCTCCACCAACATTGCATATATTTACGTAAAATATATATGTAATTAGTTATTTTTGTTGTTTACAGTAATCGGTAAGAGAGCTGACGATACTGGAAGTATTAAGTTTGAAACCATATTTGACGTACTTACATGTAGTATTCTAGGTAAGACATCGATAATCTTATGGAATTATCATAATTTCCTTACCCTTATCCAACCTAAGTACGGTCGGCACAATACGTTTTCCTTTTCCACTCTCACCTATTACATGTCATCTCAGTATTCACACTTGTCATACACATGTCATTTTTCATACAATCCATCCATACTGGTTGCGTCGCTTTTATGTAGTTTAAATTTACCGCAATATTGTGATTAGTTCGCGACTCTTTCCATCCCGCTCGTTACCCTTTCGATTTGGCACATGCATACACTCATCATCGCGCCACGCAACGAACAGGTCGGCTCCGCGCCGCGTGTTTGTAGAGTTGATTCTTTCGCATGGTCAAGTGGGTAGCAATAATCACATCGCTCCACATAGTGCGTGCCGACACACTTTTAGTCAAATATCGTTGTCTGTGACAATCCGTCAGTGGTGAAGGAGAACATTCTGTGCAGTGCGTCGAGAACAACCACCTTTTTTTTTTAACGTGGGGAAATCCCTTATGGATACGCCACCCTCCCGGGGGAGAAGGTGGATTATGTCCGAGTCCCACGGACTAAAACCCCACGGTGTACCGACAGACCGTTTTGTGGAGGCGGCAAGGGATCGTTCAAGCTAATCAACCTTGTAGAGCCGACCCCACGGTCCGCCCGGCGGAAGGTGACCGCCTACCTATAGAGGGACAGACCGGGTACACACTGGCTGCCCGCCCTCGTCCGCCGGACCTGTGCAATGAGGAGATGGGCCCCCCGGCCCATCCCCTCAGTTCCAGCTACGATGGCGGGAGGCCCAACCTCCTTATGCGCTTGACCACAAGGGTTGTGGCATCGTGGCCAGGCGCTCCACCACCCTCCAGTCTCCCCCCCGGGCTACGACTAGGGTGAACCACCTTGCCGACTAGCCAGGTGAAACTGCAACGCCACGAGGTATGTGCCATTTTCCTTCCCAATATTGTCTCCATTATCATATAGCTGATCACAATATAGTTTAGCATAAAATTCGCATCCCCGGAAATACAGTCCACTCATATAGTGTAGACCCCAATGGCGTCGAGAACGCAACGGCGCCAACACATACCTTTTTGGATCTTCCTCTACTCCTATATCCGTTCACGTTTATACTCATAACTTATCCATATGTTTCTTATCTAAGATATAATAATATTTTAAGACGTATATCTAATGATGTATAGCTAGAAATTTTTATTCTTGTACAGTGTAAATGAACATGGGGTTCATATAGTGGGTTAATATGTTGCTGATGGTAAATCCCATCCCGCACACTGATGGTATTTACATATTTAATGTACACGTTACAGTAAGTAGTGTGCGTGTTACACGTATAAATGATTCTTATACGCTGTGAGCGTTTGCAAAAACTACTGTTTTACGGTATAAAGTGAAAGGTAAAGTTAGTTCGTATACGATCGCGGACGCGTGCAGACATGTCTGCTAGTGATCGTGTTCGTTTTATGAAATATAATATCAACCTTATAATATTTTCAATTATTATATGTCGTGATTCCTTCATTTGTATATTATTGGACAAAATTAATCGTTTCCATCCTTCCCTCTTTAAATTGCTCGCATAAAACAAAACGTGTGAACGAATGATCTATGCGGTACTAGCGACACCTATCTAACAAATACTCTGCCGCGCTTGAAAAGAAAGCAGCGCGAGCGCTCCCTTAATGTTAATCAAAAAGTGAACCAAAATTGTGGTATTAAGACAAGAAAGTGAACCATGAAAGACGACGGTCCAGCAAGTCTCTCAAGTTCTGCTCCATGAATCTACAATGTCATCTTTTATGGCTAGGTTTATGGCTATTTAGTCTGGCTGAAACGTGACTATTTATTTAATCTTGTGGCTAAATAGGAGTACACATCTTTTATTGTCGTTGCTTGATTACTCTATTTGTCTCTGCAAGGTTTAATTTATTTATAGAACAGTGAAGTGGCCAAACATTTGTTACCCTTCAGTTACCCGTGGGGCAAGTGCAGAGGAATGAGAGATAGAGCACTTGCGGACTCGAGTAACATCAGCCGTTTTTTGTGACTACAAAAGTTATATATTTATTGATGTACCTTAGTCCTGATTACGCTCTCCAATATTTAATTCGCTCTTTAATATTACATTCCCTGAATCAATATAGACTCTTGAAAGTTGAAACAATTATACTATGTCAACCGATTTCTCCTCGAGTTATTCATCAAACTGTACTTTCTAGTGTGTCAATAAACTGCATTTTATCTCTCGGATCTCTCGGAAATCCACTCTTGTGGCCTGAATTTTTTAACGTTTGCGGTAGCGCATGTTTAACCTAGTTAACGACATCTTAATCATCCAGTCCCTCTTTTCCAACCCCGATCTGTTTGTGCATATCTCGGTTTACCCGTCTGCGTTCTGAGAGTCTGGCTTGATAGGGACTCCTACTAGGTGATGTGATTCCTCATACCGCCAAGAATTGCACTTCGCCCGCAAGTCTGTTGGTACGAACTCGGAATAGTCACACAAATTCATCTTGGCGCGCCTTCTGCCCCTAACCTAAAGCAGGGCATTGGATTCGTATCCTACCCCCTCCCTCCTGAGATCCTGGAATAGCCACAGTTTTAGATATGGAACTAGAGCTTCAAAAGTCGAAGCGAAGGATAAGCCCAAGCTCAAACCACGAAAGAGAAAGCTTCGACCGGTTCCACCTCCAGTATTCCAGTGACGGATTTGTATTCGCAATTCTCACCCGATCTGAGTCCGATTATATCGAGAGTTTTGTCAAATAACCCCTCACCGACTCAGAATCTGTTCTTATTACTCGTGGAAATAGACAACGATGGCTTTAGGGTCGTCCGTCGAGTACCACAATCTAGCCAGCACTCCCACTTCTCCGCAACCGTTTCTGCCATACGTTTGGAAAATGACCCTAGTGAAAGGAATTCATACATAGAAAAATGATAATGGACTCATATATATTATGTATATATTGATGCTTGACATAGGAGGTGTATGAATTTTAAATTAATTATTTACACGTTATTTAACTAAAATGAAATTATTAAATTTTAGGGCATGATACTGCCTCCGACTACAGCACCACCGACGACACTGCTTCTGACGATACCACCTCTGAAGATACCACTTCCGATGATACAGTCTCCGAAGATACGGCCTCTAACGACACTACCTCCGACGACACCACATCCAACAAAACTGTTTCTGATGACACCACCTCCAAAGCCACCACTTCTAACGACACCACTTCCAATGATACAGTCTCCGAAGGCACTGCTTCCGACAATACCACTTCCAACGACGCTGCTTCAGACGACACTACCTCCGAAGACACCGCTACTAACGACACCAGCTTCAATGATACAATTTCCAAAGACACGGCCTCCGACGACACTATCTCCAACGAAACTGTTTCTGATGACAGCACCTCCAAAGACAGTGCTTCTAACGGCACCACCTCTAATGATACAGTCTCCAAAGACATGTCCTCAGACGACACAGCCTCTGACGACACTGCTTATGACGACACTGCTTCTGATGACTCCACCTCCGACAATACCACCTCCGACAACGCCACCTCCGACAATACCACCTCTGATAACACCACCTACAGAGATACTGCTTCCAACGTCATAAAAGCCTCCGACCACCTCCGACAACATCACAGCCAACGACACCACCTTCCACGTCACGACCTCCAACAACACAATGTCCGACGACCCTGTCTCCGTCGTTGATGAAATAGCAGAATGATTTGAACTTTTAATTTTATTCTTTAGCATTTTGTTTTTATTTATATAGTATAAATCATTTTTTGAATAATCGTTCTCACAATTTGATTATGTTATATAACTATATATACAATTTGGAATTTATAATTTCAATATATTTTGTGTTATTAATTATATCCTCTTTAATTATTAGAGCAACGTTCTATCTTTTATTACGTTTTTGGCGGCACCTCTTTTCAGTGTAAATTTATCTTACTTATAAATATGCCTGTTCCTTTATCATCCAGTACATATAAAACTATAACTTCAATATCCGGTATCGTCACAGGGTATCGAAAACGTAATAAATATTTACATAGTTACGTATTTTACGTATATTCATATCTATTAGGTTATAATTACCATAAATTCTTAAAATACAAACTGCTCTTTTATATTTTGAGATGTTACTTACCCTCTTTAATATATACTTTTCTTTTAGTCTGACCTGGAATATGATAAGTTGACATGTGGTAGCAAACCTCTATGTTTTTGAGACCTTCAGAGATGATGAAAGAGATAACCCAACCTAACCACAGAATGATACCTTAAGAAGTCCTGGGCAGAAAAATTAGATGAACGCAGAAAACTTGTTTTAAATAAAGCAAATGCTTCTGAGAAATAGAGAAGCTATGGTCTTTACTAAATCTAAAAAGGAAGTTGCCTTTGAGTGGACAACACAATTTCGTAACTGATATTATAAATTGTCTTTCTTTCGCTCGGTGTCTATAAAAGTAATTAAATTTTGCTCTTTTTTTATAGTCGCACGGCAAAATGACTGCACCATGCCTGATGATAAACACAGTACAGTCCAAAAACAATGGCGACCAACGAGTGACATACTATCCATCGCTGGTCGCCGTTGTCATGCCAGCCTGCAAAAAGCTGGATATGTACAGACTGATCCAGATGTCACTATCCTTACCCGTATGATATTAACCGATCGAGACATCATTGACGTGGAGAAATATTTTCGTTTTTTATTAATATTAGATAAATTAAACGGAAAACCCACGGTTGTCCAACCAAGAAGTGTCCCGGAGTTATAGCGTCGTAATTTGCCATATCCGTAACCAGACTAGGCCCCTCGGACCAGACCAGGCCCCCTTCGGCAGCAGCTCAAGCCTAGGCCCGTTCCCTCGGCGTGAAGCCCTTGAGTACGCTGCTCGCGCGAATACAATTACATAAAATCTTTCATCACTGCAACAACATTACATATATCACTTCCACATACGTGCATGCACACGCTTACACATGAAAGTGGATAGGTTTTATTTTTTTCCCTTATCGAACTGAATTAGTTCAGACAAAAAGAAAATTATCCGACACGAAATACATATAAGTGTTATCGAGGTGTATATGCTTGGTACACATATATATCTCACTTATATAAGTATGGATATGTAGCTTGGCTTAGTTTAGCTGAGTCAGGCCGCGAATTGTATGAACTAGGCAACAGCCGAAGCCGAGGTGTGTGCACGACCCTTGGCTTGTTGTCAAAATTATCGGCTGAGTGCCTTAAGCGTGCGCCTTAGTAGTCCGGTGAAGCTGTTAAGGCCTTACTAGGCCAATAGCGTGGTCAGTTCCAATATAAAAATATTGCCGTATCCGTACTCAAGGGGCATAGAGGACGCGAGTTAAACACGGCATCCAACTTTGCGAATAAAGCGGTTAGCTCTTCGAAGATGAGTTGCGTTTCACCCAATACTCGCCGGCAGTGGGTCTTTAAGCCGCTTCAAAGAGTCTTCCTTAATTAGGACTCGTCGGTGGATTGAATAACTAAGTTAAATGCCCTTTAACTAATTGGATTTATGTATATGAGGTATTGTTTTTTTAAAAGATGTATAATTGATTAAGATATTTAGCGGAACCTGAGTAATTTGTACTATAATCCAATCTTATTAAGCTGAGTAATCCCTTATGAGAAATTAACCTTGTAGCCTTCCGTCGATAGATTATTTACTACCTCTAAAGCTTTAGAGGACAAGAAAACAAAAATACATTAGTAGCATTTTGAGAGTTTAGCGTTCCGAAGTGAATTTTTAATATAAAATTGACATGCAAAATCTATTTCCATACCAATTAAAAAGTGGAACTCTTATTACCCTATACACCGATAAATCGTCTATAAAGGGTTGATTTTATACATAGTTAAGATACCTTTTTTATTTAACGTGGGGAAACCACGCTTGGCAGCGATAAGTCCGGTCCCACTGCCGCCACCATAATGCGGCGCTGCTCCCCCAGCACACTCAGACAGAGTGTCCGAAACAACCGTGTCCGGTGAGTACCTGCACCAGTCGGAACGTCAGGGAGCCCCACCCCCTGGATATCCACTCCCGCAGGCCCAGGCGGACGGCGTCCACGGTAAACCGCCCGAAGCGCTCGTCCGCTAGGTCCTGGTGCCACCTTTCGACGGCGTCTCCTCTGAGGCTGGCAATGCATCTGTGATCCTCCTTGTGTCGCACGTGTCCATGGGCGACGGTGATCACTTACTATCAGGTGACCCGCGTTTTCGTTTGCCATTAATAACATTAAAAACAACTCTGCCAAGCGATTCAGCTCGTGCTTTCATATCTCATCGTGTGAGAAGTCCGTATGTTCCGTAGGGTATCATTGAACGTCTTATTTATTTTCAGCGAATTAAAGTTGTAATCTCATGTTAGTATCCAAAAAAAATTTTTTTACATGTTATTAAAATTAAACCTGTTAAGAACTTAGAAAATTTTAGACCGAAACACTACTTGTTTTAAAGTTCTAGCAAATAGCAGGGGGAGAGCGTTCCGTGCAGCTGTAGTGCTCATACCTGCACTATTGTTTGCGACATTATAACTCTGTATTTAGAATTGGGCTCATAAGCACATTTTTACGGGTAAAAAATTTAGGAAATTATAACGCTCACAGAAACGTCTATTTTGCACCACCGATACATAGTCCGGTGAAGCTGTGAATACCCTGCCAGGTAAATAGCGTAAACAGTTCGAGAAAAAAAAAAAATTGCACCACCGATAGCTGACTAATGTAAGTATACATTTTCGATGAATATTTCTTCTCCAAACTTTATACGAGTTTTCCTCAAAACGACTTTTTGTATTAATCTATAGTTTAATAATAATATATAATTATCAAAAGAAGATTGTATTATCCACAAAAAAAATCTTTAAAAACCGAAACAATTAATTATGATTTTTATGGCCGCTATGCCTACAGTCAGTATTTAAACCACAGGAAGATACAAGATGCAGACTGAAACATTTAAAACATTTTTTTTTATTTATAACAACTTTCAATAACATGCCGTGGTATACATTGCTACCAATTGAAATTAGTAAATGTATGCGAATTTTGAAAAGTTTGTTGGTGCATGCCTGTGTTCGAATCTACGTATATCGGATTAATATTCAAAATTCCCGTTTCCCGTATTCCCGTTGGATATAATAAAACACTCGATCACAATTACTTAAATATAGATATACTTAATTGTATATAATATTTGACAACATCTGGTAAAATAAGACGTAACGTATAATATAGTTGTGCTATTGTTCAAACTGTCGAAACGGTAAACAGATACGTGTATAAAGAGCTGCTTTTGTTGGTCACAAGCAGTTCTGTCTTCTACATGCAAGAAACAAATATGAAAACTTTCATCATTTTCTTCTTGTTGGCGGTAAATTCTTATATATTATTTATTACTTGGCTTTTAAATATTTGTTCACATATTCCTGTCCTCGCTTATGATGAAAAGAATAAAAAAGTCGAGGCAGTGATGAGAACTAACGAGAGAAGTGAAAACTCAAAACAATGGAATTTAAATTGTGTTCTCTTTGGAATTTTTTAATTAATTGTAATTATAGTGTGAATTATTTAAATTTCGTAATTTGTAAATTGAAATTATTAACACTAGTCTCTTTGTCACATGTAATTGCTCTCCGAATAATAATTATATACTTTTTTATACAATTTATTAATTTATCAAACATATGATGGACTGCACGATCACAATACAAAATATCAATACTAGATGACAGATAATATATTCGCTATTCTGACACAAGCCGTATATACAGTCACAGACAATACAGTCGGTCACGCTTACGTAACATGTTATGACGCGAAATAATAATTTTTTGACTTATATCGTTTGTGAGTTCAAATATTTTGTCTGAAAACCCATTTATAGACTCCTGGATTGGTACCTTTGCCGCATTATCCCGCAGTCAACATAACATAACCTTTTTCTTATATTAATTACTTATGCAAAGAATTGTTATAGTGGTGTCCAATAATGTAGTTTAGATAGTTGCCATTTTTATATTTTTAACATATCAAGCCATAGATAATATTTGGAATGACTGAATATGCCGATATGTATTTGATTTCAAATATTCAGATCCAAGTTTAATAGCTACTAATGCAAAATCAGAAGTTTTAAGTTAAAATAAATGGAAAACAATTTTTTGTGAAGAAACTTGAAGA
The DNA here is from genome assembly GCA_015888305.1 of Antheraea pernyi. Classification (NCBI taxonomy): domain Eukaryota; kingdom Metazoa; phylum Arthropoda; class Insecta; order Lepidoptera; family Saturniidae; genus Antheraea; species Antheraea pernyi. The sequence continues at coordinate 135,041 of MU159214.1, read as the reverse complement.
GAAAGCTATTGACACATTCACAAAGAAGTAGCATTTCAATTTATTCGTCTAAATTTATAAGAATACTAGTTGACCCGGCCACGCGTTGCTGTGGCTCAGTTATTACATTTTTAATTAAAATCTATGAGATTTATATAACAGTAGGTCCTACAGTTTTCTGTCAATAAACTAATTTAAAGCGCCATCTGTTCGAGACTCAAGAAACTTACAATCAATAACAATAATCAACATTGAAAATCACTTAATTCGTAATTTAAAAAATGTTGAGGCCATTAATCGCAATATAAATTATCCTATATTTCAAGTTGGACCAAATTATACATAAATAGCAATATTTAATGAAGACCGGTTGAATTGTTTCGTAGTTCATCGTGGACAAACATGACACTGGCTTTTTATATATTTAGATGAATAACTAATATACATAGTAATTAAATTGTTCAGGTATCGGCGTCCACCGTGCTATCCAACTCTACATTTACAGGTGAGTATTTCTAGAATTTCTTATAAGATCCCTCTTAAAATATAAATTATCCCTACCGAACTTTTATTGAATATCTTTTAAAGTGTACGCTATTTTCTTTCCGACAAAATTGTGTACTAAATGTATGTAAAGTATATGTATGTTATTTTTGTTTACAGTAATCGGTAACAGTACTGGGAGAACTGGAACTATTAAATTCGAAACCATATTTGAACTTGTATGTGGATATTTAGGTGAGAAATCTTATTGAATAATATCAGTAAACAGCGCAGTTTTAAAGTCAGCTGTAATAAATTGTTACTCATAGGGCCTGGGTTGGAACGTTTTAAGTGCTTACGTGTGTTATAACCTTTGGTAACAATTGCAGTAGTGCAAAAAATGCTTTACGCCAGAAATGTGTATGAGGGTAATGTCTGAAGTCTTGTAAAGTTGAAACTCGCACAAATTCTCTACCCCGAAGTATTAACAGACTTGTTTCTCTTTTGCTCTTCAATACTTAAGTAATTGTAAATAGATCTACCAACTCTGCAAGATTGGGTTCAACAAAGTAATTCTTATTATTGACTAGCTGTGCCCGCGACGTCGTCCGCGTGAAACCTTATAAATAAACCGCGATTTATAAAGTCATCTGGATCTACTTAAGTCACGTCGCCATTAAAATTAGAATAACTTTTGATAGAGTGAACCGATTTTAATGAAACAATGACTAAATATTACTCGAAGATATGTTTTATGATTATGTTGAAGAGGTTTTATCATGAACGCAGTATTCTAGTAGTGATGCGTGTTCATGTAAACAGACAGATATTTCCAAAATTGTATGAAATGTATTTTATTACTTATCCCTAGGCACCTAGAATAATATGTTTTTAAAAAGTACAGATACGTTAGATTTACATCCTTATTATATGTATAGATAGGGCTTTTATTCAAAATAACTCGTTGAGTACAAATCATTGGGCATAAAAATGCAGCCCGTGATCATATATCGAAACTATAAGTGTTCAAGGCTATTTTAAACTAAAAGTTCCAAAATAAGGAAATAATCTGATTTAAATCACTTAAACTTCAGAAACGTCAGTTTCTCGTCGTTTTGTCGTCAGACAAAAATATTGTAATATGTTACGACTACTCCTCCAGTACCGGAGAAAAACTCGAGGTTCAGATTTGACCATATTAAATCAGACTCTAGACGTATACTTTACAAGAATAAAGACTTATAGTATTTATAGGATCAGTGTTATGGTTGCGGATAATATTGACGCTTGACACAAGATGTATATATAATAACATTTTTCATACTATATTTATTTAAAATTAAGTAATTAAATAACAATTATAGGTTATGACACTTATTGCAACGGCACTACCACCACCTCCAATGACACAACCTCTGACAACGCAACCTCCAGCGACGCCACATCCGATGAAACTACTTCTGGCGACAGCACCTCGGATGATACCACCTCCGATAACACCACTTCTGAAGACACTGCTTCCGACGATGTCGAAACAGCAAAATGATTTGAACTTAAAAGATATAGTTTTTTTTTGTTTATCTTGGTCAAAATTTTATCATGAATTTCACGAACGCTTGTTATAGCAACTTGGTTATACAATAATTTATAACTATACTTTCAATTTTGAATTAATAATTTGTATGTGTATATTCTAGTGTAAGTAGTTTTAAGTGGCGATTTTGTAATTCCTTCGGAAATAGACGCGTTGCAGTACAATCGAGTTTTACTGAGCTCCCTAAAATATAACCTTTGGGTCATCAATGGCGACGAGTTGGATAAGTGACGTATAATACTGTGGTATTATTTAAATGTTTATTTAAAGGAACTACTGACGCTGGTGCAACGATACTAAGTCATATTTTTCGAGCTTGGGAGGGATCGCAAGATGCAATTGATGTGTTTTGTGATCTGTCTTAGGCTTTTGACTGCGTTGACCATAGTACCATTATTATTATTAAAACACTATGGTGTTTGTGGAGCTTCTCTCGACCTTCCAGTGTCCTATTTAGAAGATCGTTGTCACAAAGTTAGTGTAGACGGGGTTACGACAGCTGGATCACTGACTCAAATTGGCGTTCCACAGGGTTCTATTTTAGGGCCATTTTTGTTCTTAGTATATATATATATATATATACTAGTGGTTGATAACTGTGCTGACATGGTTCTTTTCGCGGACGACACTTCAATTATATTTAAGGTAAAAAGAATAGATTCAGAGCTTAGTTATCTAAATAATACTTTAAATAAAATTTCCGACTGGTTTGCGTTAAATAATCTATTGCTTAATGCCAACAAAACAAAATGTATAAGATTTACCTTGCCTAATGTTCCGTTTACTCATAGTAGAATCGAGATCAATGGGAATCTAGTAGGCTTAGTTGACGATACTGTGTTCTTGGGTATTACACTTGATTCAAAGTTACAATGGGGTCCTCACGTAAAACATTTGGCGTGAAGACTAAGTTCTGCTGAATTCGCAGTTAGAAAGATTCACCTGCTAACAGATATTGCCACTGCTAGGGTTGTCTACTTCGCTTACTTCCACAGCTTAATGTCTTATAGTATTTCGTTGTGGGGGACAGCAGCTGAGGTGGACACCATATTCCTACTACAAAAACGAGCAGTTTGAGCAATTTATAATGTGAGGCCTCGCGAATCATTGAAGACTAAGTTTCAGAAATTCGGTATCTTAACTCTGCCCTCCCAATATATTCTTGATAATTTAATATATGTCCGCAAAAACTTAGATATGTTGGATCTAGTAAAATACCAGCATAATTTAAATACTAGAAACAGCAACAAATTGGTCATTCCATGCTTCAGGCTAACTAAGTCCAAAAACAGTTTTTTAGGTAATAGTGTTAGGTTTTATAATAAAGTCCCAAAACACATTACCGATTTTCCTGATAGTGAGTTTCTATAAAAAAATGGAGACTTATTTTATGATTAGAACCCACGTCGATGCAAAATCGATACCACTGAACCATCTTATAAAGCACCTAAATTAATATACCTAGCAATATGTTTCATATTGAAATGTTCTAGAGCTTTGTCTCATAGGCGTTCGATTTTTTAAAGAATTAAAAGAAAAATATATAAGTAGTCAATACATTATGCAAATAGGTGTCAATAAAATAGAAAATGATTATATCTACACACTAATAGTAGCTGTTAACTACTTTAATCTTCCACTGTCATCCAATCCGGTGTTAGGGTCAAGTTTCTAAACTTAAATCTTTATGTATTTTATTTGTGTTTTAATGTAATAGATAGCTACTACGGGTTGCACCCGAATATAGATAAAGCTAAAGCGATTTCGAATGTTCCTCGTCCAAGTGATGTTCATCAACTTAAAGCTTTTTTGGGGTTTGTAAATTATTACTCTCGTTTCGTCCCGGGAATGAGCTCAATATTATATCCGTTATATAATTTATTTAAAAAAAATGTTGCTTGGAGCTGGACACCGGAGTGTGATCAAGCATTTTGTAAAATTAAAGAGATTTTATGTGATGATAAATGTCTAGCCCATTATAATCCAGAACTACCGCTGGTCCTAAGTGTGGACAGCAGCGCTTACGGTATTGGCGCAATATTAGCGCACAAATATCCCGATGGTTCAGAGAAGCCTATCTGTTGCGTATCGCGTACCCTGAATGAAACGGAGAAGTCGTATAGTCAGTTAGATAAAGAAGCTTTAGCTATATTTTATGGTGTGATTAAAAATCATCAATATTTATTTGGTAGGCGTTTTATTATTCGAACTGACCATAAACCACTCTCGTATATTTTCGGTGATAAAGCAGGCATACCACAAACTGCTGCGAGTCGTTTACAGCGTTACGCGGCGCGTTTAGCTGCTTACGATTTTTCCGTGGAATGGGTGAGCTCTGTACGCAATGCGCCTGCCGATTGTTTGTCGCGTTTGCCGCTCAACCATGATTCTCGTGCAAGTGATACCGATTCAATATTTTATTTGTTATATTTAGAAAACGAATTCCCAATAAGTTATAAAAATATAGCTGACGAGACTAAAAACGATCCAGTATTGCGAGTAATATATAAAAATGTATTATTCGGGTGGCCAGACGATACCGAAGTTGATCAAGAAAAACCATATTTTTATCGTAAACAGAATTTGCTTGTGGTTCACGTTTGTATTGTATACAACTACCGTGTTGTTGTTCCGCCTATTTTTCGTGAGTATATTTTGCGCGAATTGCAAGAGGGTCATTTGGGTGTAGTAAACATGAAAAATACTGCTCGTAAATATGTTTATTGGCCAGAGTTAGAAAATGACATTGAAAAATTATGTAGAGAATATATGTCATGTCGCCAACAGCGCGATGCTCCCCCGCACGCACCCCTTACGCCCTGGGAGTTTCCTTCACGACCACGGCAACGCTTGTATACCGTTTTGCAGAACATCAGAATAAATATAATCTTATTATTATTGATGCAAATACTAAATGGATGGAAGTTTTTGAAGTTATACTTCTTTTGGCGTGTTAGGGAAAAATGATGAGAGTAGATTTTTACGATGCGCGCGCACACCATCACGAAAAACCGATACCCTGAAGTTATTACGATGGGCACGCACACCGTCAAATTAAAAGAATATTTTGTTAAAAACTGTATACTCCACTCATTAACTAGTCCGTACAGACCTAAGGGAAACGGAGCAGCCGAAAATGCTGTAAAAACAGTTAAAAATTGTATAAAAAAAGCTTGTTATGATGGGGTTAATGTGGATGAAGCCGTAAACAAAATGCTGTTTCAGTATAGAAATTGTGAGCATGCCACCACGGGAATAGCCCCAGCAGTTGCTATGATAGGTCGGCGGCTGCGGGGTCGTTTAGATGTTCTACGACCAGATACTGAGGGGCGTGTGTATGATAAACAGTGTAAACAAATCGAGCGCGCTGGTGGCACAGAACGTTCAGTAAATGTAGGTGATAAGGTGTATGTTAGAGATTACACAAAAAGTAAAGATAAATGGACAGAAGGGCAGGTTAGTGGCCAAGAAGGGACATCTTCATATTCCGTCAAATTGCAAGATAGTACTGTAAAAAGGCATATTGACCAAATAATACAACCTAAGCAGGTAGCTAACAATAGATTTTCTCTATCCTGTACATCTAATCAAGAGAGTAACGAGACTAGTGTCCAGGATAATGTTGATGTCCAGTCTCCCAAGGCTGCCGCCCTACCACCACTCCAAGATGTCGACAAAAATTCTCCTATTGATTACAGACATAGGCTACGTGCACTTCCACATAGAAAACTTAATCTATAATTTATGTAAGAAGGTGTTAGTTATGGTAAAATAAAACAGTTTGTGAAATACCGCTTGTGTATCACTACGCAATACTTAACTATTTCAATAAATAACAGTTTTAATAATCCAAAATAATACATAAGTACACACACACTTTTTTTCTTTGCATAGTATCACTGCACTGTACTGTTACAAATTCAGTCGCTATGATAGGTCGGCGATTGCGGGGTCGTTTAGATATTCTACGATCAGATACTGAAGGGCGTGTGTATGATAAACAGTGTAAACAAATTGAGCGCGCTGGTGGCGCAGAACGTTCAGTAAATGTCGGTGATAAGGTGTATGTTAAAGGCTACACAAAAAGTAAAGATAAATGGGTAGAAGGGCAGGTTAGTGGCCAAGAAGGGACATCTTCATATTCCGTCAAATTACAAGATAGTACTGTAAAAAGGCATATTGACCAAATAATACAACCTAAGCAGGTAGCTAACAATAGATTTTCTCTATCCTGTACATCTAATCAAGAGAGTAATGAGACTAGTGTCCAGGATAATGTTGATGTCCAGTCTCCCAAGGCTGCCGCCCTACCACCACTCCAAGATGTCGACAAAAATTCTCCTATTGATTACAGACATAGGCTACGTGCACTTCCACATAGAAAACTTAATCTATAATTTATGTAAGAAGGTGTTAGTTATGGTAAAATAAAACAGTTTGTGAAATACCGCTTGTGTATCACTACGCAATACTTAACTATTTCAATAAATAACAGTTTTAATAATCCAAAATAATAGAACTGTTTTTTTTTTTAGAAAAAAAACAGTTAAATTAAATTAATCTTATCAAAATATACAAACTCCGTTCAGGGCCATATCCATTGAGAAGTTTTGCATACTCGATGAGGAAAGTGGAATCTGCCAAATGCGATGTATATAGAAGAATTGAGGATGGGCAGCACTTGATTATGGAGTGTACTAGGAACAGCATCGAGAGTCGTTGATGTGTAGTATGAGAATTGATTACCAGAACATTAGTATCTGTTACAACATCGTGGCTGAACCGTGTACGGATCAAGCTAAAATACTGTATGATTTGGTAATGATGCTTAATCAGCGACTCTCCTGGTGCAGCTAGAAAGATTGGGGAATAATGGTGCTGATATGTTCGGTGGAATAAAAGATCCTATATTAAGACATTTATATATATATATGTCATAGTGGGAACATCCAGCAGTCGGAGCATTCAGTAGTCGGAATTAACACATAAATAGTAACGCATATTTTTATGAATCCTACAAAGATTCGAATTATCGTAGGTGTTTGCTAACACCGCCATCTATTATTTTCTATGTTAATCAATATAGGCAATGTGTTGTTAATGCACTTCTATTTAATTATTGTTAATGTGAATTCTTGTAAATTATTGAGTAATTTAGATTGATTAAACTGTTCATAACTTCTAAGCATTCCACATGTTTATTCATATAAGCACTGATAGAAGTAACTAAATAAGCCGGTGTCACGCCATACGACGCGAGACACCATCTTAAGAAATAGTGGCGTCGTGCAATAATATTTCTAACTTGATTACATTCTTGATTTAAAGTAGACCTAAATTAGTGTCACGATAATTAAAATCGGACATGTGAAATTTTAATAGAATTATTCTAGATTTCAGTAACATTTGGAATCTTTTGTTATTTATTAAAACCGGAAATCCATTCTATGTGCAGTCGAGATAGAATAGTAAAGTTGCTATTTAGAATGAATAACAATGTAATTAAAACATATTGGCATTGTACTATGTTATTAGTATTACTTTGTAATTACTAGAATAATTGTCGATCTAAAATGAGTTTTATAGCAAATAAGGATTTGTAAGTACTTCGGTTGTTACAACTGTGAATTACTTTGAGATAATTAATGACAACGTAATTATTCAATGTATGGTGTTAAAATAGTTATTTATTTATAATTAGAACTATTAGCGAACATAAAGTGTAACTATGTACAACATCATAGATTAAGTACTTCGTTAAACTAAGACTTCCTTCACTTGGGTTGTCGGTAGGTGAAGGTAGGCGATTCCTTTATAAGTGCTTGTAAGAGGTTGTGCAAGATTTATTATTTATTATTGTTTGTGAGATCGTGAGATCTATGGTTATTGTCGCTAAGTGATAATTATTGTCTCTGAGATTATTATAAAAGCATGAAAAGAATCGAAGAAGTCGTCGTTTCATTTCATAGTGTCGGTCGTGTTGTGAAAATATATACAAATGGAGGATAATGTCATCCGTGTACTCTCGGCTCTCTACAGGCTCCACATACATACTCTGACATAGGACAAATTAAATTTTTGACACCTATGTGAAAATTTCTTCACGCCAAGAGATCTGAGTAGATGGAGAATTAATAATATTTGGTAAGCTATAGAATTAAACGAGCAAGATAAAAATTAATTTCTAAAAAGGGAAAAAACCCGCGTTAAATGAATGGGAAAAGTATCGTCATTTAGGCACGGTTAAACGGCATCGGATTTTTTTTCAAAGTGTTTTTAAGCTATAAACTAACGATTTGAACGATACCCGAGTTAATAAAGCCAACTTCGCAAATAACGGATAACTTGAATGTGCATACTTCCATACGCAGACCATTACATGATCTTAGTACTACGTTGACTGATCTACCATGTAAAAACCTTTAGACAGTAAAATCCGCTGGATATGGCGCTTAAACTTACAGCCCCGCAAAACTTTGTAACAAACTGCAATATTATTACTAAAAAATATTTACTTTAGGGCTATGTTATCGAAGGAGGACATACAGGAATACGTTTGAGTATAAAATGGCTTCCGGCTTCATTTATAACGCTATTAAAAATATTCTTACATGAACAACTTTGGTAGATGGTAGAGCCGCGCTGAAGCTATAATTGGTTTCGGCATGAATGGGTCGGCTCGGTTGGGGTACTACCACCCGTACTTGCACTGTTGCGTTTCGTTCGATCAGTGAGAGCGCCGGAGGCCCACCTCCCCTCCCCCTCCCCGAAACACGGGCTGGCAACGCACTTACACGACTCCCCTGTTGTTGCAAGTGTTTATGGATGGTGGTGATCACTTAACATCAGACAACCCACCTGTTCGCTTGCCTCTTATGAAATAAAAAAAAAAACAACTTAAAACACAATTTCGATATGTCTTTAAAACAAGTAGACGTATCAATGTCATGAAACATACTTATATAACAGAATAGGTAGAAATTAATTATTTTACTTCAATATATTTTCAGTTATTTGGTCAGATGTATTAAATTGCACATAATAGGGGTGACGTCAATTTGTCTTCATGTTGACAGCCAGTCTGTATTGACATTAAAAACATTATGTATATACGTACACCTACCTACCCACGGTTCCTCGTAGGTACTCGTGATCAGTGTCCGCTGTATTTATTACAAAATTAAAAAAAAAAAAATTGTATATATACGAAGGCGCTAATCATAGCTAATTAAACGCATCCAAACTACATGCTAGCTTTGCCCGCGACTTTGTCCGGGCGGAAAGTAATGTAATAACACCGTGACTGATAACATCATCTGAATATATAAGTCCATCTACTCTTCTCTCGTTCTTAAGTCATTAAAATTATAATAACTTCAGATAGAGTATGTTATGTATTTTTGTTATTGTAGCACTGCAAAATGACTGTACTATGCCTGATAGTAAACACAGTACAATTCAAAAACAATGGCGATCACCGATTGACACACCTTCCATCGCCGATCGTCAGTTTCATGCCTTCCTGCAATAAGCTGGATATGCACATGCTGATCAGCAAACCCGGCCCGCATAAGCGAATCACTATTAGGGGCTTTTTTCACCATATACACGGTGGTTGCGACCCAGTCAGGCTGTAAAACCCTACCACCCCGCATAAGACCCTACCACCCCGCTAAAACCCTACCACCCTGCAAAAATCTTACCACCCCGCAAAGACCCTACCACCCAAATCAAATACTAATCGAAGTTCTGTAACGGATACATTAAATACCTTATTAATACCATGGTCAAGTTGCAGGGCGTGTCCCAATTGTAAATGATGCAACCGTTCTTAAGTACATAATCAGAATCATTGCCTTCCTGAGTATGTTCTACTATCGTGCAGTTAGTCTTTCAGAGAGTTATTCACTTTCACACAAATTGCACTCTTCTATATTGAAATCTTCACTTCGGAGTGTACAGAAAAGTACTAGAAGGTCCCATCCACTTGAAAACCGAATTAAATGCTGGGCCCTTCAATTATAACAATTCAGGGTCGTGCCTATCCTTGTGAAACTGCGATACACAGCATGCTCCAATATGTCCAGTTACTCCAACAATGACTCGTGTGCAATATGTATGTAGAAATGAGTGTACAATTTGAAAGCTCTCAAGGCTGGTGCTGGAGCCGTTTTCCCACAAATACTCAATACAACAAACAACGTTATCAAATTTTCTTTTTCATAGTTTTTAAGATTTGTTTTACGTAGAATGAACGAACGAGATACCCGAACCTTGGAATATAGCTGAATATTTATTTAGAACGAATGCTCGATATATCACAAATTGACGTTATTCTTCTTACTATTTATTACACTATTACTATTAAATACAGAGGACTGATTCTGATAAATTTCAAATGAATTTATAATTAAACATAATTAGGTTTAACTATGAAATAATAACCTAAGGAAATGTCGTGAAGAAACCCGAACGCTACAGCAATTACTTCAATATTCCATAATTGAGCATATACATCATTCTTCTTGACGTAAGACATTTAGCAACACAGTATATATTGCCGAATTTTTATTACAAAGAAATCTACTATAATTCCTTATCTTGTTAGTGTATTTTTTTTTAGGCAAACGGACAGGTGGATCACCTGGTGTTAAGTAATCACCACCGGCCATAGACACTTGCAACACCAAGGGAGTCGCAAGTGCGTTGCCAACCTGTGTTGATGGGGGAGGAAGGGAAGCGGAAGGGGAGAGGAGGAAGGGGAAGAGAGGTGGGCCACCGGTGCTCTCACTGACCGAACGAAACGCAGCAATGCAAGCATTGTTACTTCACGTGGGTATTCTGTGAGAGGGTGGTACTACCCCGGACAAGCCGACCCATTCATCCTGAAACCAGTAATAGCTTCAGCTTGGCTCTACCACCTACCATATATAGTATTTATTTGTTGTTAGGGTAACAAATACAATCTGATGACTAATCTCGTTTTCGCTCAATAAGAACTCCTTGTCTTACAGTGAGAAATGATTATTTAGTAAATATATAATATGTTTTGACGTCTTCCTAAATGTAAAAGGAAATTTTATATTAAAATAAAACGTAAAATATAGCTGAAAGTGAAACTAATCAAATAACGATGTTTAATTTAATAAATTGACATAGCTGTGTTTGCGACTTCTGCAGTTGGTGCGCCATCAGGAAGTCTGTAGACAATAACAAGTGACGGAATACATCTGTAACAAATGCAAAACATACACAGTCACGCGTCTTCGTTCGAAATAAATAAATATTTTTTGATCTTTCAAACTTAGCATCTGCTTCTTTTATTCTACTAACTCAAGGTCCGCACCTTTTTTTCTATTTTCATGTATTTAATTAATCATCTTAAAAATCGTTTTAAATGTGAGCACCTATTATAATTCTATTACTATTCAAACAGAAATTTTAATAACTTGGTCAATTCTTTTTAATTCTGTTTTATATCAAAACGTAGTTAAAAATACACATATGATATATTAGAACTTTAGAAATGAAAACTGCCTTGTTTAAGGAAATAGATCGATTAATAATTACACATGTCGCACTGCGCTGAAGTCTGGTGCTTGCCTAAGTATGTTTAGTTACCAGATATCGCATTAAAATGCCTCAATATTAACATGATTGTAACATTTATTATCCTGTTTAAGTAATATGGAAGCTATAGTAATGATTTAGAGTAAGTATTGTTAAATTAATATGATATTAATAAATAAGAATATTTCTGAATAGAAATATTATCAGAAAGTAGTTATAAACAAGAATTTTGTAAGAAGGAAAGGCAGCTAGTAGCACCATTATTTAATTGCGTGAACCTTTGTATCAAATTAAACCAGTGTCATATAATAGAAAGAAATGGGAAATGGCTTACATTTCATGTTTTTCATTATTGTTTTGACCTCTCGGTGATATTGTAAAGATTACAGTACATTTACGAGTATATAGATGGCCGCTTATATATAGATAGTCGTCTTTACACTGTTTCTGCACTTGAGAGCCAGCCCCCCCCCACCTACCCTCCCCTCCTCTAGGTTTAGCGTTTCATCTTAGAGCACAGCGTCATTTAACTTCAGGTGAGATTGTGATGAAATACTAAAGCGAAGGTTCCCAGACTTGTTTTCTCATAGACCACTTTCAAAATTTAGCTGGTTCCGGTGGAGCTCCTGCAGCTACATTTCTACCATATGCCCATAACTTGACAAAAAATGTGAAGATTAGATCTAACTATTGAAATTTGCAAGTCTCGACACGTTGTACTGAATATGGAATATGCAATTTTTTACAAGTAACAATCGCTGAGCTTTTTAAAATATTACCAGCATCGATAGGTGAAGTCAAGCCAACATTTTAATTTCTTAACTATCTAAAGCAGATACATTTTTGTGGACCTCCGTTTACTATTTTTGGTTACACCAATATAGTTTGTTTGTATCCATCGGTGACAAATAACTTACACCTTGTGAGAATGTTGTTAAAATGTCAATCGAACCATAAACTGTCTATATCGCTTTACCGATTTAAAATAATCTTGTTCTTTCCTATGAAAGTATACGACTTGCTCTGACTCTGCGCAGTCTTCAACTGTCATATTGAAACTCATGCAAATCCATCTCCACAGTGTCACGCCAGGTGAAATACCTTGGCGATGACTAGTTGGTCGCTTCAAGTATACTCTTTTGACGGCTTGATCCTAACCTATTTTATGCTTACATAATATTTCGTTTCCTTTACTATAATGGAATTAGAGAAGTTTATGAATTTTGGGTTCATCCCGAGATATCAAAACCAGTTCAATAGTAATGTGGGCTGGTGATTTACGTCGCATTGAGTGATGTGGCTATATTTTCATAGCGAGAGTGTGCGTGGATCTTGACAATTTTATTTTTATATAAGTAATATTATATTAATATATTTTAAATTACATATAATATTTGAGGACAATAGTAACATCTGGTAAAATAACACGTAATGGTTGTACTATTGTTCTGAATTTCGAAACGGTAAACAGTTAGGGGTATAAAAAGCTGCTTTTCTTGGTCTCAAGCAGTTCGTTCTTCTACGAGACACGCAAGAAACAAATATGAAGGCCTCTATCATTTTCTTCTTACTGGCGGTGAGTCTTTTTATCTTAATTATAATGCATACCCATTGGCTTTCATTTGTAACTTTTTATTTTTTTCTTGCCCACGGTCCATAGACATAAAAATGTAAAATGCGATCAGTAATTTATGTTATTTTCAAACTATATTAGTGATATTTTCATTCCTAGACTCTTAAACTAATACCTTCTCCGTATCATGCCACATTTGTCATACTATGTACTTTTGCTTATATAAACATGTTTTACTTACATCGTTATACTTATGCAAACATTCATTATAGTAATTACTAATAATAAATTCCTGATTTTCAAGTGGTTACCTTTATCTTCAACTTCAGGTACATCGCTACGTTGTGCCTTAGAGATAGTATTAGTTTGTCGAATTACAGAATATACCGATAGGTATTCATATCGTAGTGTAGTAGCTATTAAAGCAAAATCAAAAGTCTTCATGTAAGGCAACTTAAATAAGTAGAAACCATACTTTTTCCTAAAAAGCTGAATGAAGGTAGTTAAGCATTTACAAAGAAGTAGCGTTTCATTCTATTTATGTAACCTTATAGGAATGTGATTAGTTGATATACATGAAAATAAATATGTTCAGGTATCGGCGTCCACCGTGCTGTCCAAGCCTGTTATCGGAAGTGAGTATTTTACAATTTCCTTAATTATATTTAAAACAAGATCTCTCTTAAAATATCGATCCTCGAACATGTTTTGATTGTCAACGTTTACCCTATTTCTTTCCATCAATATTGCCTACATTTGTGTGGAAAATGAATGCTATTAATTATATTTAATGTTTCTCAGTTTTCGACAAAATTATTGCGGGGACTGTTGACACAGTTGAAAATGTAGTTAAAGGTTTGGAAGATATATTAAAGGGACCTTCAGGTGAGAAATTAGTAATCTAATATATAATTAATACAATAAATACAGTGCAAACTCTTATAAAGTCGTTCGTTAAACGAAAACTTCTCTATAACGTAGAAATTAGTTTAATTTGGTTGGTTTACCACAAAACTATTTATTTATTCGCTCCCTATAACGAAAACTCTTTAGAACGAAAAATTATCCTCGAGTCCTTGAAATAAAGAGTTTACACTGTATTTAAATATAGGTTGAATTAGTTTTAGTAGTTGGTAATCAGTAAAATCTATGCCACATTAAGATTATAAATCTTTAATGGAAAGTCTAATGTTAACCAATATACGAATATTTAAACATAATAATCCCTCCATGTAAGGGACAGGTGATATTCACTGTGATAATTTTAGTTCCAAAGCCAATGAAATCTTGTAATTTTAGTCGGAGCTCTAACCACTGATTAAATCTAATTTTACATTTTGTTTTTATGATTTCAACTGAATTTTGGTTACGCATTTGATTGAACACAAATGGAGTTTCTTTTGATATGTTAATATCTAGTAGTAACTATCTCATTTATTCTTTTACATAACTTCATTAATGCGAGCAGTGCCTTTAGTTATCTGGCTAATCATGTTTTAGTTTTACAATGTAACATTTATGATTCCCTTTCATACCATGACGTACGATAGAAGTACGTATTCTACCTGATGTTATGTGTTCACTGGCAAATATAGTAGTATATGATGAAAGTATCACATTTCTCAGAACTACAATTCTGGAGAACTGGGTTGGAATATTTCGAGTGTTCTTTTTCAAACCAGCAACGCCTTAACTACTTCACTGGACTACTAAGGCGAAGTGCACGCCTTAAGCGCTAAGGTACTCAGCCGATTTTATTTTGACAACTAGTTCAAGGGTGCACTGCAAACCTCGGCTTGGGCTGTTGCCTAGATTACCGAGAAACACGAATCTAACTGAGCTTACGTAAGCTAAGCTATATATTCATACTTAAACGACTTAGTGATATGTGTACCAAGTTTGCATACCTCAGTATATACCTGATAAGCTTTCGAGATCTAATAAATATGTACCATCTTCCATTTCTTTTTCATAAACTAATTTAGGCTTTTACTCTCCGGTCAACAGAATATCTAGGTCATATAACTCATTACACAAAACATGCGATATTTTCTCAACTAAACGAAATAAATTAAAAACTGCGATAGATATTAATCTATTCACAAAAGTTTTAATGGATTCAGTAGGTTTAATATGCCTTTTATTCTCTTTCGATGACTTTGTTAGTTTTCATCATATTTTAAAATATGGTTTAATAGCATCAATTAGATATAGAATTTTAATTATCTTTCTGTTTCAATTTCCTTGCTTACGTATTATTATGTTAAATCTTTAAATATGTAAAATAGTTTAATATTTGGTTTTATTAAAATTTTATTTATTGTTGGAGCATGCCGTGCTTGTCTCTAAATATGACTGCATTTATAATGAGTCACAATAGTTATACTTTTAGTATATTTACTATATATTTACTAATGCATTGTCATGTTGACGACCCTAAAATAAATGGGTCACAATGTGAGTTGTCGGCCACAACTTTCAACAACGAACACAGTATGGTAAGAATGTCTGCATTACAGCAGAAGTATGACAGAGATATTTCCGAAGTGAAAACTTGCACAAATTCAGTCTCTTCTTCGAAGTAATCCGAGGTATCTGTCTCATTTGCTCTTAAATATAATGTCGTTACTATGAGTAGATCTACAAACCCTGCGAGATCAACTTCACCAAAGCAATTCTATTTGTGATAGGGCTTCTTTTAAACAATTTCTTATTAAAAACTTAGACGTAATAGCTCATAGTTTTAGAGCGTGTTAAATAAAACAAAAACTGAGCATAAAGGAACTACCAACATTTAAATTACTGATACGAGTGTATTTTCGGAAAGAAATTTAATGAGAGTAGGTGATATGTACGAGCGTAATACGGGACTTACATTTATTTTGTTCTCTAATGTTCCCTACTAATCATCAAAAACTGTAATTAAGTATTGTTAATTATCTAGAAGAACAGACACATATTATAATCAATACAAGTCTATATATATATATATTGTACTCGTATTCGTGAAATGTCTATGATAAGTGTGAATAGCGCGTGTACAATGCTTGGATTTCGATTCAAAAATTCTTTCATCGTAACATAACTATTTTTAGTAACCCACCGGATTGGTAAATTTTAAAAATGATAGACCATTAGTAAAGTATCAAGATGTCTGTTGTGCACGGAGAAAATAAATTAAAATAAGCTCCGTTCGTTTTAATTCCATTAATTACAATAAAAATATTAAATTATAATATTGTCGGGTAAAAATGTTATGGCATTACAATTGAATAGTTGGAGCATCCATAAAATTGTACACAGTGGGTTGATTACATAATTAGGTATACATAATATTATTCAATAAAATCAAAAGATATTTATGAGCTTTAAGTAATTCGTTTTTTGTTCATTATTAGGCGACAATGTGAGTGATACAACCAGTGAGAGTGACCAATCCGAAGATAGTGACATTACTGCCAACACCGATGACTCTACCACCAGTAGCGACAACGACACTACCGTCAGCATTGAAGTCGACGTAAGCGGCAGCACCGACGGTGACACTAACGCCAGTACCGACGCATCTACCGTCAGCACCAATGACTCTACCGACATCACCGATGACTCTAACATCAGCAGCGACAACGACACTACCGTCAGCATTGAAGTCGACGTAAGCGGCAGCACCGACGGTGACACTAACGCCAGTACCGACGCATCTACCGTCAGCACCAATGACTCTACCGACAGCACCGATGACTCTACCGACAGCACCGATGACTCTACCGACAGCACCGATGACTCTACCGACAGCACCGATGACTCTAACACCAGCAGCGACAACGACACTACCGCCAGCATCTAAATCAATGTTAATGTCAGCACCGATGAGGAAAATAGCGACAGTAGCAAATAAATTTCTTTTTGCTTATGTGCGATACAGATTTAAAAAGTTTACGTTCATTTTATTTTTGAAATAGTTGTTACAGCAATTTGGTGTAGTTTTGTATATGTACTAACAACCTCGATTTTATAATCTCTATATGTATATCGTATAATTATATTCAAATATTATTCATTATATTCTGTTTCATTATTAAAAGTATGTTTCATTAAATTTTCAACTTGTTGAATTTTGCACATGATTGCCTTTTAGCGTAAGTTAAAGTAATATATAAACTGAACACAAAACGTCAATGCCTAATATCGATTCTTAAAAAGTCATAAATATATAGTCGGATGAGAAATGTACATAAATTTCTATTAGAGAATTATGATCATGAAAACATATTTCAAATGCTTAAAGTACAAATTTCCCTTTAATCTCTTCAATTGGTAATCACCACTATCAGAACTTTTTATTTTAGTCTGAACTAGAATATGGTATGTATAGTTTGTATGATATATAATACCGTCTCCTCCACAGTTGTTCGCAGAAAAATGAGATGAACGTAGAAAATTTGTTTTAGACAAAGAAAAAGTGTTCGAGTAGGATAAAAGACTTTGAGAAAAAGAGACAGGTAAAAAATAAACTGGTTTTGAGTGTTAAATACAATCTTGTTAAGAATGCCTAAAATTACGTTTATTGCGCTCGTAAATTCAAAGCGTGTAAAAAATATAAGTGATGGGGCCAAACACCCTATATCGTAGAGCCTAGTCGAAATCACTTTAGAATATACTCTTTGGTAATTGAATAAACTTATAATTACACTAAATTTGGATATACGAAATTCTTTATTGGTAATGAAGCATTATTTACTAGGTTTTGCTAGCTTCTTCGCTCGGGTTAGTAAGTTCATGTATCCTTCGGAGATACATTTTTTTTGATAATAAATGGTAATAAATATGGATCTGGATAATATGGTAATAAAGGAATGCTCAGTCGTCCGTACGCGTGAGAGAACGTTCATAGAATTCCGCGACTTACCGCTTGTTCTGCGTGACGATACGCCGCCTTAGCGCCGCCTCTTCCACCCCGGCGACGGCGAGTGGAAGAAATAAAATAGGTCCTTCTCAGAGCCAACGAGAAGTCGCATGTCATCGCGACGAACGACCCAATGCTGGACTTCGGCTATGGAACCCATCGAGACTCGTTCGATGGCGATCGCAGCACCACCAGAACATCAATTACAACTGCATGTTCAATCGATTCGTCCCTCGCTCCTTCATGCGTGGGGTGGCCGCCCGTAGGTACATCCTCCCTGACTGGGTTGTACGAGGGTGATATTTACACCCTCGCCCGGTTCATTGAAAACGAGAACCTGACGGAGAGACCGAGGCAGAGAAAAAAAATGTGGTGTGGCTGTGTCATGACACGGCCGTTTGTTGTACGTGAATAAGTCTCGTAACGGGCGATATTTTCTATATAAATTATTATTATTTATGTATGTCATAATCATAAGAAGTCCTCTGGGTTTCCATATTTTGTTTATGATGGCAACTGTTCCATTTAACGGGTTCAGGAAATAAATCAACCTAACAAATAATTACTATGTGTAACGCGCGCCACCTTAGTATGTCGAATCTTGCGCAGCTCTAGTGCACCCTTTCTTCCACGTCCCTGGCCGCGCGCCCGCGTCCTTGAATCGTCCGGCAACTGTGAACACGCATGGACCTATTGTTGAACGTTAGAGTGGCGCAGCAACTAGCGGCCCGAGCACCCAATAATATCATCTGTTTTGCCGTTTAATTAACAATATGCCTAAAGAAATGCAACGTTGAGATAATGACGGTGAGTCTAGTGAATTGGAAATTACAGACGACAAAGATGCGAACACCAGGAACAAGCCGGTAATAATAACCGACGCGCAGTTGTAACGCACCCCCTCTTCTCTCTATCTCTCTCCTCTATCTCACTACTTCTATATATATCTATACTATATAGAGACCTCTTCAAGCGCTACCAAACCACTCTCGTTTAAATACAATACCTTTATCTTACCAGTTATACATACCCTGGTTAAAAGCAATGTATTAACCCATTTTTATTATTATTACCATGATCATTTAGAAGTTAAGACCCTTTACGTTGTGAATTAAAACAAAGCTGTAGTAAGCAAGTTGTTTTAATCTGGTACTCAGAAAACATTACATAGATCAGATCCAGTATAATTAGAAGTTTAGGAAACACATAATAAATATAATTGTTCAAATCAAATAAATAAAATATAAGTTAATCTCTATATGTAATACTGCATACATGATATGATAAATTAATTCAAAGTACATCCTAATAATACTTATTAAAGTACATAGTTATCTGTATTAAACATGTGACTGTGTATGTAGAGTGTTTAAATGGTTTTTTTCCCTGAAGGGGAAAAGGCTCCACCTTTCTCAAGCCCACCTCTTAGAAGCATTGTAATTTACAATGAATTTACAGTTAAACCTAATAATCAACTACTACCAGCATTGCTGGGAGTTAATGGTGAGAGGCAGGAATATAAGGAATCTGGAAACCAGTCTCCAAATAGAATAATGGAATGTAGTAACGCAATCTTATGGGTGATTATAGCTGATGAAAAACAGCCTACTTTGATCCTCACAAGAAAGTGAAAGATCCAGGGTGACAAAGTCAATCAAGGAGAAAATATGTAACTTGCTTCAATCCAAACCTCCCCAACACAGGACTAGCGACACGGTAGACACTGGGATACGAGGAGTGAGATAAAGGTCAGCTCCAATCACTCGTCAGGTCACTAACGCAGTGTGGATCAACAGAAATTAATATAGAGAAGACTAGCTACGCCCTAACAAATAGTATGGTGTGAAGGAATCATAGCAGCTTGTATAGTCAAATTGCTAACACACGCACCAGATTGCATACATTAATGCCTTTTAAATGGTGGACATAACCAGTAATTGAATTATATAATCATACTAGTTCCAGAAGGATAGTGGCTAAGGTTTTGGTTCCAAGATGTGCAGAACTAAATCGGCACCAGCATTTATACTACAAAATAGTATTGTAGTGATTAATTTAGATTGGTAGTTGAACTTCCTCTCGGTTCCAGTCACCATTACTTTATACTGTGCTAACAGAATCCCACACAGATAATTCTTTTACCAATGTTGTTAGTATATAACAAACAATAAATTAAATAATGTTGTGGTGACTCTGCTTAGTACACATTCAAGCGATAGATGGATAGCAGTTGATTGTATAGGCATTAGGGGCCTTTGAAAACTGAAACTCTACCACCGGTTCGGAAAATTATCCAGTCATCGAGAAGAACCGGCAAGAAACTCGATCTGGTTTATCTTTTAGCAAAACAAATAAGTAATATATAGATATTAATCTATGTATTCATTTATAATCCTACAATACTAAAATTATCTTATCTTATAGAGATCTCAACTTAATTATATATTTCTATGCATCATAGGTTTTTTTTTTAACGTGGGCAATCCCTTATGGATACTCCACCCTCCCGGGGGAGAGGGTGGGTTATGTCCGAGTCGCATGGACTAAAACCCCACGGTGTACCGACAGACCGTTTTGTGAGGGCGGCAAGGGATCGTTCAAGCTAATCAACCTTGTATAGCCGCCCCCACGGTCCGCCCAGCGGAAGGTGACCGCCGGGCTCCTACCTATAGAGGGACAGACCGGGTACACACCGGCTGCCCCCCCTCGTCCGCCGGACCTATGCAATGAGGAGATGGGCCCCCCGGACCATCCTCTCAGGTCCAGCTACGGTGGCGGGAGGACAAGGTATGACATTTGTTATCTGAATATGCCTGGTGGTACATGAAGCGCTTTTGTACTCGTTCAATTCTGTCAGAATGTACTTGGTAGGAAGGATTCCAAACAGGACTATTGTATTCTAAAATGCCGCGTAGAATAGTGTTGTAAATTGTTGTTGTTAGGCTGGGTTCTTTAAATATTTTCATCTGACGACTAATAAACCCAGACAATTTAGATGATTTTTGGATTATGTTATCAATGTGATATCGGAAGCTCAAAGATCTGTCTATAACGATGCCCAAATCTCGAATAGTTGTTACCTCCTTTAATTTAATAGAGTCGATCATATAATCACCGATATGAGGCTTCTTCTTTCTTGTAAACTTTATGTGAAAACACTTATCTGGGTTAAGTGACATGCCATTAAGGCGACACCATTCCTTAACATTGTCGATATCAGATTGTAGACATTGTACATCCACAGTACTACTAACAACGCGATATAACTTTAAATCATCAGCATACATTTTAAATTTACACTGAATGGAAGCACAAAGATCATTTATAAATATTAGGAAGAATAGCGGACCCAAATGGGAACCCTGGGGAACTCCAGACGGAATCTCAGACACCGAAGATTTGTGGCCATAAATTGCTACCAATTGGGAACGTTTGCTCAGATACGATTCACACCATCTTAACAAGGAGCCGTGTATACCCATATACGCAAGCTTGTTTAAAAGCAAATTGTGATTTACCAAGTCAAATGCTTTTCGGAAATCTGTGTAAACTGCATGCACCTCTTGGTTATCATCAAGAGCTTCCGATACATCAGATATATATTCTAGCAAATTCGTAGTAGTTGATTTCCGTGGTAGGAAACCATGCTGATTAAGATTGATGTGGTTCTGAATACGAGGTAATATATTTTTATGTACCAGTGATTCCAGAATTTTGCCACAAATAGATAGAATGGATATCGGCCTATAATTTGTCACATCATCCAGTGCCCCTGATTTGTGGATTGGTGTAATATGTGCAAGTTTCCAGGTCGCCGGGAATTTACCAGTGCTTAGAGATCGTATATATATCTGTGTTAGTGGTTTATACAAATTTTCGGCACATTTCCTGATCAAAATTGGGGGTAGCATGTCAGGCCCCGGGCCCTTATTGCAATCTAGTGATTGTAACAACCTCAGAACTTCTTGGTCAGTAATATAACAGCTACTAATAGGCACATCATTCAAATAAGTATGACAATTATTATCTATTAAACCAGAGAAGAACTGTGTGTTAGATTGATTCATACTATAAACAGTTTGAAAGTGTTTGCTAAATAGTTCTGCGATAGTCTGCCCATCCGCAGCCACTGCATCCCCAAAGTGCATTTTATTAGGTATACCGGCACTATTATTCGTTTGGTCTTTGACAAATTTCCAAAAATATTTAGGACTATGTCGCAAATGAGAAGCTGCCTGTTCTTTAAAACTAGTATAACAGTGCTTAATCATGCCATTGCAACGCAGCCGTAAGATATTAAATGTTGCTTTATCCAGTGGGTTACTATATTTGATATATCTGGAGTGGTATTTGTTTTTCTCTTTCAAGGCTTTAATGAGGGAGGAACTAAACCATACTGGATATTTTTCATCTCTTATTTTTCGTATAGGAGTGTGTTTCAGAAATATTTGCTTAATTATATTGTAAAATATCTCCAACATTACATCGACATCATAAACATCCTTCCAGACTAATGACCAATCTATGTCTTGCAGCTCACTATTCACAGCATCATAGTCGCACATATAAAAGTTATAAGTTGGTGATTTTTTGAGTTTAATTGGAGAGATGTGCGGCTTATTTACTAAAATTTCAATGCTTGGATGATGTAAATCCAAGGGTAAAATAGGATTTGTAACCTTAAAGATAGTGACATTAGTCGGATGATTACAAAGTACCAAGTCTAAAATACGTTGTTTTTCATTTGTGACATAGTTACATTGATATAAATTATTAAAAGCAAGGGTATCAATAAAAAGGTTTTCAATATCATTAGAAGTTGATAGTGCAGATAAATTTTTAGAGTCACGTTGCCATTTTAAGTTAGAAAAATTGAAATCACCTACTAGTAAAGCTGTAGAAGACCTAGACATCTTATTTTGAATTATATCAGTGGTGTTTTTGAGGTAAGTGTCAATGTATTCGTTTCTTATTGGAGGTGGAACGTATATGGCACAAATATCAACGTAGAAACCGTTGCTGACTTTTACGGAAAGCCAAATATCCTCACATGATGTTTCCCATTTAGATTTTCTTAGTACCTCGTATCTTTTCAATACAGCTATCATTACTCCCCCTCCATCCTTTTTGACAGAAGCGGAAGACGTAGATGATCTATCGCGTCTGAACACGTTATAGCGCTTATCGATAATCTCGCGATCATATACATCACTATTAAGCCAGGTTTCTGTTATTATAATTACATCAAAATTGTTACTTAGCACAGAAATATAAAAATCTTCAGTTTTTGTTCTAAGCCCTCTTACATTTTGATAATATATTTTTAGACCGAATTTAACATATTAATAATATAGCTAACATGCTTAATATTATAATAATAATACAATTACATTACAGAGATCTTAAACTATCATTATTTTTAATCGTTATGGGTGGTGATTTTATATCCTTTCGCACAAAGATACGCCCATTTCGTACCCAAACGAATTGATAGCCTTTAGATTTTGCGACATGTCTCGTATCAGCATGCAATTTTTTGTTTACGGGAGATAGGTGCTCAACAACATATATTTGTTTCTTGTCACCAGAGATGCCCGAGTGGGTAGAGTTGAGCTTATCGTTTTCGTGTTTTTTATTGAAGTCTCGAATAGCTCCCAGTAGATGGTCACGAGAACGTGGCGTAGACAGCTTTAGCACTATATTCCGAGGACGTTTGGATTCTTCATTTTGCTTAGCAACTCTATGGAAATTAACAATATCCGTATCGGACAAGTTGCACGAAACAGTTTTTGCAAGCTGGTGAATTATGCTGAGTAGATTTTCAGACTTATGTTCCGGGACACATTGAATTTCTACATTATGATCTCTTGCCTGTTGTTCCATATGGTTAAGCTTAACATTCATACTATTGACTTCAATAATTAATTGAGTATTTTCAGCTGCCAGTCTTGATACTAAGACATTATTATTTTTGTTTGTTTTTACTTGTTCATCGGTAAAGTGCGACAAAAAATCCACGGATTTGGTAATTTCATCAAGTTCTTCACGCATGGTGGAAAAGTTGGAGCTTAGTTCTCTTATGTCCTGTTGCACTTCGACCAGGGTGGAGTTAAATTTGTCTAAACTTACTTGCTGATTTTTAAATTTTTCATTCATATCATTACGAAGCTTGCGAATCTCTTGTAAGATATCATCTTGTGATCTTATAGATGGTGGAGGAGAGGTTGTGAGTGAACCAGAATCAGCCGTATTAGATCAATCTGGCTCCTGCTATGAACAGGTGTATTGCTATTATCTTCACCTTTAGGTCGAGTAGAAGTCCATATTGGACATATCCACTTAGAACGTGATGTTGGTGGATCATTATATTGCACACAATCTTGGTGAAAAGTATTATTGCAGTTTGTACATTTAATGTGGCTTTGAATAACTAATATATTGTTGTTACATCCTAAACATTGAACCATTGTATCAATGTATATAGCGCCTTAATATCGTTGACAATAAAAACATCTTGCGATTCTTTGCTAATATTATTTCGTAAGCGCTTCCTAGAAAGTTGAAGTCTTTTAACATAAAAAAAAATGTATGTGATAATTCGTCCTGTATAGTTTTTATTAATGGACAAGAGAACACCACCAACTTATTAGACCTCGTATTTAGCTTACGTTGGCGCACTTTTTATGTAACTTCAGTTTATATTACACAAAAAAAAAATAGTTTTTTTCATGTATACGGCATTAAATCGCACTAGAGAACACTACTAATATAATCAATCTCGTATTTAGTTAACTTTTATACTCTTTTTACGTAACTTTACTTTTTCTTAAACACCATAAAATATATATTGTTTTAAGAGACAATTAGTGAACATGAGACCTGGCAATCTCTTATCGTGGTGATATAATTAAACGATTCTAGTAATTTTGTAAGACTGTTATTTCCTATAACAATTCATTTTTAACATAAAAACATTTCTTTAGCTAATTATTCATATTTACAATGTATAGCTTAAAAATATTTCCTTTATAAGGAATTATAAGGAATTATATTATATTATTATAAGGAGGATATACAGGAATACGTCTGTGACTATCAATGGCTTCCGGCTTCCTTTATAAGCAATAAAGGCATTTTCTTTCTTCTTTCTTTCTTCTTTCACTTACGCGACTCCCCTGGTGTTGCAAGTGTTTATGGACGGTGGTGATCACTTAACATCAGGCGACCTACCTGTTCGTTTGCGTCCTATGAAATAATAATAAAAAAAACAACTTAAAACGCAATTTCGATATATATTTAAAACAAGTAGAGGTATCAATGTCATAAAACATCTTATATAACAGAATAGGTAGAAATTCATTATTTTACTTCAACAATATATTTTCAGTTATTTGGCCAGATGTATTAAATTGCACATAATAGCGATGACGTCAGCTTGTCTTCATGTTGACAGCTAGTCTGTATTGACATTAAAAACATTATGTATATACGTACTAGTACCTACCCACGGTTCCGTGGGTGTTTTGTTTATGACATAATTACTGTCAAGTCACTTTTCCATCTATACCGATATTATAAGGCAGAACAGTTTGTTCGCTTGAACGCGCTAATCTCAGGAACTACTGGTCGGTTTTGAAAAATACTTTCAGTGTTAGATAACTATCGAGGAAGGCTATACAAGCTAAAACCAATAGGAGCGGAGCACCAATAAAGATTCTTTCAAAATCTTTTTTTTTTCCTTTTAAAGATTCCGCTGCGTGTAACGTTAGCCCGAAGTTACTACTCCACGCAGACTAAGTCAGTAAGCAGAAGCTAGTTTAAAATATGGCTATATTTTATAAGCCATAAAATAATTATTGATAATCTTAAATATGCTATCAATTTTGGATTTATCATAATCTTTTGTTTTTAAAGTTTACATATTTTGCATTTTATAAAAAAAACACCGCATCAGCCAGTACTTATTGCAGAGTCTACATTACGAGCACCAGAAGAAAGTATGAGTATAACCACAACGCCAGCCCACGACGTATTGCCGATTGGAACACTGAAAAATACACAGTTTTACCCACACACACTAGTACTACAAGAACGTTCCTTAGGTTCAGGTTTCCTCGCGGTGTATTCCTTCAACTTCAGCCGATACCGTTACCTGTTTATGTTAGTAATGTTGGCGACGCACGACGATGAGTAGCTTATACATAGTTTCATACGTAGATTTCCTCGGTCATTCCGACTTTACACGATCATCTAAAACAGTAAATTAAAATTAATTTTAACTTCTTCCAATTAGGCAAAATCTAGAAGCTCCGCCTATGTTGTTAACGCTTTGTGAGTAATGCGAGTGAGAGCTACACTCATCGTTTGCTGAAATGAGGCACTGTTCCACGTAGATAGCAGACTGTATCACTCCAACGGCAAGGAACCCCATTAACAATCACGGATCACAGTATTCTGCTCCGCATCGACGTTATGTGACCACACCATTCTCGTACGCCAATATTGCCACCACGGTTGTAAGAAATTTCTACCCTCTTATCTTTAAGCGTGGTTGCGGCGGGGTAGTAAATAGTTCGCTCATAGCGTCCGTCGTATTGAGGACTTCCATTAAAACTTTCTTCATTAAATTTTCATTAAAAATTTCTTCGTCAAATTTTCATTAAAAATTACTTCATCAAATTTCACGTTTAGGAGCACACTTCTGATGTCAGAGTATATATGTAGAGCCTGTAGAGCCGAGAGCACACGGATGGCAATATCCTCCATTGGTATGTATTTTCACAACACGACCGACACTATGAAATGAAACGACGACTTCTTCGATTCTTGTTTCTTTAATGCTTTTACAATAATCTCAGAGACAACGCCTTAGGAGGCAATAATTATCACTTAGCGACAATAACGATAGATCTCACGATCTCACAAATAATAATTAATACTGAACCTTGCACAACCTCTTACAAGCACTTATAAAGGAATCGCCTACCTTCACCTACCGACGACCCAAGTGAAGGAAGTCTTAGTTTAATGAAGTACTTCATCTATTATGTTGTACATAGTTACAACTTATGTTTGCTAATAATTCTAATTATAAATAAATAACTATTTTAATAACTATTTTTAATTGTATGGTACATTGAATAATTAAATTGTCACACATTAACACTAGCGCCACCATATTAAAGATACATAAATAACAATTATTAATATTATATAGATTTTAATAAGACTTAAATAAGAATGGATATCATTATATAGAATTGAATCATTAGTTTGATCATTATTAATAATAGTATATTCGTTGACTTCATAGTTCGGCCATGTAAGGCTAGATGTCGCTGATCTACATGTCGAAACAGATTACTAACCATATTAGAGATACATAAATAAGGATAATTATATAAAATTGTTATATAGCTTAAATAACATTAATTTGATCAAACTTTATTATTTTTGTGTTACTTAAATTATTTTGCGGAATTATGTAAAAATAGTAATCGCTTTGACTTATATAGATGGGCCTTTAAAAGGCAAGATGTCAGTGATATCTAGGCATTCTCATTATCTAACAAGTATTGTAAGGCGACACTCTGGCCAAATAAATAGTGACAGTATCTACGTAGTATTTATTGCCGTTCCTGACTGCATCGACATTATACGTGATGAGTGTAACAAGATAATTCACCGTTGTAACAACCAAAGTACTTTACAAATCCTTATTTGCTATAAAACTAATTTTAGATCGACAATTATTCTAGTAATTACAAAGTAATATAACATAGTTCAATGCCAATATGTTTTAATTACATTGTTATTCATTATAAATAGCAACTTTACTATTCTATCTCGACTGCACATAGAATGGATTTCCGGTTTTAATAAATAACCAAAGATTCCAAATGTTACTTCAATCTAGAATAATTGTATTACAATTTCACATGTCCGATTTTAATTATCGTGACACTAATTTAGGTCTACTTTAAATCAAGAATCAAATCAAGTTAGAAATGTTATTGCGCGATGCCACTATTTCTTAAAATGGTGTCTCACGTCGTATGGCGTGACACTGGCTAATTTAGTTATTTACATTGCCTATATAGATTAACATAGAAAATAATAGATGGCGGTGTTATAGCAAACACTTATGATTATTCGAATTATTGTAGAATTCTGTAATAAAAATATGCGTTACTATTTATGTGTTAATTTCGACTGCTGGATGCTCCCACTATGACATATATATATTGGCAACAAATGTCTTCCCGGTATTTCCTGGGTTGCTCCTTTGACTTTCACCTCCACGCTCAATTTACTATATATTATATATTTCCCTTAATAAAAAGTAATCTAATATACGTTTCTAACAGTGAAATAATTTTCAAAATCGGATCAGTAGTATCAGAGATTACCCCGAACATCCAAACTCACAAATTTCAACTTTTTAGTATTGGAGTTTCATGGATATGAATTCTACAATTGTCAAATTAGCAATGGTGGAGTCACTTTATAGATAAAATTAAATTTTTATTATATAATTTAGTTCTTCCAGATTATACAACTTAGATACACAAAGACAAACACAACACTACAAATATCAGGCCTTAAATAAATATATTATGTATTTACATAACAATTACTGTTAGTTATTGTGTTATGTTGAAGTTTAATTTTGTTAAAACACATGAAATTAGAGTATTGACAAAAGGGAAAAATATGTAGGTATACCTTTATGCCTTTGTTAAAATCAGACGTATGTAGTACATTGTTAGGTAAAATATCATACAATGAAATACTAAATTTGGGTAATCGAAAAAATGTGTTCTAGAGTGCCTTCATCCGACCCCTATACACATATTGATTTGTTGCTGATTCTGAACTTTGCAAGATGCATTAGAGAGCAATCAGTCTACAGATAGTAGACGCAGCAAACATACAAGAGTCACAAAATTTATAAACCCATGGCTTATCAGGAATGTTATCCTAAATGAAAGCATAAGATTTGCCTTTAATTTGGTAGAATACATTCCAGTTTGAGTTCCATGACAGTAAAAAATCAGTCTTGTTTGGGAAGGATAAATCCTGAACATAGATATTATAATGATCGAAATATCCAGTCTGGTATCCAATAACCAGCTTCTTTAGCGATAAGATCAACTGTTTCATTACCCCGGATCACACTATGCCCTTGTATCGATGCGAGAACGACATTAATTCCTAATAAATTACATTAATACAAATGGAATTGATTAATTGTGATAATTGATGTTTCATTGAAATGTGTCAAACATGTCAAAACAATATCAAATGTATTGTAAAAAGTTACAATAAGAAGAAAAAGCCCTTTCTTTCTTTAAGGCAAACAATTTCATTAATATATTTAAATAAAGTTTATATATATAAATTTGTTGATACAGGAACCTTCTCGGCGTCCCCAGAATACCCTCATAAATTATTATCACAATCTGATCAGTAGTTTCGGCATGCATAGAGGACAAACATATAAATATTGATTTTTATATATCAAGAATAATGATAAATCAAACACTGAA
Source organism: Antheraea pernyi (assembly GCA_015888305.1). Classification (NCBI taxonomy): domain Eukaryota; kingdom Metazoa; phylum Arthropoda; class Insecta; order Lepidoptera; family Saturniidae; genus Antheraea; species Antheraea pernyi. The sequence continues at coordinate 105,387 of MU159214.1, read as the reverse complement.
TGATCTGGGATAATCAAGTTAATACACCAATAGGTAATCCTTGAGTAGGTTTGCTGCTGAAATGAAAATTTTATTTGTGTATATATTATATACAGTCTCTCTCTCTCTCTCTCTCTGTCATTCTCTATTACGACACCTAACTTATGGTACATAGACCCTACACATCCACAATACGTAAAAATAAAATTAAAAAATCATCTCAACCATTTACTTTGTCATAAAAATCTTCAACTTGTATTCAAACTTTTTCATACTCCATTGTATTGAAAAAAAAAAAGATATAACGCATCGCGTCGCGTCGTCACGTCAACTGTCACTTGCCGTCACGTCAACTGTCACTTGCCTGTAACTATGCGTCTAAGAGGTAGCAACGGTTTCATTTTAGAATGTTTTGTTTTTCACCAACTTTGATACGCTACTAAAACATGAAATTATTATTGCCAGACATTTTTGTTGTTAACGATAATGTGCTCGAAGCTATTGTTTGTAAATATAAAAAGTATGTTAAGATTGCTGTAATTTTAATATCATTTTATTTAAACATAAAAGAGGGTAAATTAAAAATAATATGTATAGAATAACTTAGCTATAGCGATAGCTTAGCGCAACACTAGCTGTATAATAAAGAAAGCGCCATGTATTCAAGATGACGTCAGTCTCAAGTCATATGTCTACGTTTATCGTTGTTTTTCAGTGTTTACGGTGAAATCTCAATATCTTAATGGTTAATAAAATGAAATCTGTTCTTTGCAATGAAAAAATAAAATGGTTTCAAATGAATTGTTTTATTTATAACGAATCGGGTACATTATTGTCAATAACAAAGTTGTCTGACAGTGATAAACTCATGTTTTTAATAGCGTTAAAAAGTAACCGAATTTTTTTGCTTCCTAAAATTAATTATAAATCAAAATTTTGACCTGTAAAGGTGTGATGCGCATTAAAAAACACAACGTTAACCGGCTACCAGGTATCCTGAATCCTGTTTGGAAGGGCATAACATACCTTGATATTAAAGAACCAGCTTTTCTAAAATTCTCGTTCTTCCAACGTTGCTGGCTCGTGGACTAAAGTGTCCCAAAAAAGTCTAGTTACCTTAACCACAATTTTTTGTCTTTTGTTATCCTGGAGAGCCCCTTGCGTTTTATGTGACAAAAAGTTTCGTTAAAATCGGTTCAGTACCTTCAGCGTGATGCGTGTTCACATGGACAGAAAGACAGACAGACAAAAATTGTAAAAAGATTATTTTTGGTTTCTATATCGATAGCAAAGTCTACCCCGATCACAATTTTTTTTAAATATTTCATAATTTGACCTTCCTACATTTTTATTATAGTATAGATTTCAAGACGTCAGCTAATTCATTGTTTACAATTCAACATTATAATTATTAATAGTAATTTTGAAGATAGAAGGGGTCTTTCTAATAAGATATTAGACCATAAATATATTACTCTCAATTTTTATTAATTCTATAACTAATTCTCTCTCCTCTTCTTTTCACTTATATGCGGACGATTGCAGATTTATTACCAAACACCAGTGATTGATTTATCTAATGCAATAGACGTTATGAATTCAGATCTACATAAGGTGGGACACTGGGCCGAATCCCACGGACTGTCTCTTAATCCCAACAAATCCCAATGCTTACTCATTGGTAGTAGTAGGCAAATGCACAAGATAGACTGGAACTCTTTAGCACCCATCTGCTTAAATAATGTTACAATTCCCTATTCCACCACAGACAAAAATCTAGGTGTAATCTTTGATAGCAATCTATCATGGAAAAATCATGCGAGTGAAGTCAGTAGCAAAATATTTGCTTCAATGAGTTCGTTGAGAAGAATCCGTAATTTATTACCTACGTCGACTAAAGTCATGCTTGCAGAGACATTACTTTTGCCTATTATTGATTATGTTGATGTCTGCTACCTGGACGCTAATGAGGAATTGATTAATAAATTGGAGCGGCTACAGAATACCTGCATTCGCTTTATTTATAGACTTAAAAAATTTGATCATGTATCTGAATACCGCTCAAAGCTTAAATAGCTACCCATTCGGCACCGACGAAATAGCCACACCCTGTCCCTCCTGTATAACGTTCTTCATAATCCCAATTCCTCTCCCTACCTACAATATAAATTCGAGATGTTAGGTTGCAGAGATTCGTCATCACGCCGTCTATGCTCTGAACATATATACTCAAATTCCCTATCTGTCACACTAAATTTTATAGTAAATCATTTGCAGTTCAAGCTGTACGCCTATGGAACGCACTCCCTTGTGATATTAGGCAGGCAAGATCCTTGACGTTATTTAAAAAATATCTCCACCGGCATTACCTCTCGCTGTCGTAATATGACTATTGTATTGCGTTATTTCTTTTTTTTACGTTTATCTATAGTTTTTGTTTTTTTTTTTGTCTATTTATATTGCCACCCGGTAGTTATGAAAATAAAATGTCTCCTTAGGTTTGCCTGGAAGAGATCGCTCTAAGCGATAAGGCCGCCTAACTGTACACATATTGTAAACTGATGACTAATTTTGTATATTTTCAACGTGTGTGCAATAAAGAGTTTTATTATTATTATTATATTACTTATTGATAATATGGGCATATTATTTCATGACAATAACATTATTAAGTCATTGCTTCATTAGTATGTAAGTTATACAGTGTAAGTAAGCACAAGTGAATTCAGAAATCGGCTGCTAATTATAATTTGAATTCTATAATATTTTATAATTTGTATTGCGGGCCCGGCGCCTTTCAATATGGCGACACCTCTCGCCCTCGTACGTCACCGGCCCGCGGTTAAGCGGGGTGAGGTGGAAATAAGGTGAGACGTGAGGCGAGGCGACGTTCCCCGGCGGTGGGCGGGCGTAGAACTCTCGAAGGTGGTAGCGAGAGCGCCGGTAGCCCGCCTCGGTGGCGACAGTCGGATGCCGGTGGTTGTCTTGAAGGTGCCTCGGTGATGTGCAATGATGCACGAGTCAGCCGATGAAGGTGGTGGATTACGAAGCGGAGGTCGGGGTGGTCGCAAGAAAACACCGTGGTTCTCGTATAATGACCGCGTCCCCGAGCCAACAGAGCACTACTACTGACGATGAAGACTTCTCGATATTATCTCAATGAGCTATGCAACTGAACTATTCGATGTTTGCCACGATTTTTTTTTTTTTTTTTTTTTTTTTTTTTCTCGAACTGACTATGCTATTGACCTGGCAAGGTCTTAACAGCTTCACCGGACTACTAAGGCGAGCGCTTAAGGCACTCAGCCGATTTTTGTTTTGGCAACCAGCTCAAGGGTGCACGGCACACCTCGGCTTGGCTGTTGCCTGTTCATGCAATTCGCGACCTATCAAAGCTAACCTAAGTTAAAGCTAAACTATTCATACCAATAAGAGTTGCTGAAACATATATGTGTACCAAGCATACATATCTCAACAACTCCTATGTGTATTTTGTATCGGAAAAGATTCTAAACTATTACAGTTCGATACGGGAAAGAAAAGAAAAACCCATCCACTCTATGTGCAAGCGTGTGAGCGTGCACGTGTGTGGAGGTGATGTGTGTAATGTTGTTGCAGTGATGTATGGGTGTGTCACTGTATCGCGCGAGCAGCACACTCAAGGGCTCCCTACCGAGGGAACGAACCTAAGCTTGAGCCGCTGCCGAGGGAGGCCTACTCTGGTGTGCGGGAGCGAAATTTACCCCCAGACCACGGCGGCGTGATCTGTGGTTACGCGGGCGTGGACGTGAACACGCTCTGTTTTGAGAGACAGGCTGGTACTGATCGTTCACTGCCGTTATTTCATCGGGAGGGTCGGTAAAAATATGTCGCGGACGTCTTTTACTACGCGCAGCGTTTGGTACGGGTTCGTATTTTACGGCGGATACCACTAACGGACTGGGATGATTCGCGGCGTTTTCAAAATAACTAA
>MU159214.1:74853-98400 GCA_015888305.1 Antheraea pernyi | reverse complement strand
ATAATTTTAATCTATTCTATTATGTAATTCCTTACTTAATGTGAATGTAATCTATAAATCACCCTATATTAACACATAATTCTATATAATCCATAATTCAGTAATTCTATGCATGCATAAGTCCCTATTTATCTATTAATATATACGATTCTACCTATAATTCACATATTCTATAAATCAATACATATATCGTTCTATATTCAATAACTCTACAAATCTTTCTCTATATCCATAATTCCATCCCTATTACTATAAATAGTACATCTATAATTCAATAACTCAATACACACATAACATACCTACAATTCTATTTCTCTATTCTATTATGATCGCGTGAATTATCTAAAAATCTATATTAAATGTCTATAAATCTATATCTATGCTCTCTCTATAAAATATCACTAAATCTATGTATAAAACTATGTGTAAGCTACTTATCGTGTGCGTCGCCAACAATTTGGTTTATCATTAGTACATATTTAAATAAAAATGGAGTCTTTATCAGTTTATTTTCAGAATGCTCGTAGTATTCGGGGGAAAACATGCCAATTTAGACAGGGTTTGCTAGCTACTAACTATGATTTAGTTGCTATAGTGGGGGCATAGTTGCTCGACAGCGTTTACGATACTGAAGTATCGGACAATCGCTATATATGTTTTTAGATGTGATCGTAACGCAGCCACCACAGCTCATACACGTGGAGGAGGAGTAATGTTACTAAGCGCGAGTTAGGCGCTATTTACTGTGATAATGATATCTTGTCATGTTCAGCATTTTTTGAAGCTGTCCACATTCTATTGCCTGCACGCACGATAAATTCTACATTAAATCTACACGTGGTATGCGTTTACTTACCAGGTACACGTGTTCCACAAGAACCCATTCTGGACAGTGTCATCAATTATTTAAATGATATTTTGAATCGTTTGTTAGGCGAACATTTCCTTTTAATAGGTAATATTAATTTTGGAATACTACAGTGGTTTGGTACTCCAGGAGACATCTTGAATTATAGGATCACTCGAGGGATCACCGCAGCAGTTTTTCGACATAATATCAGAATCTAATTTGTGTCAATTTAATCATATTGCTAATAATAATGGTAAATATCTAGATCCAGTTTTTAACAATATATATATCACAGTTTCGCGTGCAGAAGTACCATTAGTACCAGAGGATGTACCACATCAGCCAGCGATATTATTTGAATTACCAAAACTAAAATGCAAACCAATTCACGATCCCCCAAGAAAAGGTGGTAGTTTTGACGTTCATAAGCGCCTTATTAGGGCCTAAACTGAATAAAGTATTTTTGATTTGATTTGATTTGATTTGAAAAGTAACCATTTTTAACAAAGGGGATTATGACACCATAAGCAGAAAAATAGAGAATGTGAATTGGGATTATGTATTAACGAGAGGAATCATAGATGAGGCTGTTAACCTTTTGCATACTTTCTAATACCACACAGGAATTTATTCCTAGTTTCACAACAGTGTCTAGTAATTATTCATCGTGGTATACGAGAAGGTTAGTGACAGTCATAAACCAAAAAGCTAGGTATCACAGATTGTGGAAAAAAATTAAGAACCCACGGAACTATGACACCTTCGTGATGCTTAGGAGAAGACAAAAGCGTATGCAAAAGAACTGCTGGCGTAATTACGTAAAAATATGTCAAACATTATTAAAGGTACATCCCAAGTTCTTCTGGCGATACGTTAAAGAATTAAAGAGCGTAAATAATATACCTAAGATGGTAACATTTAAATCAAAATCCTATACTAAGACGTCAGATATACGTGAGGTTTTCTTAAATTATTTCGTTTCACTACATAGACAACCAAATACCTCTGAGACTCAGGTTCTAATCAATTCAATACCACAACATTCAAATATTTCAGGATTAACGATAACCAGCGACATTGTTTCTAAATATTTAAGATCTCTGAACTGTAATAAAGATGTGGGGAGTGATGGTATTCTTCCTATTTTTGCAAAAAAGTGTACGTCGTGCTTTGCAAAGCCATTATCTATTATATTCAATAGATCAATTGTCGAAGATACTTTCCCACAAAAACAGAAAGTAACGTAAAGTGATTGTGCCTATACATAAGGGAACCTCCCAAGGATGAAAATTTAAGCATATCGTCCAGTATCAATTTTACCTGTTTTTAGTAATGTTCGTGCGGAAAAGATCATTCGTCTGGAATCTACTTTACAAGTTTTGTACTTGACGTAATAGATCATGGTTCTCAGGTAGATGCAATTTACACGGATTATGCTAAGTGTTTTGATCAACTGGCCCATTTGTTTTTAATAAAACAGTTGGAAGCCATCGGGATACACTGGAATTTGTTGCGTTGGCTTTCTACATACCTTGACAATCGATAACAAGCAGTTAAAATTGGATTACAACATTCCAGATTTCTTTATGTAACCTCAGGTGTTCCCCAAGGATCACATTTGGGGTCCTTTTATTTAATACTAGCCAACCCGTGCCCACTTCGTTGGGCGGTAATACGTAAGCGTGGAATGGTTATTTTGCGCTAAAACGCAGCGGAAGCTCTGAAAAGGAAAAAATACTCCGATTTTGCAACATTCTTCATTGCTGTTCCGCTCCTATAGGCGTGATGATGATAGCCTATAACTTTCCCGGATAAATGAGCTATATAACACTGAAAGAATTTTCCAAATCGGACCAGTAGGTCCTGAGATTACCCCTTATAACGTCACAAACTCACAAATTCACAAACTCTATCTCTTTATAATATTAGTATAGATATACGTATGTGACATAGGCTCCTGCTTTCACTACGCAATTTTTTTGATGTATGCTGATGATACTAAAATATTTATGCCAATATATACTATTAAAGACTTCATTAAATTACAGCAGGATTTAAACAGGCTATATGATTACTGTTCATTAAATCTCCTAGATATCAACGTAGATAAATGTCAGTGTATCACCTATACGAGGAAGACGAGTAACGTTATTAAATATGATTATCGTCTCAGTGACTTCACTCTATTGACAGAGTCTTGCGTTAGAGATCTAGGGGTAAAGCTAGATAATAAATTATCATTCAAGGATCATTATGAATATATCATACAAAATCCTATAAAATGCTAGGCTTCAAAACTAAAATTTGATAACCATTCAAAAATATATCTCCTTTAAAAATATTGGTTCTTGCTTTTGTACGTAGTATCTTAGAATTCGCTTCACAGATGCTATGCGATTCACGGTGTTATGCTATTCATACCAAAAGAATCGAAAACATTAAATACAAATTTATGACATTTATCAAAAGACGGGGGTTGCTTCTATCTGCAAATAAAAACGAGAACCTTCGTGAACTAAATATTACATACATACATTGAACAGAGACGTTTAGTAGCAGATTTGCTGTTCTGGTATAATATAATAAACAATAACATAGATTGTTCAAATCTGGTGGAGCATATAGGGCTCCAAATTACCTCAAAATATACTCGAAAGCCACGGCTCCTTAATGAGCCTAAAATTAACATCAACTATGGCTCTAATTCTGTAATGATAAGATGCGGTCAGTTATATAATGAAAAAATATCAGATATATATATTTTTCATGAGTGTTGTAGATCTTTTAAGGCGAAAGTCACAAAAAGTATTATAAACCATACCTCAAAGGCAGATTCCTGACGAATACGCATATTCATTCTCACATACATACACATTCGCAGCCATATACGTTAACACATAATATATCACATTTGTACGATAGTAGCAGAAAGCAGTTATAAACTTTGTGTTTTATATAATTGTTATGTCATTATTAGTAGTTCTTTTTGTTTTAAATGTTTATTCCAATCTTTTTCACTTAACATGGAATTTACTGATAGATAATTGATATTTTACATTATAAATGTTTGGATTAGCCATATTAAAACAAATGTGTTTATATACTGAAATAATTATGGCAAAACTAACATTATACTTGTGCTTATTTTTTAAGAATGTAAAGCTGTAGATTTCTTTGAAATAAATAAATAAAATTATTCATATAAAAAGCTTCAAGTTAAGACAGAATATTTAGAAAAAGAATAAATTCATTTTTGAGTGGTATTCCTTAATCAGATTTTTAATGCGCCGCACGCATTATAATTTTAATTTTTGGCTTAGAAAATAAAGTGTCTTCGGGAGTCCCTATAAAAACATGTTTCTGGCTAATCAATATGTTAAAATTATCTTTAATTCTGACGTCATCCAGGACAATAAAACTAAAAATTAAGTCGCAATAAAAGTCAATGTCAAACTTAGCCACCGTAGTTAATTGTAAATATATTATAAACAGCTGTGTTTGCAACGCATGCAGGTGTGACAATACTAGGAAGTGACGTATTTTCTAGAAAGATAGCGAAACAGATGCTTGCATGCGTCTACGTTCATAACAATTCTTTTAAGGTCTTCGGCATCCTCTACTAATGAGTCTCCTGCCACTGGTCGACGCTGATCTTCTTTTATTTCAAGATGTCTTCACCGAATCAATTGACAATGTCAGTATCTTGTTTTCGTTGAAGAATTCGATATCGTTTTTAATTCTTTGTTTTCATAGTAGTAAGATGTAATGGGAGCACGTGCCTGATAGTTAGCACAGTACGGTCCAAATACAATGGCACGGATCGTCGTTATTATGTCGGCTTTTGTTGCTGCTTACGTACTAGCTGATCCTTAAACGTGGCAACTAAGAAAATAACAATGTAACTGGTTTATCAATATGTGCATGGAGGCCAAAATCCAGTTTGATACAGATACCTGACCACCTCACAAAACAATTTTACGTTACAGCCACCTCTGTTCTTGAACTCTGTATAATTAGCATTAGCGGAAAATTATGGTTATTATCAAGTCCTTTCTTTATGTAGTTTCGAAAGGATTGTTCATAAATAGCGTTTACGTTGTTTTTTTCTTTTTACGTTATAAAGTAGCAAATAATCCTGATCCTGATGTTAAATGATTACTGCATTTTATCAGCTATAGTATACTACCGACCACTAAAAGATGCGCAATCTTAAATGAGACTAGTGAAAGTAGGTTGCTTGTCTTAAGACTGAGTTATAGCATCTCGTGTAAACTTTTCAAACGGGAAAGAAGGAAGGAGCGCCTTCTGCTGTTTTGTTGGTAAAAATAGGTGTGGTTGGACTTTGCATAAATTCTCTCCGTGTTATTTTTATATTAATACTAGCTGTTACCCGCGGCTCCGCACGCTCTTTTTAAAAATTTATTAAAGAAATGTAAAATTGTAAGTGAGTGTGTACATTACAGAAACGCTTTTTCAAAAACATTTGTAACTACGATACGAACGCCATCTACTGTAACATGTAAATTAGATATATGAATACTAATAGTATATCGAATGGGATGGGATTTATCATCAGCGACATACCTGGAACTTCAACCTACTATATACCAAACTCAGTGCTCACTAACACTATATAAGAAAGTAATGAAAATTATAAACTATACATTATCGAACAATATATCTTAAATCTTTTATTTTATAGATAGATATAATATGCCCGTATTGTCGATATACTTAAGTTATTCTTATACGTTGCTATAATAACTGAGTTATGTAGAAGCAAACATGGTAAATAAAACAATATGGCCGCCACATTGACCAAAAAGATGATATAATTCATATTACATACAAATATATGTCTTTCAATTAAGTATATTTATTCTTGGAGACAGTAAGGCACACGTCTCACGCAGTTATAACATATTTTTGATCAATTTCACACGGACGAACACTACCTATCAGTTAATCACTACATAGTGTACCAAATCAAATAAAAAAAGAATCATTAAAATCGGTTCACAATTGACTAAAATATCGATTAACATACATAAAAAAAAACATACAACCGAACATAGTAACCTCCTCCTTTTTCGAAGTCGGTTAAAAAAAGTCCTCTGTCAGCTTATCTGTTCGCGATAAAGTCAAAAACTACCATTTTCATGCTGTTTTCACCAGTAGATAGAATGATAATTTATGGGGAAGGTTTAGGTATAATTTGTCAAGGTTTTCATTTTATTATCCGGGCGGGACAACGTCTTCCGAGCCCGCTAATTATCTGCCCGTAAAAGCCCCGTGAAAGTCGGTCCAATCAATTAGGAGATAGTAGGATATTGCGGACAAAGTCTTGAGAAACAAAATAAAATAGTTACTTCTTATAAGGTGAGTTATCTTCCAGTGAAAGTCCCGTGAAAATCAGTTCAAGCATTACGGATATTCCACTGCGGCCGAAGGCGAATAAAAAACCTAAATTACTTTTTATAAGGTCTGTTATCGACCAGTAAATACCCCGTGAAAATCGGTCCAACCATTTTGGAAATAGCCATGCGGACGAAACCGCGAAAAAATAAAGTAGAATATGTCAACCGCTATAATTTCAGTTATCTGGCAGTAAAAAGTAAAATTCCCGTTAAAATAGGTCCAGACGTTTTGGAGATTACCCAGAACAAACAAACAAACAGACAAAATATAATAATATAAAAATATAGACAAAGTATAAAAAAAGTTTCTTTTTGGTCATTTGTAGCCATATCCATTCATCAAAATGTTGTTATTTTAATTGTACATACACAAACTTTATTTTTATAATACGTAATAGAGAACAAATAAAAAATTGGATATAAAAGTAGTATGAACTATTTGAATAGGAAAACAAAATAAACTTCGAAAATGTTAGCTTTGATACTTACCACATAACTTCAGAATTGGCAGTATGGATTAATTCCTTCGCCTATGAACTATTTGAATAGGAAAATAAAATAAACTTTGAAAATGTTAGCTTTGATACTTACCACATAACTTCAGAATTGGCAGTATGGATTAATTCCTTCGCCTGTCCTATTGGACGAATATTATGACTACTACTTAACACGTTACCATGGCAACGTATATAATAATAACGTAATCGCTCAAAAGCAAAAAAAGTGCCCGATTTCGAAACATTCTTCATTGGGGCTCTGCTTCTATTGGTCTTAGCGTGATTATATATAGCCTATAGCCTTCCTCGATAAATGAGCTATCTAAAACCGAAAAACTTTCTCAAATCGGACTGGTAGTTCCTGAGATCATAGCGTTCAACCAAAGAAACAAACAAACAAACAAACAAACAAACTCTTTAGCTTTATATATTAGTATAGATTACAAAATAGTTAAATATGGATTGAATTTTATCTCGGTTTCGTTAGGTTAGGTTAGATGTGCGAAAAAAGATAATGCAAGATTGCCGCAGCAGCGGTCAGCAGTCGGCGAGCGCAGTGCATTTATTACGAAAGTATCTAAACTTTTTTAAAGCAAGTATTCAATACGTATTTAACTTTTTTGTAATAACACGGTCTAAGATCTTATATCTACGGATTGGCCTCACCTTTATTCACATAGTTCGTGTCCATTTTTTATACATGTTTGATTATAATCTATAATTGGCTAAAATGAAAACAAACTAACAAATTTGAAAACGTTCTCTGACAATTTTATTTTTATATGAATATTATTCACCATCAAAAATATCTTATTAAATGTCATAATACAATTTGGAACAATAATACCAGCTGCTAAAATACTACGTGTTATTTGAAGAGTTCATAATATTGTTCAGACGTTTGATACGGTAAATAGAAGGATGTATAAAAAGCAACTTTCTCTGACACTTGAGCAGTTCTTTCCGATACAGAAGCGACAGAGAAGCGAAAAACAAATATGAGGGGGTTCGTCGTCCTCTTCTTGTTGGTGGTGAGTTATTCTATTTTCCTCGTTCAGCTTAACCTTAGTCTCGCTTTCATAATGTTATTATTTACTATAATATTAATATTCAATATTATAATAATATTCATTGTTTCATTTTTTATATAATACCTTCAGATATATTACTAATTCTATCGTATTATATAAATATTACTGACTATTCCTTTATGTTGCCCGAGATATATTTAACGACAGATCCTTATTCTTTCAAATATATGAAATTGCGACATCAAAACTTTCATCATTAATAAAAAATCTAAATTAATTACAGGAAAGATTTGCACATATAGAAATTAATATCGTTAATTCCTTAAGAATGCATTATTGATACCTAACAAGCTACAATTGTAACGTAACCGAGTGTTAACAGAAGGTGAAGCCGTTATGGTGCATCTTATACTGGAAGCGTGCATATGCATTTATAATGCTTGATAATGTGTTCATGTAATTTTATCAAATTAATATAAATAAATAGAATCAAAAGCATATCCATGATCTCAATATTATAATATGTTTTAGTATTTTACTTACCCTCTTTGTCTAATGTATAATATATATATAATATATAATATTCTGATGAAGTCTAATCGCGTGTCGGAACTGATACTTACAATTTTTCACTTCAATGAGGATATGCCATGTTTATGATTTTATATTGTGATTTATTTCTTAGGTCTCTCCATCCGTTGTGCTGTCTAAACCAACATCAAGTGAGTGATTTTATAGTTATATAAATAAAACATATATATATATAAGCTATGAAGCTGTGAAAACTTTGTTAAAACGTTTACCATCCCTCAGCTCCATTCTAAAATGGTTCTGCCCGGTCTAGTTATAAATATTTGATGATATTTTAAATGTAATGTTTTCAAAATCATTTTTATATTCTGAATTAGCAAATTGTTAGTTAGTTTTAATAAAACCAGGAATTTAAGTTATCAATGAGTTCTCACATTCGCAGCGCTTATTCTGAAAAGATCCAGCGTGAGTTCCAGCTCACTGATTTAGCGTAAAAGTAATGTTTTTTCAGTTGAATTTGACTTGTGTTTTATTATACGAGAATGTTATTTTATTATCTTCTGTCTAGATGGTGCATCTCGAAACAGCGTGAAGGCAATCGAGAAGTTATTCATCGCAATGGATAACCGAATAAACAAAGAATCTCCAAGTAAGAAAACGATCACTACATATAATTAAACAAAGTCCTCGGCCACGTCTCTCTGTCTATCTTTTTGCGATAAACTGAAAAACTACTGAACGGATACTCATACGGTTTTCACCAGTAGATCAAATGATTCATGAGGAAGGTTTAGTTATATAATTTGTCCAGTTTATTTTTAGGGCGGGATAACGTCCGTCGTGCCCGTTAGTTATATATTTTTTTAATGTTTATAGCTAGCAAACGAACAGGTGGGTCACCTGATGTTAAGTGATCACTACCGTCCATAGACACTAGCAACACCAGCGGAGTCGCAAGTGCGTTGCCAGCCTGTGTATGGATAAGGGGTTGGGAAAGGAGAAAGGGGAAGGGAAAGGGGGAAGGAGGTGGGCCTCCGGCGCTCTCACTGACCGAACGAAACACGACAATGTAAGAACTGTTACTGCACGTCGGTGTTCTGTGGGTCGGGTGGTAGTACCGCGGGCGAGCCGACACATTCATGCAGAAACCAGTAAAAGCTAAAGCGTGGCTCTACCGCCTTCAATATATAATAATATATATAGAAAGGTTTGATTTTATGAATCAACTATCTTCGTCTCTTCATTTTATTTTCAATGATATTTTATGTTTTCAAAAAACGTAATTATGTTTTTCTTTCTCGCTCACTTTTCATGAGATTTATCCTCCTAGGATTTGTTTATTTAAAAGTTGTTTTATGTTATATGTTTTTCATATTCTTAAAACTATTGTATTCTTACATTGAAACAATTGTAAAATGACGTAAGATATTTTCTGTGTACAAATTTTCATCAAAATATGACAAAAAATCTTTTGCGTTTTCAAAAAGTAATAATACTAAATCCTGTAGGTTATAATTCCTATAATTCTTATTTATTATTACATATTACACTTACCATTACCGGAATAAGTTTTATATAAAGTCCTTAAAATAAGTTTACAATGTATACCTATAACAAAACAATATATATGTATATATATATTACTACATTTACAAAATCTAAAATTAATCTATCATTGATACTCATTACACTCAATCACTATGTGAATGACATATACTTACCGAACACAAATATGAGTTTAACACATAAAACAATTGATAACTTGAATGTATTTTAAAATTTTGTAATATATATATACACATTACATATATATATACAATACACATTGATAGTCGTCGTGGAAAACTTTTCAAGAGGTATTTTTTTGGCAGGAGATAAATTTATAATTTCCCATCGTAACATGCTCGTAAGCATGACCGACCATATTGCGCTTGCGCAGCTTGCGTTAGACTAGCGACGCGTATTATAGCAGCCTGGTTACATCTAATACTGATATTTTATATTGAAATTGCGCAACCCATCATATGTTTGATAAATTAATGAACTGTAAAAAACGTATATAACTATTATTAGGAGTGCTAATAGTTGTACAAGAGAGCCTAATGATAATAATTTCAATTTATAAATTATTAAATTTAAATAAGTCACACTATAACTACACTTAATTTAAAAATTCAAAAGAGAACACAGTTTAAATTCCATTATTTTGAGTTTTCACTTCTGTCAATAGCTCTTATCATTGCCTCGACTTTTTTCTCGTATACTGAAATTATTAACATTGATCTGGTTTTCACTTCTATTGGCACAGGAAGCAATAATTATATACGTTTATACAGTTTATTAATTAGTTAAACATATGGTGAGCTGCACCACCTCGATACAAAATACAAATATCAGATGTACATAGGCCGCTACACTACACGTCGCTAGTCGAACGCAAGCGCAATACGGTCCATCACGCTTACCACCATGTCGCTACTCCTCCAAAAATAAGTACCGCACACCGTGCCTAAAAAAGTTTTCACTTCAAAAATTCAGCAAGAAGAACCTCGTCACTAGAGACACGTCACCATTATTCGTATTCTTTCTGATAATTTTACGGTAATAGTGTCAAGAGTTTGTACATGTGTTTTTTTTTTTAAACATTATTTCAACTGCAATATGGCAAATGAATAGAATTAAACATTTCCGATTCGTTCGGCAAATATCGATATGTCCTCGGAGTCGACAAAAATATTTATTTTCAATGTAATATAACTTTATAATTATAACGAACATACATATATACTCGTTAAAATGATCGAAGCTTTTTCAATTATTGTAGGTTTTCAAAAACCTAAAAAAGAAAGTGGTCGAGAATTTTTGAATTGAAATCTTTTTTAGGCTCTTCGAGCGGTATCTTTTTGGCAGGAGATATACTTATAATTTTGCATGATGAGATGCTAGTAAGTATCCGTTGTACAGCGGCCTGTGTATATTGTGTGTATATTTTCTATTGAGATTGTGCAGCCCATCATATGTTTGATTGATTAATAAACTTAATAAGAATGTACATAAATATTGTTCGTTTGATAGTGACCGGCTTGATTTTGCATTGTTGAAATGTCAAGAAGGTTTCCATTGTTTGTTTTTCATAATTCTTTCAACATGAATGCTTTGATTTATTTTTTTACAAATAAAGACATTTTAGAGACTCGACGCGACTCAAATTAACGTTAACCATAAACTTGACGTAATTATAATATATATTCGTAACCTAAGATTGCGCTCAGTAACTACTTAGTGAGGTTTAAGCTGAGTTAAAGATAGACTGAGTACGCTCTATAGATTTCAACCCAAGCGTGCCACTACTTTGTATATTACACATGATGTACAGCGGTAACTGTGCTGTCGAACACAGTTATCATATCTATAGAGCTTATTGTAGCAATAATGCAATGAAATTCACTACACAGGGTATTTTTAAAAGTTCCACAGATTGTTAGCTAGAAGATAAAAACGTGAGCTAATATAGAATAGCAGTGCACGTCGCTGTTTGGAATCTCACTTAATGTTTTCATGTTTTTAGATGTCGGAAGTGCGATTAATTCTTGCGCAACGGAGATATCGGAAAAACTGACATCCATTGAAAATTTAATATGTGAAGAATCTTCAGGTAAGGAATCCGTAATATTATATTTTATTACGATAATAGATATTAGGATGGGTAAAAAAAATCGACTATTTTGTTTTTTTACTATATACTCTAAAAATAGGTTGGTATGGCGTCGCTACTATGACGCAAGCCGCACACGCACAATACGGCCGGTAACCGATGGCGTAGCGTGTCATGACGCCAAATTATAAATTTACCTCCTGCCGCAAATGTCACTCAACGTCCAAAGAAGATTTCACTTCATAAATAGTCGATTTTTTGACCCACCCTAATAGATAGATACGTAGGAAGGTATTTATTTATCAATGAAATCTATGATAAACTTGTATTATAGTTGTTAACTTCGAGTAAATCACTAGTAATTACGTGATAAGAAACGTTTTCTATTTTAAGAATAATGTTAACCGAACATTCAGTAAATTGAATGAAATAAAATAAATGAAAAGCGTCCACATACTCTACTACAGAACTGACATTGTGTGAAATACTTTTCCAATTGCTCATTCCATGTTAACTATTAATCAAATAATCGATTATTTCAATGCGCACTTTCGGGTCCTTGCTAAAAAACATTAAACAGAAGTCAGAGACGAATATTTATTATCATTGATTATAATAGAATATATCATCTAAAAGTGCATTTAATTGAAGTTTATAATTAAAAATGAGGTGCCATATGATTAACAGTATATTTTATTATTTAATATACTGTCACAAGACTTAGCCGAAGGAAACGTCGAGGCTAAAAATTATTCAGCATCATTCGTCCAATTGTGAACAAGAAAGTTTTGCATGCAGTTGAAAACAATCTGTTAAATATTTGTGTACTCTAGAAATAATTTCTGAAATTTGGTTAGTTGAATATTGACTGGAAATTAGTTCTAATTGCGCTAATTAGTAAATTATTGTGCATACTAAGAGTTAAAGACTTGGAGGGTCTGAAAGTTCCATTGCAAATGATTGTAGTAAAGTTAAATGATAGTATTTATTTATTTCGCTAAACTATTTCCAAAACCCATTAAGGTTTTAAATTTTAAAATGAAACTAGTGATTCATATACGAATATGACTATACAGCTCTTTTTGGATGCTTACAGATATTGTAGATGCAATTTACAGTAGTATAACGGAGATCACGGAATCACTGAATTCCATAACCAATCGACGAGGAGGTGGCTTCCCAGGTAATCAAACAATTCTATACGATAGTAACGGACAATATACGCAAGGAAAATAAATTAAGTGAATCCTATTTTAATCTCGAATTGCAACTTGAATTACTTAACACTACGCGATAAGAAAGGTTTTCATTGTTACGATAATATTAACAACACAATCAACGGAACACATTTATAGTTCCTGACATTTGATTTGGTATGTCAGCGGGAAGAGTGAGAAGTGCGTGACGGTTTGTAAAGAGTTTTCTCTATCTCATCATGCAAGGATTACACTAGACAAAGATAACGCTTTGGAAAACCGAAACC
The DNA here is from genome assembly GCA_015888305.1 of Antheraea pernyi. Classification (NCBI taxonomy): domain Eukaryota; kingdom Metazoa; phylum Arthropoda; class Insecta; order Lepidoptera; family Saturniidae; genus Antheraea; species Antheraea pernyi. Next base: position 84,936 of record MU159214.1, on the reverse strand, counting down.
TTATAAATTATCTTGGTTTTGTTACCGACGAGTCAAAACAAAAACCACTTTTAATTAATGTAATCTGATTTGTAATAGGATTTCTTTACATGATTTAAATTTGATTTTTGTTTTTGTCTCACTAATTCATTTTGTATTTTTACAAAATAATACTTAGCATTAATATAACTTCTCAGTGGCCTTAATATGGATATCCTGCTTATTCTCCACTGGAGTTATGACAGTGCTTTTCTGAGATATTTGTATTCTACGAACCTCATTTCATAATGTTATTCCAGTTGCGTCAAAATTTATCACTTTAATTTTCATTATTATAGTAGTGTAAGTTATATCGATGCGATGAAGCGGTTTTGATTCTAGTGTGCTTACTCTTTTCATTATTGTTATTATATTATTCATGTGACTGTTGCGTTATCCAAAATTTTAAATAAATAAAATTCATCTAGTAGAATATATAGAAATCATGAATAATAAAATACTGAATGTTTGTCTTCTATATGGTACATTTCCAATACGATTTCAATTAAATTTAATAACTTACCGTGCGCATAAGGCCGAAGTGTATCTATTAGTACAACTTATTAAATATGGGACCTCGTGTATCACTAAAACAATTTACAGGAATATAGTATGTTGTTTTTGATAAACTAAATTTATTTACTGTTATAGAACATGGAGTTAAAATTCAAAGTGGTATAACCGAGATGGCTGATATACTGAAGACCATAAATAACAGGATAGGTGATAAAACTATAGGTAAGACATCTATAACATTATACAGTAATGGACAGTGTCAGGCGCGCCTAATTTTTTGAAAGCTGTATTACGGTAACGAAGTTAAGTAAAATTAAGTAAATTCTGTTTGAGCACGATTAGTGATCCTAAAATACGCATTCGTACTTCGACCCTTCTCTATAATGCTCGCTTATTGTTGGCCAATCAACTCGCCCTCTGCCCTCTTTGCCGCACCCTAAAATACACAACCCAACTTTAACATAACTTCGTTAATTTAATTTCTGACCTACAATGGATAGAGTAATTGATCTGCTTTTCGAAGAGTCGTAACGTAAGCTAACTTACCACCTTACTCAATTTATAGGATATAAACAAACGAGGTATTGATCTTTGTGATTTTTATCATCATCTTGTTACCCTTATCCCACCTAAGTAGTGTCGCCACATGTTTTCCTTTTCAACTCTTTCCTGTCTGATGTTATCTCTCTATTCACATCTTTTATACACATATCATTTTTCACAAAATTCATCTACACCTTTTTCAGTCTTTCTTTACTCCTATATCCGTCCACCTTCATACTCAAAAGATTTCTAGTTAAATGACTTTCATCTCTGCTCATAATGTAGCCGTACAGTGCTAATCTATTACTCCTCAACTTCTCTGTCACTGGTGCTAATTTCAAAATTTCTATGACATACTCATTATTAATTTAGTCCGTTCTAGTTTCAACACACATCCAACTTAACATTCGCGTCAAAAACATCAAAATAACTTCATTCAATTTAGGCCTTAAGAAGGCACTCATGAACGTCAAAACTACCACCACCACATACCTGTCACATGTAACCTTTTCCCATCCGTCTCTTTCGTAACCCAGCACTCGGATCCATATAATATACCTGGTCTTATTATAGTTTTAATAATGAACATACATTTAACTTTGTAATATTAATATAAATAACAAACATGAATACACTTAGTAAAGTATAGTTTTATGTTAAACATAACTTGATGTCTCTTAGTAGTAGAATACCGGCGACGAGTAATAGACAATTATTTAAGCTGTACATGAATTGACTAAGATAAAATTGAGTGATTTTCGTCGAATGTTCACAGACATTGGTGATGATATTTATAACAGCGCAGTGGGAATCGCGAAAACACTCAAATCCATAAAAAACCAAGAAAGCGATGAATCTGCAGGTAAGAACACAATAGTATTTTATATACACACTTATGCTTATTAATAACTCGTATACTATAATTTTTAAAATGTTTTTCTTTTTATATCATAGGAGGCATACGAACAGGTAGGTCACCTGACGTTAAGTGATTACCTACTAGGGGTGTCGCAAGTGCGTTGCCAGCCTTTGTTTGGAGGAGGGTTGAAAGCGGAGGGGGGAGGGGAGGCGGACTTCCGGCGCTCTCACTGACCGAACGAAACGCAACAATGCAAACTCTGTTACTCCATGTGGGTGTTTCTGTGTGTCGGGTGGTAGTACCGCGGACGAGCCGACACGATCATCCTGAAACCAGTAATCGCTTCAGCGTGGCTCTACCACCTATAAATAAATAATATAGGTTAAAAAAACCTATTAAATGAGAATCATGTAACGGATAATTTTCTACATTTCATATACCTATGTCTATTTTATTTACTACCGCGATAACAAAGATAGTCTTTATTACAATACCAATTGTGTCTTTATCGGGATCTTACTCTGTCATGTAGTGGCTTTTATATTTTATTCATAATCCTATGTTATATGATTCTATCTTTTGTAAAATTGACGGTATTTTACGAAATATAGTTGGGATATTGTGCATAAGCGAAGCGTATAGGGAATAATACTCAGGAGCATGAATTTTGAGATGTCTCAAAAACACCAAGGAAAGTTCTAACAAGGGGCCACCATCTTATTACAACGTTGAAATTATCGCAATACACTTGAAACATTATTATATATACCTATACCTATTCGACAATGGTGATAATAACCTAGAAGATTAGTTGCCAAAATTAAAATAAATAATAATACAATACCAATTTACTATATTTAAATCTATATACAACGTTGAAATTATCGCAATACACTTGAAACATTATTATATATACCTATACCTATTCGACAATGGTGATAATAACCTAGAAGATTAGTTGCCAAAATTAAAATAAATAATAATACAATACCAATTTACTATATTTAAATCTATACTTAGCTTAAAATTAAATGAACTTGTTTAATATTGACAATGTATTTACTATATTTAATAAGAATATATATTAGTACTAACTGACCGGCCACGCGTTGCTGTGGCTCAGTTATTTATGTTGAATTAAAATTATGATACAGTATTTGGTATTACGGGGTAATGAGTCTGCCTAAAAATTTGATACAGAAAAAGCGAAGTTACGTAGTAAATAAATTAACAGAACACGTGGACTATAAAATAAATTAGAAGTGAACGCCAAATTCAAAATTAAGCCTTGGCGCCATCTATGACATATCTATAACAGTCGGTCCTATGTAGACGGAGTGAGATCGTCTGACATACATGATGCTTACGTCTTTTACCGAAATGAATATTAGGATCATACTTTATTCGACGGTGTATGGTAAGGATAGTTTTTTGGAGAAAAAGTTGTCTTACAGTAAGAACATTCGATATGCTATACAGTTTAACTGTAGGAAATCTAAACGGCAACTAATTTCAAAATTTCTATGACATACTCATTATTAATTTAGTCCGTTCTAGTTTCAACACACATCCAACTTAACATTCGCGTCAAAAACATCAAAATAACTTCATTCAATTTAGGCCTTAAGAAGGCACTCATGAACGTCAAAACTACCACCACCACATACCTGTCACATGTAACCTTTTCCCATCCGTCTCTTTCGTAACCCAGCACTCGGATCCATATAATATACCTGGTCTTATTATAGTTTTAATAATGAACATACATTTAACTTTGTAATATTAATATAAATAACAAACATGAATACACTTAGTAAAGTATAGTTTTATGTTAAACATAACTTGATGTCTCTTAGTAGTAGAATACCGGCGACGAGTAATAGACAATTATTTAAGCTGTACATGAATTGACTAAGATAAAATTGAGTGATTTTCGTCGAATGTTCACAGACATTGGTGATGATATTTATAACAGCGCAGTGGGAATCGCGAAAACACTCAAATCCATAAAAAACCAAGAAAGCGATGAATCTGCAGGTAAGAACACAATAGTATTTTATATACACACTTATGCTTATTAATAACTCGTATACTATAATTTTTAAAATGTTTTTCTTTTTATATCATAGGAGGCATACGAACAGGTAGGTCACCTGACGTTAAGTGATTACCTACTAGGGGTGTCGCAAGTGCGTTGCCAGCCTTTGTTTGGAGGAGGGTTGAAAGCGGAGGGGGGAGGGGAGGCGGACTTCCGGCGCTCTCACTGACCGAACGAAACGCAACAATGCAAACTCTGTTACTCCATGTGGGTGTTTCTGTGTCAAAAGCTTTTGCTAGATCTAAGAATATGGCTAAAGTCTTATACTGTTTATCTATTGAAGTCACAATATAATCTGTAAATTCTAATAAAGTATCTTCACATGATCTATTTTTACGAAAACCAAATTGATTTGCAGAAAGTATTTGATTGCATTCTAAATATTTGACCAGTCTGGAATTTAATAATCTTTCAAAAATTTTTGATATGGTTGGGAGGATAGAAATAGGCCTATAGTTGTTGATGCAATCTTTGTTACCGACTTTATGGATAGGTATTATAACAGAGGACTTTAGGACACTAGGAAAGATACCTGTTGTAAATGAAAGGTTACAGATATACGTGAGAGGACCTACCAAAACATGTTTGTATCTTTTAAGGACTAAGCCAGAGATGAGCCAGAGAATAAGCCAGAGATAATACAATACCAATTTACTATATTTAAATCTATACTTAGCTTAAAATTGTTGTAAATGAAAGGTTACAGATATACGTGAGAGGACCTACCAAAACATGTTTGTATCTTTTAAGGACTAAGCCAGAGATGAGCCAGAGAATAAGCCAGAGATAATACAATACCAATTTACTATATTTAAATCTATACTTAGCTTAAAATTAAATGAACTTGTTTAATATTGACAATGTATTTACTATATTTAATAAGAATATATATTAGTACTAACTGACCGGCCACGCGTTGCTGTGGCTCAGTTATTTATGTTGAATTAAAATTATGATACAGTATTTGGTATTACGGGGTAATGAGTCTGCCTAAAAATTTGATACAGAAAAAGCGAAGTTACGTAGTAAATAAATTAACAGAACACGTGGACTATAAAATAAATTAGAAGTGAACGCCAAATTCAAAATTAAGCCTTGGCGCCATCTATGACATATCTATAACAGTCGGTCCTAGAGTTTTCTGTCAGGAAACTAATTTATAGCGCCATCTGTTCGAGACCCATGATACTTATAATCATTTAATTTGTAATTAAAATATATTGAGGCCTTTAATCAAAATATGACATGGGGTCCTTCAAGCGTAACGTGAAGAGACACGCAGGTCGACATGACAGCGGCGACCGGTGATGGATAGTTTGTCTCTCGGTGGTTGCCATTGTTTTTGAATTGTACTATGCTAACTATCAAGCATAGGGCAGTCACTTTATCGACCAACAATTTAAAAAAAAATCGTATCTCTCAAGTTGGACCAAATTCTACATAAACGCTAATGTTTCATGAAGATCGGTTGAGTAGTTTCGGAGCTCATCGTGGACAAACACCATGGCAATGGATTCTTCTATTTCAAATTACAACTAGTTCGTGATGTGTCTGTCTTTTTTACAGATATTGGAGATGCAATTTACAGTTGCGTGTCGGAGATGGTGAATACACTTAAATCCATAAACAACCGCCTAGGAAATAATGCTTCAGGTAAGAGATTTTACGCTTTACACTATCTTCGTCTATGGTGACATCTGGTAGGCCTTTACAGCTGCACCGGACTAAGCCATGCTCCTATTTTGCTACGTCTTTTACAGACTTACATATTGGAGGGTAGTGCGTCAGTCAAGTGACATATCTATGTCAGTATAATTACTTTATGACGGTAGTACGGGCATTTGCGCGGCTAGTATCACAGTAAAACGGGGTGAATAGAAGCTTTATTTATGAAAAAATAATCAATAATGTGCAATTTTTTTTGTCCCTTTTTTCTTCACTAAAGTTGTATAAATGCCAATAATTCCGCTACTTACTACTTAACATTCATTCAAACTCGATTTCATAAAAATTTCATAATTCATTTTTCACAATATAAAGTCATAAAACGTATTAAGCCATTGTGTGCTGTAAAAGCTTCCAATAATAAAAAAAATAATACACAATGAATTTAATTAATGCTCTTATTTACCACAAATACTGACAATTACTTCACTTATTATTTTTAATTTAGTAAAGTTTGTAAATACAAACGGAAAATATGAAAGTGGTTTAATTAATTAATAATGTCTAAATTTAAAACTAAAATAAAACTAAAATCGACACTAGATAAAGATGGTATTAACAATCATAGAAAAGTATTAACTATATAAAATTCGCTATTGATCTATATTAAAGAGCGAACCTTACATTATTCTTAATAGAATATCCTGCAACTTTTGAAAATACCAACAGATATGTACAAACTATACTAAACATTCACATTTCTACAGCTACCGACAGCAACAGTACTGATTCTTCATCGTCTACTGAAAGTAGCAGCAGTACCGCTAATACGGGTTCTACATCTAATGATAGCAGTAGTAGCAACAGCAGTAGCGGCAGCAGTACCACTACAGATTCTGAAACTACTACTACCAGTGATGATAGTAGCTCTACCACTGATAACTCATCGTCTGCTGATAGTAGTACCAGCAGTACTAGCAGCAGCAGTAGCAGTAGCAGCAGCGATTTTTCTACATCCATGGATAGCAGCACTAGCAGTTCCAACACAGATTCGACATCGACTGATAATAGCAGCAGCACCGATAGCTCAGATTCGTCAGCTACCGACAGCAGTAGCAACAGCAGCGGTAGCAATACCACTACAGATTCTGAAACTACTACTACCAGTGATGATAGTAGCTCTACCACTGATAACTCATCGTCTGCTGATAGTAGTACCAGCAGTACTAGCAGCAGCAGTAGCAGTAGCAGCAGCGATTTTTCTACATCCATGGATAGCAGCACTAGCAGTTCCAACACAGATTCGACATCGACTGATAATAGCAGCAGCACCGATAGCTCAGATTCGTCAGCTACCGACAGCAGTAGCAACAGCAGCGGTAGCAATACCACTACAGATTCTGAAACTACTACTACCAGTGATGATAGTAGCTCTACCACTGATAACTCATCGTCTGCTGATAGTAGTACCAGCAGTACTAGCAGCAGCAGTAGCAGTAGCAGCAGCGATTTTTCTACATCCATGGATAGCAGCACTAGCAGTTCCAACACAGATTCGACATCGACTGATAATAGCAGCAGCACCGATAGCTCAGATTCGTCAGCTACCGACAGCAGTAGCAACAGCAGCGGTAGCAATACCACTACAGATTCTGAAACTACTACTACCAGTGATGATAGTAGCTCTACCACTGATAACTCATCGTCTGCTGATAGTAGTACCAGCAGTACTAGCAGCAGCAGTAGCAGTAGCAGCAGCGATTTTTCTACATCCATGGATAGCAGCACTAGCAGTTCCAACACAGATTCGACATCGACTGATAATAGCAGCAGCACCGATAGCTCAGATTCGTCAGCTACCGACAGCAGTAGCAACAGCAGCGGTAGCAATACCACTACAGATTCTGAAACTACTACTACCAGTGATGATAGTAGCTCTACCACTGATAACTCATCGTCTGCTGATAGTAGTACCAGCAGTACTAGCAGCAGCAGTAGCAGTAGCAGCAGCGATTTTTCTACATCCATGGATAGCAGCACTAGCAGTTCCAACACAGATTCGACATCGACTGATAATAGCAGCAGCACCGATAGCTCAGATTCGTCAGCTACCGACAGCAGTAGCAACAGCAGCGGTAGCAATACCACTACAGATTCTGAAACTACTACTACCAGTGATGATAGTAGCTCTACCACTGATAACTCATCGTCTGCTGATAGTAGTACCAGCAGTACTAGCAGCAGCAGTAGCAGTAGCAGCAGCGATTTTTCTACATCCATGGATAGCAGCACTAGCAGTTCCAACACAGATTCGACATCGACTGATAATAGCAGCAGCACCGATAGCTCAGATTCGTCAGCTACCGACAGCAGTAGCAACAGCAGCGGTAGCAATACCACTACAGATTCTGAAACTACTACTACCAGTGATGATAGTAGCTCTACCACTGATAACTCATCGTCTGCTGATAGTAGTACCAGCAGTACTAGCAGCAGCAGTAGCAGTAGCAGCAGCGATTTTTCTACATCCATGGATAGCAGCACTAGCAGTTCCAACACAGATTCGACATCGACTGATAATAGCAGCAGCACCGATAGCTCAGATTCGTCAGCTACCGACAGCAGTAGCAACAGCAGCGGTAGCAATACCACTACAGATTCTGAAACTACTTCTACCAGTAATGATAGTAGCTCTACCACTGATTCCTCATCGTCTACTGATAGTAGTAGCAGCAGTACTAGCAGCAGCAGTAGCAGTAGCAGCAGCAACAGCAATTATTCTACATCCACGGATAGTAGCACCAGCAGTTCCAACACAGATTCGACATCGACTGATAGCAACAGCACCGCTAGCCCAGATTCGTCAGCTACCGACAGCAGTAGCAACAGCAGCGGTAGCAATACCACTACAGATTCTGAAACTACTACTACCAGTGATGATAGTAGCTCTACCACTGATAACTCATCGTCTGCTGATAGTAGTACCAGCAGTACTAGCAGCAGCAGTAGCAGTAGCAGCAGCGATTTTTCTACATCCATGGATAGCAGCACTAGCAGTTCCAACACAGATTCGACATCGACTGATAATAGCAGCAGCACCGATAGCTCAGATTCGTCAGCTACCGACAGCAGTAGCAACAGCAGCGGTAGCAATACCACTACAGATTCTGAAACTACTTCTACCAGTAATGATAGTAGCTCTACCACTGATTCCTCATCGTCTACTGATAGTAGTAGCAGCAGTACTAGCAGCAGCAGTAGCAGTAGCAGCAGCAACAGCAATTATTCTACATCCACGGATAGTAGCACCAGCAGTTCCAACACAGATTCGACATCGACTGATAGCAGCAGCACTAGCCAAGATTCTACATTGAGTGATTCACCTAGTACCACTGCAGATTCTGAAACTTCTAACACCAGTAATGACAGTAACTCAGAGCATACATCTGATGATTGCAGTTATGATAGTAGCACTACCACTGATACCTCATCGTCTGATGATAGTAGTACCAGCAGTACTAGCAGCAGCAGTAGTAGCAGCAGCAGTAGTAGCAGCAGCAGTAGCAGTAGCAGCAGCAGTAGCCAAGATTTTAAATCGAATGATGTCAACAAAGGCAACCTCGTTCGTGTTTGTACATGTGTGTATCAAAACATTGACAGTTCCTCCACTGACTCTACGTCTACTGAAGGCAGTAGTCCTGCATCTTGAAGCAGCAGCTGAATGATTATATGTCTGATATTTTAATGAAACCTAAAAATTGTGACGCTGGCTTTTTTTCTTTATAAATTTAATACGATATTATTATTGTAATAGTAATATTGTTATTAATATATAATTATTATTGTAATAATTTAGTACAGGTCGTATTATATTTGAAATTTGACTATATATATATTTCTTTGTATTTTACAAAATTAATAAAATTTTAGCATATCGTTTTTGTTTCATTTTTATGATGCTTCTGGTTCGGCTCATCAATCCAATTTCGTATAATTATTTTAGTTAGACTAATAACTTTTACATATTGAGGTAAATATTAATATTATAAAGACAATATAATGAAATAACACGGTAATAGAGACAAAACGATTTTACTTTATAATTTTTACAGTTTTATGGGAATTTACAAGAGAATTTATGTCAGAACCGGTGGTATTTACAGACCTTCGATTGTTGGAATCTTCGATCAACAATAACTAGATATCGGGTCGGCGCGAAAAATACGTCTCGGTAAATTACACCTCACTTGAAATGTGAGCTTTTGTTTTGTTTAGTTTGTTTGAAACACAGCCAATGTGAGCACGTTTCACATGCTGCACTGTATTCAAAAGATGCAAAAATAATACCCGAAAAAGCAATTTAACGGCCGGAGTATCTTACTTT
>MU159214.1:0-51113 GCA_015888305.1 Antheraea pernyi | reverse complement strand
CCTATTTATCTATTAATATATACGATTCTACCTATAATTCACATATTGTATAAATCGATACACACATCATTCTATAAATCAATACATACGTCAATCTATATTCAATAGTTCTATACATATCCATAATTCAATCCCTATTACTATAAATAGCACATCTATAATTCCATATTCAGTAACTCAATACACACATAACATACCTACAATTCTATATCTCTATTCTATTATGATCGCGTGAATTATCTAAAAATCTATATTAAATGTCTATAAATCTATATCTATGCTCTCTCTATAAAATATCAATAAACCTATGTATAAAACTATATGTAAGCTACTCATCGTGTGCGTCGCCAACAGTAAGCATAGTACAGTCCAAAAACAACGGCGACCACCGAGTGACACACTATCCATCGTCGGTCGCCGCTGTCATGCCGGCCAGCGAATAGCTGGATATACACAGGCTGATCCCGAAATGCGACCCGCAGAAGCGAATCACTATGACGGGCTTTTTCGCCATATACATGGTGGTTGCGACCCAGTCAGGCTGTAAACCCCTACCACCCCGCTTTCGCCATTACCTCGTTCGTTATTCAGCAGGGTGCACCACGTGCAGGTGAGGTTGGCTTGGGTGTCTCAAGTCTTATGATGTTATTTGACACCCATTTCACCCCTTATGGTGTTTGGAGAACTTCTGTGAGACTTTTAAGCTACTATTTAAAAGTTCGCTGTCATACAGTAAAAGTAAACGGGTAGTCTACTAGTACTAGTCTAGTGCTACCAGTAGTAAAGAGTAAGTCCCAATGTTGTGGGATCATTAGTTTATTTTAGTAAAAAAACAATATAAGAAACTGTGACAACTTATCCCATGTTTCTTTTAGACCGAGAAATATTTTTTTAGGTAACACTGTTTTACAATATACTCCCAAAGCACGGTAATGATTTACCGCACTGTAAGTTCAATCCATACCAAACATCAATATAGGATGTACGCAGGCTGCTATGCGTGACTAGTTTGACGCAATCCGCGCAAGCGCAATACGGTCGTCATGACGTCAAATTATAAATTTATCTCCCGCCAAAAATACCGCTCGAGGCGTCGAAAGAAGTTTTCGCCATAACTATGCGTGATATTTTGCTTGTTTTACAAAACGACATTTCAGGATATGAGGAAACGGGTCGTGGTGGTTTAGTGGTTTGACCGGTGGAATATTACTTCGATGTCCGCAGGTACGAACCCCGGCATGTACCAACGATTTTTTCGGAATTCGCGTACATTTACTAATTTAAATTGGTAACAGTATCGGCTGACGGTGAAGGAAAACATCGTGAGGAAACCTGAACCTGAGAAATATTCTTGTAGTACTACTGTATGTGGGAAAAATATAGAACTGTGGATTTCTCAGAGTTTGAAATCGCCAATACGTCGTGAGCTGGTGTGGTGATTACGCCCATACCTTCCTTCGGTAAGAAGCCTATGGTCCTGCAGTGGATCTCTTACAGGCTGATGATGATGATGAAGATATAAAACATTGATGCTTTCTCGTTTCAGATTCGTAGGAAACTGTGAAACAGTCTGAATATCAAATCTTCCCTCAATAATAATTCATGATCTAGTACTGAGTAATCCTTATAAATATTATAAATTCGAAGGTAACTCTGTTTGTCTGTCTGTCTCGCTTTCACGCCAAAATTACTGAACCGATTTAAATGAAATTTGGTACATACAGATAGTCTATAGCCTAAAAAAGGATATATACAACCTTTTAATGCAAAAAAGGGTTGAAAGGAGGAATGAAAAGTTGTATGAAAGTATCGCCACTTTTAGAGCTAAAAGTTTGAAACTTATCTTTTAGGCTGTTGATTCGATATAAAAAAATATGACATTCAAAGTTCGTAAAAGTTTTACCCTCATGGGTATAAAATAACAATAGGAAATAGGGGATGAATGTTTGTATTGAAATATGTAAGGTTCCGTTCCGATTCGAAAAAAGCTTCTGCTGCGTGTTAATTACTCATTATTCCACGCGGGCGAAGTCGCGAGAACAACTAGTTACTATGTATTTACTTCTTTAATTTCGATAACATCTTTAATATAAGAGATAGGTAAATAATAAAAATGTAGTCGCAGAAGCCATTATTCAATGCCAAACTAACCAAACAACCATATTTACTCAAAGATGTATTGTAAAGAGAGAGCTGTTTACGATAATTCCAGATGCAGACACGTGGAAGTTTACAAAATGTAACAGATGAAGGATAAATGAATAAAAGTGAGACAGACCAAACAAAATAATACAATTTTTAATCCAGCTCCTGTTTCATATAACTTTACGTTTATTTTTGTTGTTTTCGCCGCCAGTCATAATCAGTGTCCTGGTTTCTTGCACTGCAACACAATATGCACAAAGCGCACGTACGTTCAATTAATGGAATGCTAAAACTTCGTCTCATTCAATTAGGCTCGGCTATGCCTAATAAAATGAGACTTTGCTAGCATCGATAGTACGGCTTATAGTTGTGGAGAATTTAATTCAATATCCTTAATAAATTACTTAGTCTTGCTGAGATCTTATGATGGGAATTTTGGAAATGACAAAAGAAAATGCTTCCAAAAATTTACTCTGTACGAAAGTGAATAAAATTTGCTACCTTTTATTGATTATATACTTTAATACAATTGAATCATTAAAAGATATGCTAATTGTCAAACTGCATAATGCTTCTAATAACTATGGGTTACAGCGATATGTCCTCTTGAATTTTTATTTAAACTAGTAAGTCTCAACTATGAATGTGCGATCAAGTTAAACACCGCCGATGTATTGCTTTTTAGTTTATTTCATAATTCTTTATTTTCATCCTTCCCTTTAATAGTGACTGATGCAATCCATGTTTTTTTTGACCTCGAAAGAGTAGATTCAAAACGTTTGGTATGTCAGTAGGTGATTTATATATCCACGTTAGAACAAAGCAGCCTAAAGTGACGCTACACGCCAGCGAGACGTGATATGATATTTCCGTAGCGAGGGCTATGACAGTTTTTTTTATATATAGCATAAATGCACCTATATAAACATCTTTTAATATTGATAATAATAGTGTCACCTGACAAAATAAAACGTAACGTCTGGTGTAGTTGGACCATTGTTTTAACTTTGACATATTAAACAAAGGATATTTCCGGAACCGGCCACTTACATTAAAAGTAGTTAAAAACTAAATACGATATTCTAAAATGTAAATCTTTGAAATACTGTTTGATTCATCTGTTTATCTGTTACTTATTTTTATATTTTGCCGGCATTTTAAATATTACTGACGTTATCATGGCTCTAACTCGTGAAAAATTGGATTAAATAATTTACTACGACTTTAAGTGTAGTTCGACGCTTCAACAGACTCTCGTTTGCCTACAAACTACTTTTAGTAATAATGTACCATGCAGGTTGACAGTTTGTATTTTGTAGAATGCCAATGCGGTCGTATTAATCTAAGTAATGAATATCGTAATGGTGGTCCCTCTACCGCTATGAACAATGAAAACATCAATGACACTCGCTCTATGGTCGAAAAAGATGGACATGTGGTTTACCATGAGATTCGAACATCTTTACGAATAGGCATGAATCAAATGAAATTAATCCTACAAAAACGTTTGGCTGTAAAAAAAAAATTTTTCCCAATGTAATCGTCACAGTTATGAAAGAGGCCCAAAAATGAACAGTGTCACTGCACTGCAATGTGACACTGCAATGCCATGCTTACCAAATTCAATGATGTAGCGCCAAATTTGGTGTAGGACGTAGTGACAAGTGACGAAATATAGATTAAGCTATATAGATATTATAAGCGATATAGATATTGGAATATATAGATTAATCCCAAAACGAAACGGCAATCGACAGTTTGGGTTCTTCGAGGCGACGCAGAACTTACCAAAGTAGTTAATAGTTAGGATCCTAGATGTTATATTAAGATGCTTTTTTTATGTCATAGGAGGCAAACGAACAAGTGGGTCACCTGATGTTAAGTGATCACCACTGTCCATAGATACTTGTAACACCAGAGGAGTTGCAAGTGCGTTGCCAGCCTGTATTTGGAGGGAGGTGGGGGAGAGGGGGCGGGGAAGGGCGAAGGGAGGTGGTCCTCCGGCGCTCTCACTGACCGAACGAAACGCAACAATGCAAGCAATGTTACTTCACGTTGGTTTTCTGTGAGAGGGTGGTACTACCCCGAGCGAGTCGACCCATTCATGGTGAAACCAGTAATAGCTTCAGTGTGGCTCTACCACCTACAAAAATGCTGCGACATTAAAAAGCGTTACTTTGTTTAAGCGTATGTAACATTTAAGAATGAGTTAGGGTAAGTATTATTAAAATGAAGGCAATATAAATGAATAACAATCTGAACAAACTAGAGTAGTAGCGGCGTCGTATTTACCTTTTGCTGCCGTCCAATATAGACAAGTTCCAAAACAGTGTAGTAAAACGAAATTGCTTACCATAATATATCTTCAATACCATTTGCTGGATAAGAAACTTTCCTCAACGCTAATAAATAATTGTACTAGTACTCGTCTTTCGTTGACATAAAACTTTTGTTTATTACTTCATTCTAACAGTATTTTTGTTAAGATATATACTTATTTAAGTCATATTTATTTTAATAATATATACTTTTCAACACACTTGCTCATAAAGTGGCTCTAATATCACCGCAATTAGGCACATAATGACACCTGTAACCAAACTGTGACTTTTTCATTGCTATTATTCACAAGTGAGTTATAGAATTTTTATTTTATCTCATTGGTCGAGTTGCTTTGTTCTTTAAAAAAGTTTCGATACAAAAAGGATAATGATCAATAGAACAAATAAATTAATGTACCTATTGCTTGCTCATTTCATACAACTTCGTATTTAGATAATTTATATAGATATATAGATAATTTAAACTTGTGCGTGTTTAATAAATAAAACTTTCACTCAAATATAACTTTTGTTTTCTCTGTAATAAAGAAAAATTTAATGTGAAGCCCTTAACGTTATGGAAAGTTTACTACCTGAAAACTCAAAGGAAAAATATCTATTAGCGTATCAAAATTTTATACAATGGCAAAATAACAAGAATACGCAGTCTTTTTCAGAAAATGTGTTCATGGCGTACTTTCAAGAATTATCTTCTAAGTACAAACCTAGCTCTCTGTGGTGTATATACTCAATGTTAATAAGTACAGTCCGAACAAAGAATGGAGTGGACTTAAAAACATATTCTAGTTTGTCAGCTTATCTAAAGAGACTATCTGATGGATTTAGAAACAAGAAATCAAAGATGACGACGTTGAAAAATTTGTAAAAGATGCTCCAGATAACCAATATCTGGCTACTAAGGTTAGTTAAATTAATTTAAATTTCTACGCGACTTGAGCCTGTGTTGTGTGTTGAACTTAATTATTGTTTCTTTTTTTCAGGTTGCTTTAATATTTGGTGTAACTGGTGCATGTAGGATACAAGAATTAACAAATATAACTGTAAAAGACATAGAGCACCATGGCCAGATGCTTTTAGTGAAGATACCTATCACGAAAAATAAAATACCGAGGTCATTCATCATACACGGTCCATTCTATGAAATTGTTAAGAAGTATCAAAGTTTGAGTTCACCAAAAACAAAAAATGACCGTTTCTTTCTAAATTACCAGAATGGTAAATGTACCTGTCAGCCAATAGGTATAAACAAATTTGGTTCTATGCCTAAAGAAATCGCTAAGTTTTTAGGTTTAGCAGATGCTGAGAGCTATACTGGACATAGTTTCAGAAGAACTTCAGCGACATTGCTGGCTAATTCAGGAGCTGATATAATGACTTTGAAGCGTCATGGTGGGTGGCGATCTAGCAATGTAGCAGAATCATACGTAGAAGATTCCATACAAAACAAGAAGAAAATTTGTGCAAAAATCACAACAAGAATTAGACTTGATTCTAAGGCACACCTTACTGGCGAAACGCCAAGTACATCCAATGATTGGATTTCACCTATTTAATTTAATAATAATAAATTAATAAAAAAAAAATTTAATAATAATATTTTTTATTATTATTTTCTTCACAAGTGTGTTGAAAAACGTCGATGATACACGTGTGTATTGGTGATTACCGTCCTCGGCTCTCTTAAGAGCCTCACCTAACGGCTCGGATCTCAATGGCGCCTCAGCGGTACTAACCAACATTACACACTTGTACTATAATGTACTATTAAGTAACTGTTATACCTCGCATACGCTTAAACAGGGCGATACCTACTGATATCACAGCGTTTAAAAGAAAGCGTCAAATATCAACTCAGTGGCATAATTATATATGTACATTAAACAATCTGTTTCGTTCATTAATACAAACCTTATTTTAACAAATCTAGTATATTATATGTGTACTTTAACCTACATTTTCATATAAAGGAATTAAAGAACATTTGTCCATGTTACTAAAATCGCCTTATGAAATATTTACTTTCGGTATTATAGATTTTAAAGAATAGATTTTTTCGAGTTTAGTTTTAAAAAGAGCAATCAATTTTTTATACAAATCGCTACAGTCAATATTTATTAGAAATTTGTTCACTCAAAAAGTTTCTTCTAAAAAACCGGCTTTCAAACGATTTTTTTTATGACTTGACAAGGAAACATCATAAAAAATTATGTTCTAAATAAAAAATAGAGTCCAATTAGGCCAAATGTAAATTAAGTTTAGAATGTCGGTTTTTTTATGTTATTCTCTTTACAATATAGAAACTGCACAGCTTTTTCTAAGTCCACCTCGCTAGCTACAACGATCCAGTTGAAAATCTATATAAGCTATAAAAAGGCCATGACCTGAATCGTGAATCACAAACTTTTGTTGCTTAGATATCATTTAAAATATTGATATTCTTATAAATCACTAGCGAATAGAATGTAGAATGTTGTTAAAGTGCACCTCAAGATTTTACTACTTGACTCAATTTACAGTCTGTAACTTCCAGTTATCTCCAAACTGCTTGGATATCTATGGAGCATGCTTCGTTTTTTATATTAACATACATGCATCAAAATTATATATCTCTTACATTTCTTATATTTGAAAAAAACATAATATGAAAGGGTACTGACCAAAAATAGCCAGTACACTACTCGATGCTTATTGTACTCTGACTAAACTACAAAGGACAAGTCTGACATGTTCAAAACTAAATACTTGTGGTACAATTCTATTTTTTATATATCTTGCAGATGGGTTATAGTAAAACTACAATAGTTCATTTTATATCATTTATTTTAATTAGTTACATAAATTATTACAATACCTATGATAATAATTATCAAACTTTCGACTGCTGGATGCTCCCACTATGACATATATATTTACAAAGTAGAACAGGTAAAACTAGTGTAATGTATATCACACATTTTAAATATAAAGTTATATAAATAACTATAAAAGTATTACTACACAATCAGACTCTACATTAATTCCAGCTTCCCACAATATATATTATGAAAGTGGCACACCATTCTTTATAATTATCAGCAGCAAACCAGTCGACTAACAAAACCTGCATCAAAATATTACTAAGATGTTGATATAGTCTAATAAGGAGTGAATTGAGGTGTGCTACAGTACTAAGTAAGTATACTAAGTAATTAATGCTGACGTACAGCTACACTATGACTCATGCAGCTCCATATTCATTATCATATATTATACGCGCTGTTATTAGCTTTAGCCCAACTAAATACATTAGCCATCGAGGAGGTCTCTTATAGACCAGTCTGAGAAGTATAAAGCAGTATTGTCTAAAAGGCCAAATATGTACAATCTATAGCGGGCATAAATATAAAGTCATTTCACCTTTTTTAGGTAGCGATTCTCCAAAACGTAAAAGACATGATACTTTCGATGCAATTTGCGAAGTTGAAGGCATTACTAATATTTTCTTAGGATATTGCGAGCTATCGCATCAAAATATTACTAAGATGTTGATATAGTCTAATAAGGAGTGAATTGAGGTGTGCTACAGTACTAAGTAAGTATACTAAGTAATTAATGCTGACGTACAGCTACACTATGACTCATGCAGCTCCATATTCATTATCATATATTATACGCGCTGTTATTAGCTCAACTAAATACATTAACCATCGAGGAGGTCTCTTATAGACCAGTCTCAGAAGTATAAAGCAGTATTGTCTAAAATGCCAAATTTGTACACTGTATAGCGGGCATATAAGATATATAAAGTCATTTCACCTTTTTTAGGTAGCGATTCTCCAAGACGTAAGAGACATGATACTTTCGATGCAATTTGCTAAGTTAAAGGCATTACCAATATTTTCTTAGGATATTGCGAGCTATCTATCTAGAAAAAAAAAGAAGAAAAAAAATAAAAATTTGTACTTAAAGACATTTACAGTTGTACATGAATACGAAATTTCACTCGAGTTTTCTTGACACAATATTCACCAAACTTATTTGCACCCTTTTTAGGCATATGTTGCAAAGACTGGTTAAGTTTAATGACAAGAATGTCTGTTCTCTTTTCGGTTCTCCCTAAAACATCAGCGAAGTTCCAGTAATACCACCCACGAACAAGAATATTTATGTTCAGGTTTAGATCCATATTCATTCGACACCCTGGTGTACTGGTCTGTGTGGCTGTGAGAAATTACTTCTTTTTCTTCGTGTCTGTTGGGTTCGTAATCATTTTGGGCATCTTCAACTTCTTTGTGACCTGAATTATCATCACGCTCAGCTATTTTTTCTTTGTTATTGTTTTTAGAGGAATGACTTGTGACTTCTTTTGATTTGTTTTTACTTTTGTCTTGCAAGTTACTGCTGTCTGTCGTAGAATATTTATGTTCAGGTTTAGATCCATATTCATTCGACACCCTGGTGTACTGGTCTGTGTGGCTGTGAGAAATTACTTCTTTTTCTTCGTGTCTGTTGGGTTCGTAATCATTTTGGGCATCTTCGACTTCTTTGTGACCTGAATTATCATCACGCTCAGCTATTTTTTCTTTATTATTGTTTTTAGAGGAATGACTTGTGACTTCTTTTGATTTGTTTTTACTTTTGTCTTGCAAGTTACTGCTGTCTGTCGTAGAATATTTATGTTCAGGTTTAGATCCATATTCATTCGACACCCTGGTGTACTGGTCTGTGTGGCTGTGAGAAATTACTTCTTTTTCTTCGTGTCTGTTGGGTTCGTAATCATTTTGGGCATCTTCGACTTCTTTGTGACCTGAATTATCATCACGCTCAGCTATTTTTTCTTTATTATTGTTTTTAGAGGAATGACTTGTGACTTCTTTTGATTTGTTTTTACTTTTGTCTTGCAAGTTACTGCTGTCTGTCGTAGAATATTTATGTTCAGGTTTAGATCCATATTCATTCGACACCCTGGTGTACTGGTCTGTGTGGCTGTGAGAAATTACTTCTTTTTCTTCGTGTCTGTTGGGTTCGTAATCATTTTGGGCATCTTCGACTTCTTTGTGACCTGAATTATCATCACGCTCAGCTATTTTTTCTTTATTATTGTTTTTAGAGGAATGACTTGTGACTTCTTTTGATTTGTTTTTACTTTTGTCTTGCAAGTTACTGCTGTCTGTCGTAGAATATTTATGTTCAGGTTTAGATCCATATTCATTCGACACCCTGGTGTACTGGTCTGTGTGGCTGTGAGAAATTACTTCTTTTTCTTCGTGTCTGTTGGGTTCGTAATCATTTTGGGCATCTTCGACTTCTTTGTGACCTGAATTATCATCACGCTCAGCTATTTTTTCTTTATTATTGTTTTTAGAGGAATGACTTGTGACTTCTTTTGATTTGTTTTTACTTTTGTCTTGCAAGTTACTGCTGTCTGTCGTAGAATATTTATGTTCAGGTTTAGATCCATATTCATTCGACACCCTGGTGTACTGGTCTGTGTGGCTGTGAGAAATTACTTCTTTTTCTTCGTGTCTGTTGGGTTCGTAATCATTTTGGGCATCTTCGACTTCTTTGTGACCTGAATTATCATCACGCTCAGCTATTTTTTCTTTATTATTGTTTTTAGAGGAATGACTTGTGACTTCTTTTGATTTGTTTTTACTTTTGTCTTGCAAGTTACTGCTGTCTGTCGTAGAATATTTATGTTCAGGTTTAGATCCATATTCATTCGACACCCTGGTGTACTGGTCTGTGTGGCTGTGAGAAATTACTTCTTTTTCTTCGTGTCTGTTGGGTTCGTAATCATTTTGGGCATCTTCGACTTCTTTGTGACCTGAATTATCATCACGCTCAGCTATTTTTTCTTTATTATTGTTTTTAGAAGAAACACTTGTGACTTCTTTTAATTTGTCTTTACTTTTGTCTTGCAAGTTACTGCTCTGTGTTGTACATTTTTCTTCAGGTTTAGATTCATATTCATCCATTATCCTTGTATGTTGTTTGTTTTGGGAATTCTCAGTTTCTTTCCTATCTGAAATATTATCATGCTCATCTATTTTTTCGATGTTATCACTTGCAACAGATTTATTTGTAATTCCTTTTGATTTGCTGTTATTTTCATCTTGCATATCATTCACATTGCTTATTTTAGAATTGTCTTGTTTAGAATTAATTTCATTTTGATTCGTGGATTCATTGTCTTGATCTAGATGATTAAAGGAAGTTTTTTCTTTATAACTAATTTCTGTTGTTACTCCTTCAACTCCGATAATACTATCATCTGATTTGTTATTTTTGTTTTTTTGAGATTCTTCTTTACCAGAATGCTTGCCATCTAAATTATTGTTACTACTACTTGGTTTGTTTTCTGATTTCGATATATCAATAGATATTTTGTCTACTATTGCAAATTGTTCAGTAGGTGCGTTAGTGTTCTCCTTATTGACTTTTGTTATTATTTTTATTGCATTATCTTTATTACCAGGTGTACTTATAACATTCTTCTGTTCATCTTCATCTTCTAAGCTATTATTATTCGACTTTGAATCTTTAGGTACCTTTTTAGATGCATAGCCTTTAGTTGCACTGTTGTATTGTTTTGTTTGGCTACGATGAGTACTTTTCTCATATCGGTTGTAATATTCACCACTATTATAGCATATACATACTTCATTGAAGTCTTTGTTATTATTGTCCTCGTCCTCGATATTATTATTTGAGTTTATTTCATCTTTTTTACCTTTGTCATCTGAGATTTTATTTTGTTTATCCTGATTATGTGTACCAGAGTTGTCTGTGATCTCCTTATCTTTCTGGTTATTTTTATAATTTATAAAATGAGAATCGCTATCTTTGTTGAAGTGATCTTTATTTTTAGCTTCGTGTTCTTTGTGATATTTTCCGTCTTTGCAGGTATCTATAAAAAGATCATCTTTATTACAGATATCTTTATTATTTTTTCTTTTTTCAATATTGTCATTATTTTCTAAGTCCAAGTCGTTAAGTTTTTTAGAACTATGTTCGCCTTTACGTTCATTTTTATGATCTTTGCTTTTATCATGATTATTAGTATTGTAGGTATCTTTTGGGGAAATATCTTGGCGACAGTTATGTCTGATTTCATTGTCTTTTTTATTTTTTCTCCCGTTTTCCAAGCTTATGTTGCTATTTTTGTCAGCAGCATCGTTGTCAGTGCTATTTTTGACATCTCTACTTTTATGATTATTACCCTGATCAGTTTTTCGCTTTTCTTTGCCGTGGTCTTGTTTATGGAAACCATTTTTGTTACAATCCTTATTTTCTTGATCAATACTTTTGTTTGTTAAATCATTTGAACTCTTAATTTCTTTATCATTATGTTCATTGTCTAAATGTTTATGATCGCAATTTATGTGGGTTTTATTTTTATTATCGTTATCTTCGTTTCTTTCTTTACTGTCTCCATTCTGATTACTTTCGTGAGAGTTGTGATTCAAGTTTTTATCCTTATGGTCATTTTTGTGTTTTTCTAAGCCTTTATAAAGATTTCCTTTATTATTATCATCGTTTTTGGGAACATCTTTATTTTGGATATTATTTCTCTCCGAGTTATTTTTGTTTTCTTTTACTTTAAGATCGTTGTTATCGTTTTTAATATTTTGGATATTTATATTTTTGTCGTCTTTATGTGGTGCGTCATTTTGTAGATTATAAATTTTATTTGTTAAATCTCTTTTCTGAATTATTTTATGGGGGCAATATACAGTATTTCTATCTTTTTCTTCATTCATTTTAGTATTTTCGTCTTTATTATGCAACTCATCTTTTTTTGGATTATTTAAGAATATTTTATCTTCCTCATTATTTTTTTTATTATCTAAATCTTTATCTATACTATGGTCAACCACTTTATCTAAATTATCATTTTTTGTGTCGTTATCCTGGTGTTTATTACTCTTTTTCTTTTCTGTAGCCTTATTTTCTTTATCACCATTATCTCCATCTCCAGAATTAGTGCTTTGTTCATTAGATTCATCGGAGCTTTTTCCGGCGTTTAGATCTTGATCATTTTTATATTTGTCGTAATCAGTATCATCACAATCGTGAAGTGCTTCATTCATTCTATGGCGATCACATCGGGATATTATATTTTTAATCTTCACAATGTACGATTGCAGATCTGAAATTTAAAATTTCAAAGTATTGTCCGCAAATAACACTTCTCCTATTTTTTTTTCTACTATTTATGAAGTCGTGTGATCTGGGATTGTCCAAACTAAATTTATTTATAAATTTACAAATGCATATCTCAGAAATTTACATTATTTAGGTTGAATAAATTTATTAAACAATAAAAAGTCGTACTGGTTGAGTGGTTTATATTGGTGCAATATTAATTATGACCGTGTAAATTGGAGTTCAGGGAAGTATTAACTTTCTTTTGTAAAACACATTTATGTTTACTATTGACTATTCACAGAATACTGTAATTTAAAAGCAGCTTAAATATAAATAAAGTTAAGTGACTTACCCCATCCGCACTTTCTTCCGAGATCAATAAAGTTTCCAACAAATCCTGAAACAAAATTTTAAGATTCCTTTAATTCCAAACACGTTAATATGGCACGCATTGATGCAAAATATTAAAATTAAATTTGAAGTTGGTTGTCAAGCTAATGATTCCACCGAACACGTACTAAACACCAGAAGAAATACTTCTCCGTTTACCATAAAAAATAAATAGGCTACTGGAGTTTACCTAAAAAGTTGACTTCCAAAAATGGCGTCCGAATTGCTTATCATCTTAGTAAGGAGAAAATAGAACGACGCAACTTACAGAGAGGACAGCTACATTCAACCGTAGATAAATATATGTTATGTGATTACTATAATTTTAAAATTATTTCATGTCTAATTTACTTAGAGACTTACCATCAACAACATCAGAGCCCACTGTAAGGAAACAAAATAAATTAATAACAATAACATATACGAAATTTATACTATGATGCTAAAAAAAAGGTAAATCAATTTTCTTGACGGATTTTGCTTGTTGTCATAAAGACTTACATTTGTATCTTAGCAACACAGTACATTTTAACTGTCACAATTTTCTATATTATTTTTAAGATTTTAAATAGGGCCACATCTTATTTAAAGTAACGATATGTTGTGTATAATTCAAAAACAACAGCGGCGAGCGAGAGATTCACTATCTTTCGCCGTTTGGCGCTGTGATGCCGACCTATGTAAATGTATGTTACCGTTACGCTTGAGCCCATGTTATAGGAAGAAGGGAACAAACTGGCAGGGAGATTATTACATAGTTTCAGCGTACGGCAAAGGCAAGATGTTGCGAACCTTTTAGTTCGTGCCCAGATAGAACTTACTGTAAAACTGTGGCTGGGAAAGCCAGCGCGCGTGGTTCGATTATGAAAAGAGAGGAATGGTTTAAATTGAATCATTCTTCAGAACATTTGTCATGATGTATACGGTAGAACGCATGCTCAGTGAGGCAATATCTCTGCGCAACTGAAGTAGCTCTATAAATTTTGTAATGTCTGTATCATATGTACTATAGAATATCTCAGAAATTGAATTTTGGAAATACCATTTCGTTACGGCACTGATTTATAAAGTTATCATATATTATCAAAAATTCAGAGCCTATAAGAATTCCATGGGGAATTTATTGGGACGGGAAGTTTAAATGGTACTTACAATTAGGATGATAGCAGTTTCCAAGGGCACCAAGGACTGTGGTCACTGGAAGCAATAAATAAAATTATGAAAATTAATCTGCCAACTGCGAATTCGCCCACATTTATTCCCAAATAAATATTAATAAGTATCATGTATTACTCAAAACGAACTTAGTTTCCACTTAATAAATAGGAATAAATTTAAAGTCCGTTGCTTAACTATTCCAGCTCAGGATACACCACTCAGCGCGTTTAGATATGTCCCAACCGCTGCGCATAAGAGTATTCTTCTTTAGCTTGTTGCTATCTTCGGCTACAGCGTTTTTATTAACATGTTATATTGTATCTTTTTTTTGGCTACCATTCTTCGATTAGATTATTGTTGCCATTGTCGACTAGGTAATGATATTACAAGTTGCTTGCAATCAATTTAATGAACTAACGAAATGGTGGCCGTCTTGTTAGAACTTTCCAAGGAGTTCTTGTGGCCATCCATGTATTATTTCGCATCATTTTCATTTGTGGACAATAACTAAACTACGAGTATATTACGTAAAATGCCATCAATATTACAAAATATAGAACCGATTGAAAACGAACGTGAAGTAACAGTACTTCCCTTTTTGCGTTTCGTTCGGTCAGTGATAGTGCTGAAGGCACACCTTACATTCCCTTCCTCCCCCTATCTTGTTTACATTGTTTAAATTCTTCCACACATGTCATGTGATTAATAGCCTTGTAGTTATACTATTATTTTTAGTGTATTCATTGTAAACGAGATATCTGTTGATGTTTGATTTCCTTAATTAAATAAGATTATACTTACATTTAACAAATGCGGTGATGGCGACTTCATCACTCCAATCTTTAGAATCTTCTGCAAAAAGATAAAGTACTTAGTGCTAGACCGAGCATTTGAAACAAGTGGTATTATTTCTACTGAAATGCGACTTCGGACTTAAACCCTTCAAACTCGAACGATACACATCTCATAATTAATAATAGACTATCATATATTTCAATATTAAATTAAAAAGCTTACAATTATGTATTCTAATGTAGTTTTCAGGACGAGTCAGCAAGCTTAATATTAATTATCGTTTGTTAATATACGGTCGAATGAAGAAAAACATATAAGTTGCAGATTGTGAGTAGTGACTTGATTAATTTAAACATGAATTTACCTTGATACAGATTTTTTTTTTGTATATACTCGTGACAATTTTAAAAATACAGATTGATTAAAAATTTACGTTTGTAGACAGAAAGTAAAAATTACTCTTCACCATACTAGTACATCGTTCTACCTAATACTGCTAGATGGCGTTAGATAAAAATATTAATTATTCTTGCTTCGCGCTATTGAAAATGAATATATGAAGTTAAAAATACTTACGCTTAAATATCTCAGTAAGTTGACGTATTACTTCAACCAAGACTTGGGGTGAACCTGAAAAAAAATCATTATATATACTTGTATAATATATAGGTGTCAGAAACTGTTATGTATTAGAAATTCTTTGAACATCTATATATCTTATTACTAATCAAAATGTCTTTATGAAGAAAAATGCGGACGTAATCACCTCTCTAGTCCGTGAGGGGACGCCGATCTATCGCCGATTTGAAGGGACAAGGAACTTGCCTGTTACCGCTTAAATGTTAATGCTATGAGAATATTTTATGCGCAATCTGAATTAGTATTTCTATTTTACAAGTTTCTGGTATATAATATTGATTCTAGTACAACGTTACATATTGTGATATGTGTCAATATTAACAAGTATGGCGTAACTGAGCTTATGGATCTTATGTACCTTCTTTGTAGGTGTATGATGCGGTTTGATACCTGTTGTTAGCAAGTTAATGCAGTATGAGTATTTAATGCTAACAATATGCCTGTGTGTTCGCTCCGAGGAATCGGACCTAGGTTTGAGACGCTGTGGGAGGTCACAGTGAGTTTGAAGGAGCGAAGTTAACCACTCGTATTCGACGTCAACAACGGTGAGTATGCAGACGTGGGCAGAAGTACGTATTATTTCTAAACAAAAACCCCTCGTTCTTTTTGCGCTACACCTTATATACAATTTCTTACATTCTGGGAATATGTAGCGAGGTTAATGTCTAAAATTGTATTAACCTTCAACTGATTTCCATTCCTGTTCGTGTTTCTGAAGTATATCCTCAAGTTTTGACCAAACTGTATCAAGTTCATAATGATTTATAATATCATCACGGTTATTGAATTTTCCATTGAAACGATGACAACCCCATTTCTTGCCGTAATCTGGTTCGCAAACGTTTCGGCTAAAGGCTGAAAATTAGAATAATGTTTACTTTATACCAACTCCAAAATCATAACCGAATGTAATATATTATGATAATGCAATGGTGAAACTGGCTGACGACTGGAAATGGTACAGAAACCTAATACCCGAAATCCTATAGCTCCAAAAACAACAAGAGTCTTTAAGAACTGATGATGTTTCCGCGTTACACTGTTCAGATACCGAGCCACTCGTTGCGAGTATGAATAATAATGAGCTTAAGCTTCTGGTCAAAGAAAACATTGTGATGAAAACATAGCATGCTACTTTTCTAACACCCTCGCTTGGTTGTTTTTTTGTTTTTTTATCATAGGAAGCAAACGACCAGATGGGTCAAGTGATATTAAGTGATCAACAGAGTTGCAAGTGCGTTATCAGCCTGTGTTTGGGGGGCGTGGGAAAGGGAAAAGGTGGAGGGGAGGTGTGCCTCCGGCGCTTTCACTGACCGTACGAAACGCAATAATGCAAGCACTATTACTTCAAATGTTACTTGTTTTCTTTGTTTGAAGTTTTCTGTGGGTCGGGTAGTAGTACCCCAGACGAACCGACATATCCATGGTGAAACCATTAATAGCTTCAGCGTGGCTCCACCACCTACAGCAAAATGCACGAAGCATATCTAATGTTCTGGTAGCTACATTTAAAGGCCAGTTCTTCCAAGCTTAGTATGTTATCAGCTTCATCCATTTCACTACTAAGCGCCACCACCCTCTCCCCCTCTCTCTCCATAAGGGATTTCCCCACGATAAAAAAAAAGATAATATTATGGTAAAAAGGCTAAATAAATTTTATATATACCTTTTAAATTATGCCCGAAATGTGAATCCGGCACGCAAATTTCAATTCTAAAGATGGCCATAATCACTGAAAATGAGAAATATTACTTTAAAAGTTATACCATAACAATCTTAGATTTCAATATAACATTTCTACTAAAATAAATGCACCGTATGAACATATTTAGATCAAATTACGATGTAGAGTTCTTCTAGAAGTAACTCGGTTAGCAATTCCAACGTTCTGAGAACTTACGTTATCTATGATAAGTAATTAAGAAGAAAAATATACAAATTTAATAATATGCAGGTGATAAATTAGTACTCACTGTTTCCAAATATTGTTCCCACTGTAAAAAAATAAACAAAATATATTAATAATATTTTCAACAATAAAACGCAGTACAGCCGAACAGTGAAGAAATATGAGAAACATTCTAAAATAAACTCATAGTTAGAAATAATAAACAACTTGACGATTCTTCGAGTCAGAAGCTACAAAAATATCTGCTCACGTAATACTTGAACGACCTCTTTCGAATAAATAACACATAATTTTTCAAATGAAGCGTCACGTTCGGGTCGATAACACCCCGAATCATGTATACTCGGCTTCAGTGGTAATTAAAAACTTTTACTTTATAACAAGAAGTACATCGTTCCAGTAATTACTTTATTATTATGTATTGCAATAATAACATAATATTATATATGTATATAATCAGTTTAGTATTTTAAATATATATATGTAGGGGCGACGTTAAACAGGCAGTTATGAAAGTATGTAACATGTCGTTCTATATAGCCGATACAGTCATCCAGTGGTACGATTATATGTAAAGACGTGAATGGTCCGACGACCCGCGCAACACTGATCCCCGCTCCGTATTCTACGCCTTTTATAGGCTTGCTTCATATTGGAGGGTCGTAATATTTATGTCAGTACAAATACTTTACGACGGTAGAACGGGCATTTGCTCCGACATATATATCGTGCGTATTTAATAATTACTGTTATTGATTTATATGTAAATATTTATAAATGTCCTTCTTTTATTGTAGCACGGCAAAGTAACTGCACTATGCCTGATGGTAAGCACAGTAAAATACAAAAACAATGACGACCACCGAGTAACATACTATCCATCGCCGGTCGCCACTGTCATGCCGGTCTGGGGAAAGCTGAATATGCACAGGCTGATCCCGAAACGCGACCCGCAGAAGCGAATCACTATGATGGGCTTTTTCGCCATACACATGGTTGTTGGGACCCATTTTGGCTATAAAACCCTACCAGCCCGCTTTCGCCATTACCTCGTTCGTTATTTAGCAGGGAGCACCACGTGCAGGTGTGGTTGGTTCGGGTGTCTTAAGTCTTATGATATTATTCGACACCCCTTACACACCACCTTTACTTGCCTTCTACCATGTGGTTACAGCCACTTTTTTATTTATATGTATAGTTTAATGTATGTTTTAACTTACAGTTTGGGATCCAGCCGTCTAAAACTCCGCTAACTCCTACTGAAGCTGAAAAAAAAAATGCTAATGAGTTTATTTATTGCCTTTTCCTATTATATATATATTCTTCAACAAAGTCGTTCTTAAGGAGTACAGTTCATTGGTTTTTTATTTTATAAGATTTAACCTTTGAGCACAATCTCATCTGAAGTTAACGAGGTGGTCCCAGATGGTAAACACGATAACCCTATAGTGGGACTTTTCATTTACTCCGTAAATCGTTTATGATAAAAGATAGGAAAGTTCTAAAAGTATAAATTTTAGTGTCAAATGTCATTCTAAATTTATCTTTTAACATTACTATCGTACATTTTGAACTATAACTTCCGTCACAGTGTTTCAGTAACACAGTAACCATTTAGACGCAACAAAATATGTATAATAAAAAAATATGTAAACAGATAGGACTTACTTCCAAATATGATATCCAATCCGTCATCCCAATTCTGAGGACACTCTGTAATAAATAAATGTATTAAAATATATATCCAAATCTGGTAGAGCGTTCGCATTGTGCCATAGCATGGTTATTATCCTTACTAGTTCTTACGAATATTGGTTACGAAGATTCTTTTGTTTGTTACGCTTCCACGCCTAAACTACTTAACCGATCATCACGAAATTGCACACACATTGACACTGCAATGTTTTTTCTAGTTTTACAGCCTAACCACACGTCCGCAGTTCTTTAATTCCTTACGTTTTAAATATATTTTTGTTTCTAATTATGCTTTTATTATTATAAGAAATGATTGTCATTTGGTATAAAATAATAAATCGATCTGCAGTCTACCTAAAATTTAGTGGTATTTACAGCTTGTATTGTATAACTATCATATGGCTCACAAATGTTACGAGTACAAAAGATTTTTTTTAAATTGTAGTCCGGCAAAGTGACTGCACTATGCCTAATAGTAAGCACAGTGCAATCCAAAAACAACGGAGATCACCGCGAGACACGCCATTCTTCGCCAGTTGCCGCTTTCATGCCGGCCTGCATAAATGCCCCTTCACGTTACGCTTGAAGGACCCCATGTTATAGGAAGGAGGGACATTGGACGGGAGATTGTTCCACAACTTGACGGTATGGCAAAGATGAGATGCTGCGAACTTTTTAGTTCGCACCCAAATAGGATTTACCGTAAAACTGTGGCTCCAAAGACCAATGCGCGTGATTCAATTATGAAAATGAGACGAAGGTATTAAATTGAATAGCTCTGCAGAACACTCGACGTGATACATACGGTAGAGCACGCTCAGTGATCACAGTTTATCACGTGCTCAAATCAGAAATGAATAGGTAAATGCAGTCTAAACTATATTTAACATAAAACAAAAGAATCGCAGTATTCACTGAAGCCAATCATAATGGTCTGTTTCAGAGTCTACCGTAGAGTTTGGAAAATACAGGTACAAGCATAACTACTCATTTATAAATATATATACTCACTTGTGTTGGATATATCGATGAAAATGTTCGCAGAATTTCCGCATTTCACTATAAAAAAGACACATTTGTTAATACTTTACAATGTAGTTTCGATTTAATAATTATGATAAGCGGATTACTATCGGTACTATATGTTACACGTCTTCAATTATACCAGGACGCCTGGTCCATCATCGTGAAGTCGAATCCTACGAATGAGTCTCGATTTACAAGCAAAACAGACATCGTGGTGTAATCTAAAGATTATGTTAGGTTATATTTAATGCTAATTTATTTCTAGATTTAAGATTTCAAGTAAATATTTTTAGTCTCCACAGATTTAAAGTGTCAGCACAAGGTCTTCGGATTTTAAAGTGTTATATGGTCAAATATGATAACAGCCTTAACATAATAGGTTCTCAAGTGCAGTCAGTCAATTGATGTAGTTTGAATCATTGTGAAAAAGCAGTTGGATGAAGGAAAACATAGCGACGAATCCACAAAACGGTGATCTCGATATTATAAAACTCTTCTTATATCAGCCGTAGAGGCAAGATTAAATATGGTGAGTATTAATTAATTTAAAAAAACAAATTGAATACATACGGTTATTAACACCTTTCGCTAGAATACCTGTAAAATATAAATTTTAAATGTATATGTTATAAACATCTACATCGTATTTGATGGTTCGTCATTAGATTCGGTATATTTAAATGTTTCTTCATGGAGAAAGCTTTTATGCTATTAATTTGATAGTAACTC
The DNA here is from genome assembly GCA_015888305.1 of Antheraea pernyi. Taxonomy (NCBI): domain Eukaryota; kingdom Metazoa; phylum Arthropoda; class Insecta; order Lepidoptera; family Saturniidae; genus Antheraea; species Antheraea pernyi. Next base: position 30,155 of record MU159214.1, on the reverse strand, counting down.
TCCACTAGGTGGCGCTAAGCTGTATTTTCTTGTCATTTATATAAGAGGGGGTCGCGTGTATTGGTTTATTAAAAAGCCATTGAAGAGTCACATATAGTATTATAGTATAATGAGTGAACCGAGAATTTCGTTAGTGAATTACGTCATTTGTAGAATGTCAATGTATCAATCCTATGTAGACATCTATATGTAGATATATTGATTATATCTCTTCAACATCTGTTACGTATCCGCCGTAACAGTAATAGTTCTTTTCTTTCTTATATATTTTATTATTGTTTATTTTACATTTGCCTTTGGTATCTATTGTGTGGTAAACACCGGAGCATAATCTGTGCATAGTTCATAAAAGGAATGTGGTTGGCGGACCAACACGAACACCCGCGCCACAACGTCAATTATTCAAAAATCGGAAACAACAGTTCTCTGTGAGTGGTCTTACGCGAAAGTTACGATTTTTTCCTGGCGGTTTTACGAGCCCCAAAACTAAAATATTCGCGACAAACCCTGTCGTGCAATCGTGCTGTACACGGAACAAACAATAACCAGCGCCTTGGCTACCCAGTATCAAGAATATTGCGGCTCGACGAGAATTCAGGTACGTCACCACAATATTCCTACGATACAACATCTTATAAATTGTTGTTTACTCGTACTAATCGTCCAGTGGTCGTGATTCGACCACAATCATTTTTTTTAAAGTTTATTACCAAAGAGTATAGATATTATAGTTTAGCAGAAGGAAGGGTCATGAAGTATGCTGAATAAAGGCTGTAACAGAAAATCTATACATATACATATAATAAAAATGTAAATCTATCGTGTTTGTACATTTTAGATTTTTATCAAAATACATAATATTAGCAATAAAATACATTTCAATCAATTTTAGAAATGTCTGTCTGTCTGTCTGTTTATATGAACACGCATCACTACTAAAATACTGCGTTTATGATAAGGCTATTTCAAGAAAATAATAAAGCATACCTTCGAGTAAGATCGTACTTAAGTACGAGAGAAAAGTAAATGAACTTAATACATTCAGATGACTTTATTAATCACTATTTTTACATAAAGTTCCAGGCGGACGAAGTCGCGGGCACAGCTAGTGAAAACATACAGGAGAAAAATCTACTGAACTGTTATATTTTCGCATGTTTATATTTAAATGTATAAACCAGCTGAGCCCGCGGCTCTGCTTGTGTAAACTAGAAGATTATTATTACAAAGACATATTTTTTATAATGTGCGAGGCTAAGGAATAAAAATATATTTACCTAAGGGTCGTAGCAGCGATTGCATCTGTAAGAATAAATATATAATACTATTATTAGGTAATTTACAAATTATATTATTTACGTCAGCGCATGGCGTATTGGCGATTTCAAGCTCTGAGGAGTACACAGTTTTATATTTCCGCACATACGTTGGTAGTATAAAATTAATAAATATACGCGAATTCCGAAAAATTCGTTGGTACATGCCGGGGTTCGAACCTGCAGACATCGGATTGATATTCCGTTGGTAAATAAATATATACAAGTAAGTATATATTCAAAACTTAAAGTTATAGCCGGTTGCATTATCTTTATATAAGAAATATAAAAAAAAATTAAACTTATAATAAAAGCTGTGTCTAAATTTTTTGTTATGCTTTTTACTTCATAAACTGTTTTCGGGAGATAAATCAAATCTACATTACCACAAGCGAAGCCGCTAGCAAAAGGAAGTATCAGCACACATATGGGGTAAAATAACGAAAGAACAATTGAAAATTGTGCTTATTATACAGAAGTCATTTATATATGTATATCGGCACTTGCGACCTTTTCACTTATTCCTTCCTTATTCCTTATTCCTACCATACAACGAGAACTATCAAAATGTGTATGGTGATGATCTATACTAATATTATAAAGAGGTAAAGTTTGTGATTTTGAAAATTCTTTTACCAATAGTAAGCCACGTTATTTATGAGTGTCATAGGCTATATATTAACCTAAGAAATGAAAAGACTTTTTTGTGGTTGTCGGATTCACAGAGTACGGTCGAATTTGCAAAGTAAGTCGGAGAAGAAATTGTTGAACGAAAATTGTTCTTACGAACGCTGCTTTAACAATGAGAGATATATGATCGAGTTCTAGACAAAAGTTGTAGAGATTGATAATGCCTACAAGAAAGTCAGCGACAGCATTTATCTATCTTCAAGGTTTTTTTTTTATTATCAGGGTGGGGCTACGTCCGCCGTGATGGCTAGTATGACATATTTAGATTAAATCAGAATGTAGTTACAAGAGAAACGAATGTTTACATAGTTTTTCGCAAAGATCAATTGGAATCAGTGATACCTCTGCATATCGTGACTCTCCTTCCCTGCGGAGTTAAACCAGGTAGCGTTGATCCCTGTCTGAAATTATATAAATTATGAATTACTTATTGATACTGGCGACTTCATCTGATTTGTATATTATCTTAATAAACAACATATTTTCAACTTAAGTGTGCTTTAACAAGCTTAGTAAGAGCTCTAACATCACGCAATATTGTATGCATTTATTTATTACAGGACGACTAAGTGATGACGTTATACTTGTTTATTAGCTTAATGCAATTAAAGAAGACAGTGAGTCTTAGATTCTGGTGAAAGAAAAGATTGTAATGGAACCCTAGCGTGGTGTTAAGGAATTTACTCAACCCCTCTGGATAGCTACAACCTCTAAGTTGGAAATCATTTGCCGAGCATTTGTAGGTATGTTCTAGTTTTAAAAGTTAGGTCCTTGGTAACCTCAGTACGTTACTATCTTGTCTTAAAAAAGCGAGTACATATATATATTCATTATTATACATACGCCCTGTTAACCAAATACATGAGCTCGGGTCTGGTGACATCTCTATTGTTAAAGAACTCGGGGCAAGCGGCTCTCATCGTGAAGTACATGTCAAGCTTCTTTTTGCATTTCTCCAAGGAGAAACTGCTACCTCTCAAGAAGGTCATTATGCAGGCATCATCTGCAAAAAAAAAAGTATAATAGCGGCACGGTATGATGGCCGTTTTAACACATTAAAAAAGAGACGTGAAATGTCGATTTATTTTAAACTCTGCTGCTTTGTTTTGCATTAAGCATTGACATGAGTTTGCGTTGAGGTGGTAGTTGTTCTAGCCACCGATCCTATACATTATAATAATATCACCATCATCATTACCCTTATCCCATCTAAGTAGGGTTGGCACAACATGTTTTCTTTTTCCACTCTCTCCTGTCGAATGTCTTGGAACTTTGTTATAAAACCTAACGCTATGACCTAAAAAACTGTCACTGATCTTAGGTAGACTGGAACATGTGGCTATCCCTGACCAGTTTATGACTATTTCTAGTATACAAAGATCTGGCTGTGTGAGAGCTAACATAGACATGTTGGAACATGTTAAGGTATCTTTGGTGTACGATATAGTAAACTACATCTGATGATATAAATACAGTGCAAATACTGGTGCTGTTAAGAGATCTCCAGTCACCAAATTGGCAGTCACAGCTGTGATCCTTGCCTACAACTTGATAGTTACATTTAAACTAGCTGTGTACTACGACGTGTTTATCGCTATGTCCTCGTTGATAGTAATTCAATCTTACTTGACTCATTGTCAGCATCATTAGTCTGTAATATACCCACTGTAGGGCCACAGGCCTCTTCTCGAAGGAAGATATGGGGATAACCATCACATCAGCCCATGAAGTATTGGCGAGTTCAAACTCCGACAAATCCACTATTTTATATTTCCCCACATGCGGTGGTGCTACAAGAATGTTGCTCAGGTTCAAATTTCCTCACGATGTTTTCTTTCACCGTTAGCCGATATAAATGTACGCGAATTTCGAAATTATTCGCTGGTACATATCGAGGTTCGAACCTGCGGCCATCCGATAGATGGTGACACCATTCGACCCCAACGAATTTATTGCTTTTTCGCTTGATTACTAGATAGCAACACAAAAAAGAAACTTACCAAGGCTAATAGCACAACAGTTCTAAGGAACACCATGACGCTCGTAAAGTGATACTTGCTATGTAACATCAAGCGGTATCATATCAGCTTATATATAAGTGCTAGTTCAAATATAGCCTAGTTGATTTAGCGCCATATGGTATAGACTTTTGTATTTCAACTGATGATTTACTAAACAAACCATTTAACTATTTATTAAAGTTAAATATTTTGTATACTTTAAACAACTGTATAAACAATGTGAATATTTACAGGGATAACAATAATAGCTGAAAAATATACTTTGCACAACTTTTTAGGCGCATTGCTTGTGTCGTGGCGTTGAGGTTTGTTATAATCATAATTCATATAAAAAACATCGTGTGCATTTTTATGTCTAAAAATGATGATGCCGTACATTATATTCGTGTAACTCTAAGGGTTTGTGCAGTGTACGCTGAGGTAGCATTCAAATATCAAGCATTTTCTAACTTACTTACCACTTTTTGCCTATACTCATCCTGAGGTTAATCAAAATCCGTTGACAGATACAAAATTCATGTTTAATTTCGGGACACACACACTGGTACATATATGTGCTTCACTAAACTGTATGATGAGCTTAGTAAGATTCGCGTTGTTGCATCGAAACTAACAGCTTAGACGAAGTTTGGCCACTTTGGCACCCTTGAGCTTGTTGCCGAACGTAACGGAATAAGCACTCGCTAGTAGCGTATATTAAGTTGGAAAAAAATCTGTTTAGTACCCAGTTCTTGCGCGAAATAGTCACAAACATTCAAGCATCTTTAAAAACCCATTTACAATACTAATGGAAAAAGACGATAGCCCCTTTGTTGTGTTGAAAATGGTTATGTTGTTTTATGGGAACAGTATTTTTCATTTGAACTTATAACTTTGTATAATAATGGATAGTTATTGTGGGACGTCTGTTATTTACGATATTCCTTACAACACATTTACTGATTTTTAGTTACTTGTGGTTAATTTGATCACTATCATCTATTCCCTATTATCATCTTCTTACCCTTCCTACCAAAGTAGGGCCGGCACAACATGTTTTCCTCTTCTACTCTCTCCTGTTAGATATCATCGTAGTATTCACACCTTTTATACACATATTGCATCCATCCATACCTTTTTCGATCTTCCTCTACTCGTGTATTCCTACAATTTACCTACTGAAAACTTTTATAGTTACATGACTTTCATCTCATCTCATAATATACCCGTACCATATTAACCTATTACTTCCCAACTTCTCTGTTACTGGTGCATTTTTCAAACTTCCTCTGACATACTAATTCTTAATCTTATATACTCTACTTACATATACATCCTTCTTAAAATTCGCATCGTTGCCACATGTAGCCTTTTCTCATCCGTCTTTTTCGTATCCTAGCGCCATATAGCATTTCTATTCAACCTATATAAACAATAGATGAATAAATGAAGTAGCCCAAGGGATAGTTTGCTTATTTGCCAGTAAAATGTACCAAATTCGGTTCATTGGTTTCGGTCATTAGCCCCCAACGAACAATAAACACTTAAACTTTATTTGAATGTATTGATGAATCACACAAATACAACACTGTATTTTAATACAATGAATTCAATTTTTATTTGGAAACCTGGTTAATGATTGATATTTATTTAAATATAATATAACGTTTGAGAAATAATCATCCTTATCCTTATAGAAATAAGGTTTCATTTGTTTTTTAATAATAATATATTCAAGTTTGAGTTTGACATCGGTCTCTTTATTCGTCAAATTATAATAAAACGTGTTAAATTTGGAAACAAAGAGACATGTTTGATGTTGTTCCAAAAAAAATGTTTTTTTTTGTTTATTTGTGAGGTCTCCTGTGTTTGTATAGAAAAAAAAAAAACTATTATTGGAACCAAATATTACGCAATTAAATTACTAAAATATATAAAAATTATAATGTCTAGCAACAGGCATTCTCCTTTAGATGTTCCAGTACAAGGCGATACTGTAACGTTGATTTTAAATGGAAGCCCAAACGACACACCAACATTCAGTTAATTAACATTCATAAAATAAAAAGAGAAAATAAAACCTACACTTTGAACACAAATTATACGTGGGGAGCATTGAAAAATGAAATAATTAACAAAACAATACGAGAAATGGTCAAAAATGATTTAATTGTTTCCCAAGTTATTCTCCCTTAGTTTCATAGTACTTTTGCATAAGGAAAAATTAATTTAAACAAAATTTTGCCACTTCTCAGTGGTGTCCTCGAAAACATGGTTTTTATACTTTCCAACAGCTTTTCCTGGTGTTGAATATCTTTGGCCGCATAAATAATTCTTGATTGTTGAAAACAGGAAGAAATCGTGCGGTGCCATGTCGGGACTGTATATAGGTGACTTATATAATATTAACGTTTTCCCTTTCAATATTATGACTTTACAGCTATTTTAGGCGGATTTACATGGAAGACTTACAGGAAGATATTCAAACATCACCATCGTTCACAGATTGATTCATCCTATAGTAGCCTTTTGACAAAACCTTCTTGGCATGGTACCTGAACTCACTATCCAGCAAATCAATAATGTGCATTGGAACTTTGTTATAAAACCTAACGCTATGACCTAAAAAACTGTCACTGATCTTAGGTAGACTGGAACATGTGGCTATCCCTGACCAGTTTATGACTATTTCTAGTATACAAAGATCTGGCTGTGTGAGAGCTAACATAGACATGTTGGAACATGTTAAGGTATCTTTGGTGTACGATATAGTAAACTACATCTGATGATATAAATACAGTGCAAATACTGGTGCTGTTAAGAGATCTCCAGTCACCAAATTGGCAGTCACAGCTGTGATCCTTGCCTACAACTTGATAGTTACATTTAAACTAGCTGTGTACTACGACGTCTTTATCGCTATGTCCTTATTGATAACAATCCAATTTTGCTTGACTCATCGTCAGCATCATGGGTCTGTAATATACCCACTGTAGGGCCACAAGCCTCTTCTCGAAGCAAGATATGGGGATAACCATCACACCAGCCCATGGAGTATTGGCGAGTTCAAACTCCGACAAATCCACTATTCTATATTTCCCCACATGCGGTGGTGCTACAAGAATGTTGCTCAGGTTCAAATTTCCTCACGATGTTTTCTTTCACCGTTAGCCGATATAAATGTACGCGAATTTCGAAATTATTCGCTGGTACATATCGAGGTTCGAACCTGCGGCCATCCGATAGATGGTGACACCATTCGACCCCAACGAATTTATTGCTTTTTCGCTTGATTACTAGATAGCAACACAAAAAAGAAACTTACCAAGGCTAATAGCACAACAGTTCTAAGGAACACCATGACGCTCGTAAAGTGATACTTGCTATGTAACATCAAGCGGTATCATATCAGCTTATATATAAGTGCTAGTTCAAATATAGCCTAGTTGATTTAGCGCCATATGGTATAGACTTTTGTATTTCAACTGATGATTTACTAAACAAACCATTTAACTATTTATTAAAGTTAAATATTTTGTATACTTTAAACAACTGTATAAACAATGTGAATATTTACAGGGATAACAATAATAGCTGAAAAATATACTTTGCACAACTTTTTAGGCGCATTGCTTGTGTCGTGGCGTTGAGGTTTGTTATAATCATAATTCATATAAAAAACATCGTGTGCATTTTTATGTCTAAAAATGATGATGCCGTACATTATATTCGTGTAACTCTAAGGGTTTGTGCAGTGTACGCTGAGGTAGCATTCAAATATCAAGCATTTTCTAACTTACTTACCACTTTTTGCCTATACTCATCCTGAGGTTAATCAAAATCCGTTGACAGATACAAAATTCATGTTTAATTTCGGGACACACACACTGGTACATATATGTGCTTCACTAAACTGTATGATGAGCTTAGTAAGATTCGCGTTGTTGCATCGAAACTAACAGCTTAGACGAAGTTTGGCCACTTTGGCACCCTTGAGCTTGTTGCCGAACGTAACGGAATAAGCACTCGCTAGTAGCGTATATTAAGTTGGAAAAAAATCTGTTTAGTACCCAGTTCTTGCGCGAAATAGTCACAAACATTCAAGCATCTTTAAAAACCCATTTACAATACTAATGGAAAAAGACGATAGCCCCTTTGTTGTGTTGAAAATGGTTATGTTGTTTTATGGGAACAGTATTTTTCATTTGAACTTATAACTTTGTATAATAATGGATAGTTATTGTGGGACGTCTGTTATTTACGATATTCCTTACAACACATTTACTGATTTTTAGTTACTTGTGGTTAATTTGATCACTATCATCTATTCCCTATTATCATCTTCTTACCCTTCCTACCAAAGTAGGGCCGGCACAACATGTTTTCCTCTTCTACTCTCCCCTGTTAGATGTCATCGTAGTATTCACACCTTTTATACACATATTGCATCCATCCATACCTTTTTCGATCTTCCTCTACTCGTGTATTCCTACAATTTACCTACTGAAAACTTTTATAGTTACATGACTTTCATCTCATCTCATAATATACCCGTACCATATTAACCTATTACTTCCCAACTTCTCTGTTACTGGTGCATTTTTCAAACTTCCTCTGACATACTAATTCTTAATCTTATATACTCTACTTACATATACATCCTTCTTAAAATTCGCATCGTTGCCACATGTAGCCTTTTCTCATCCGTCTTTTTCGTATCCTAGCGCCATATAGCATTTCTATTCAACCTATATAAACAATAGATGAATAAATGAAGTAGCCCAAGGGATAGTTTCAAAGTTTGCTTATTTGCCAGTAAATTGTACCAAATTCGGTTCATTGGTTTCGGTCATTAGCCCCCAACGAACAATAAACACTTAAACTTTATTTGAATGTATTGATGAATCACACAAATACAACACTGTATTTTAATACAATGAATTCAATTTTTATTTGGAAACCTGGTTAATGATTGACATTTATTTAAATATAACGTTTGAGAAATAATCATCCTTATCCTTATAGAAATAAGGTTTCATTTGTTTTTTAATCATAATATATTCAAGTTTGAGTTTGACATCGGTCTCTTTATACGTCAAATTATAATAAAACGTGTTAAATTTGGAAACAAAGAGACATGTTTGATGTTGTTCCAAAAAAAATGTTTTTTTTTGTTTATTTGTGAGGTCTCCTGTGTTTGTATAGAAAAGACTCAGCGGTTGATGTCTCGGCTGCGACAGTACTCTTTTCTGGATCGGATGAAGTTGTTACCTGAAATTGTAAAATGTATATAACACTAGCTTTTATACGCTGCTTCGCTCGTATCAATGCACACTTGATTTATGCCTAGGAAAAGTACTATTTTTTGTAAAAAAGGTACCCTATGATCTTTTATGTATCTCTGACCACATATGCAATATTTCATAAGAAGCAGTTGAAGACCTAAGGTGAGAAAGGGAACCAATAAACAAACTAACATTAGCATTTATAATATTAGTAAGGATTAGCAGATATGGTAAGTAAACGTTGTCCCTCCACCGGCCTTAATAAAGCATTAATATATTTTTTTTTATTAATAAACATTTAGAAGTGCCCGAAGCTTGAAAATTTGGTATTATAGTTCTTTTTGTATGGCAAATGTATAAAATGAAAAAAATTACTAAAACCGGTCCCGTCATTTAAACGAAGAAGCGTTACCAAAACACACATACACATCGAAATTACATATATATAAAGATATAAAAATAAACCTCGGTATATCACTATGCAATTTGAACGTTTGTGGAAAAATATTTGTATACGTTTTATTATATTTTAACTTGCCACTAGGTGGCGCTAGGCTTAACATTATCGTTATTACGTTGTGTACGTTAATTAATCAAAGGCATTTTAGAATAACAAATATCCAATCAACAGGAACCAAAATTACCACCAAAACAGCGTTGCAACGCTCATTTACTGACAACACTTGCTGTATATACAAATACATGGACGAAATTATGCTACAATTTCAAATTAATAAATATTATCTCACAGGTTATAATAAACAAACCAGTGCTGCCTATATTTAATACATAATCTAAAAATTAACATATTATATTCAAAAGATTGCGCATTATCTCAAAGATGACATTGATAAAAAGAATTTGTTACATTCGCTATTTTTTTTAGTCTAATGCGACACTGGCGTGTTCATAAATAGTTTACAATTACGTGATGGCTTTTCCTAAGTCCGTCCAATTACCTCTACCACTCTCGAGTTGAAAATTTGTCGCCAAGCAACTTTTGCTATGTTCTGACAGCTACACTTTAGAACCAGCCCCCTACGGGTTAAGCGTGTTTACCATCTTAGACTACATCGTCACTTAACATCAGATGAGACTGTACTCCAACGCCAAAACCTACAAGGTATTAAAAAAACTGTGCTTTAAAACATGGAGCCACAAAAAGCACTATTTTATTATGTCGTGTGAGTTTAGGCGCCATGTCAAGCGGGTTTTGTATCAAAAGGCTATTATAGTGTGGATCAATATGTGAACGATGGTGATGTAAGGAATTGACTCATCTCTGTGCACGAAGATTGGGTTGTTTTCCGAACCGGTGGTAGTTTTGACGTTCATAAGCGCCTTCGTGCCTTCTTAGGGTCAAATTGAATAAAGTATTTTTGATTTCATTTTCTGGAGAATAAATACACGCGAGCAAACGCTTTATTATTTTTTTTATTATGATCTCGGGTCCATACAAATTTATTTCCACTTTCAAGAGTTTAGATTTAATTATGTAAAATGTGACGTGTGAATGCTTTGGAACATGGTAACAAAAACGTACACAGGTACTTTGTACACGTTAAACTAGTTTCTGTGTTCAGCTGAGATCAATAAATCGGTAATGTTTTCTAGTTGCAAATTTTAAGCGATGCTTATGAAAAACACGCCAAAATTGATTCCAACTCAGTTAAGGCTAGCAAACTGCAGCACTGCCACCTAAAATAACGTGATATGCAAAGTTGTCAATGTTGGGTTTCCAACACATTGTCACAGTTCTATTATGATTTCACGAATCATTAAATACTAAATTCCAGGGATAATTCCAATGCATTCTTGATAATTTATTCTATGTCCACAAAAACGTTGAAAAGCTGAATTTAATAACAGACCAGCTTTATGTAAATACTAGAAATTGTGACAAATTGGTCGTCCCATGTTTCAGATTCAGTAATACCAGTAACAGGTTTTTAAGTAATAACGTTAGGTTTTACAAAAAAGTCTTAAAGAATATTACCGAATTGCCGGATCGTAAGTTAAGTGCCATGTGAAGCGGGTTTTGGTGTCAAAAGGCTAGTATAGAGTGGATCAATATGTGAACAATGGTGTAGATTGAATCGATATATGTCTCTGTGCATCTATTAAAAACGATCGATCGACTTTTTCGCCCGTTCCTCTCGAAGACTAGGTTGTTTGCTCGAACTGATGGTAATTTTGACGTTCATAAGCGCCTTCTTAGGGCTTAAAGTGAATAAAGTAATGGTTTTGATGTTATTGTGAAATTTGAACACCATATCGCAAATAAATACCTCGTGAACATGAGCGTGCGGTGTAGTTGAGATGGTCTTCTGATGAGTATCATGATCTTCACCATATGGCAAACGAGTAGACTTAACTGGGTCATCATCAGAAGACATATGCTTAATGAGTCCATGAATTACACGTCTGTTGATAAACATGCTTGACAAAATTTTATTTTTCTTTAAAAAAAAAAATTTACAATATTGCGTTTAATACCAATAGTTTGCCCCTGTAGACTAATTTATTATTATGCGGCTTTTATCGATGACTATTTTTTTTTGAAATATAAATTTAACAACTCCAGGCAGTTTTGCATACTGTAGTTGGTTTTAGGCAGATGTGGCGACAGTAGATAGAGTAAGTCCCTGAACGAGTGGAGATCGAGTGAGAGAGAGAGATAGCAAATGAAATGTAGGAAGATTAATTCAATCAGAATTGCCTGGTAAGTTGGTGATGAAATTATGAGGGCAAACTAAATATAATATTCGCCTGCTAGAAATATTTTAGCAATCAACTGAACTTTGACTTTGCTATGTAAAAACGTAAAGGCTCTCTCTGTCTTTATCACTATGTGTCAAGTCATAGTGTGCTCGCTGTATTATATAATAATCTAATAATAATAAAACCTTAAGTACAGTCAAGCCTATTATTTTATCAATCGAAATCAGCGTAAATGTAGTTGGAAAGGTTTTATAAGATTAGCATAGAAAAGGCAAAATGCGCTGAAAATGTCACTCATGACCATGAGGACGAAGGTCCATACAATTTGGCCTTTATATACATATCGTGTGGGTTCAACATTTCTAATATACTAAGAAAAACAAAAGGCCACTTACCCGGTAAATTCAAACCCTAAATCTCTGTAACTGTTCCGTTCAGAAAACGTCAAAATATCTGATATTTTGTACGAGTCCAGTTTCTGTACTGGATTCACATCGCCATCAGTGACATTGTTAACCCTCCGAAAATCTTGATAGTTTCGATACAAACTACGATCAATAAAACCCATCTTAATTCACATACACAATTTTGGAACGATCATGGCTTCGTTGATAGCTCGTACAGAAATCGTGATTAGACCATAGCATGGTGGTAGGGCTAAACACATTCAGGTCGAAGATACGTCGCCAAGCATCTATCGGTGTGTTCCGGCAACGGCACTTCGGAACTAGCTCCCTCTACGTTTAGCGTTCTTACCATCTAGAGCACATCGTTATTTATTGTTAGTTTAAGATGAAAATGTGGTCAGACCTACAAAGCATTAAAAAAATCACATATCTAACTTTTATTAAATGAAAATTATCTTTGTTCAGTAACAGTGCTTTAAAGATATTGAGATTTGACCATAATCTTATATATTGTTAAGTAGTGGTGTTGCATAAGATGGAAAACAAGTTAAGCCTAGAGAGATTCTATTATGTGCGACTGCGGAATATAACTTAATCGATACTTGAGACAGAGATGACAAAATGTACATTATATTGGTTTAAATTACACAAACTATATATACAGTATACTATTCCGAAATAAAATAAAAATAAATGTTTATTATATACAATTATTTGCTTTGAAAAATAATTTACCCTAATATATGTAGTGGATAGACTTTCGGACTTAAATAAATCAGTGTTAATCTTTGTTCATATTTTTTAAATGAAGATACAAATCAAAGGTAGTTAGTTCCTTAATTAAAAGCATTTAATTATTTAACCACTTAATTAAACCCTTAATCAAGCATTTAAAAATAAGCTAAGTTCATTCATTTTTCTGTCCGCTTTAAAGCGTCTGGCGGAAGTCGTGGCCCGCGGAAAGTGTCTGCCGATATTGGATACTACTTTAGATCGAGATTTTCTAAAAAAAGTATTTAAATCAGCCATTTAAATTTAAGTAAAGTAGCTGTTATTCTTAGCCATCTTTCTCATCTGGTACATCTAAATTTTCCAAAGACTCAAACTCTGTGAGTGCGCAAGCGTTCTAAATACATGAAACACTACTCAGAACGTAAGGTTTCATATATTTTAAAATAAGTTGTAAACACAACGTACACTACGAAACGGTAGCTCTGGGATCTTGGACTATATTTTCGAAACATGGTCCCTAAATTGCAAATAAATGTGTTAACGTCAAACATTAACTGCTTTGGAAATAACAAGAAATGGCCAAAAATATATCAAAGTAACAAAGAGAAAATAAGTATTGATCTTTACATTTCATATGATACAAAACAGTGATTACTTGGGAGAGGTAGATTGTGTGGTCTTCAACTCTAGAGTTTCATACTTTCCCAAACCTAAGGATTCAGAAATTTTATTTTTCAATTCGCCAGTGTAATGAGTTAGAGATTGCATGGCGATGAAGTCGTATTGTTGATTCAACTCGTTCATCTGCCGATGTAATTATATTATTAATATTACCTATAATAATTAAGTTGTATAACTTTGAAATTGTTAAAACGTATATAGTTAAAAATGAGAATTAGTGTGGAATTTTTACTTAGCATTCGAAATGTTAATTTTATTTCGCTCGCGATAAATGTTGCTATAATTACAACGGCCTAAGAGACGCATAATACTGAATAAATGTGATTTATCGTATTTTATTAACCAAGAAAATAGCCACGGAATATACCAATCATAGCAAAAATAGCATTTCGCAACAATCGCTGATATCTACGTATCGTTTTATAATATAAAAACCAAGTGCTTATAACCAATGAGACATTGCTATATCTCACTTCGTGTTAAAGTTAGTTTGCATTTACGAAATTGAAGCGTCATTATATCCGAGCAATCGCAGTTATTTTTTGCCGTTTTATCTAAAATCAATGTTCTTAGTATTTGGTTTTGAATTTATATTTTAAAGAATTATAACGAATCACATTATTTCTAAAATAACCATTTAATATTTTTAATATTTGCTGTATAATAGACTAACTGACCCGGCGACATTCGTACGGCCTTAGAACTAATAAATGTCGTATTAACTAATTAACTGAACTAAATTCAGTTTTTTATTGAGATTAAATGAATACTCAAAATAAATTAAGTATAATAAACGCACACAAGTCGGAATAAATATTGTTTAAATCATATTGTGTCTAGATAAGGTTGACTTTATGTGCCGAATAATTATATAGCTTCACGTAGTATAATACGGGTTCGGGCTATCAAGACGTAAGTAAGAGCCGACTGTTGTGGCAATCGGTCAAAGAATCTTCGACTTTATTTGTCTCATGGCTTAGTAGTTAGCGTGTTCGGACACCGCGTCGATGGATGTAGTTGGGAATGCTTGCAACTGAGTCGGAGCTTAGTTAAACCATAGCATGATCGTAAGGCTTTTCCTGAGCTCACCTGGAAACCTACCACTCTCAAGTCATAAATTTATCAACATGCACCTAATGATGTGTTCCGACAGCAGCACTCCAGAGTCAATCCACTTTAGGTTTAGCGTGTTTACCATCTTCGAGCAAATCGCCATTTAACATCAGTTGAGATGAGGGTCCAGTCAAAAAAGGCACGGTGGTCGAGTTTGACTGGTGGAATATCAGTTTGCTACTCGCAGGTTCGAACCCCGGGACCGCAAAAAAAATCTGGCAGATCGGTTAAATTTACCAATTTAAATTGGTAACGTTGTCAGCTGACGCGAAGAAAGAGATCGTGAGGAAACCTGAGAAATGTTCTTGCAGTATCACAGTATGTAGTACTGTGGATTTCTCAAAGTTTAAAATCACCAATAGGTCGTTGTCTGGCGTGGTGATTATGCCCATTGTTTCCTACAGGAAGAAGGCTGTAGTTGATAATTTACATGCTGATGATGATGAGGTTAAAACCTATAACTTATATAAAAATGCTACCTTTTCCATTATTATTTTCAAATAATCAGGAGTTTTTCTAAACCTTTGCAACACTGAATTAAGATCTTCACCGTAAAGCTTCAAAGATTCCATTTCCACGTCATATTTCCTGGATTCGGTTGAATTAAATACTGAAAATTACAACGCAGTATTATGGCGGAGCAAATTTACACACACTTGGATAGCTGACAGGAGCACTACCTGATGAAGTAGTAAACGTTTTTCATTTTCAGCCGATAATGTTATTCATTTGATTAATAATACAACAGGGTCTCGATAAATGAAACCCAAATACAAATAATATCGTTTCGTTTTTAATCAAGACACAAGTCGATACAGAAACGCCTGTCTTTAAACCTCTAGCAGCCAGGTATATTATACTCAAAAAGTAACATTTAAGCGCCATGTCAAGCGGGTCTTAGTGTCAAAAGGCTATTATAGAGTGGATCAATATGTGAACGATGGTGATGTCTAAAATTGACTCATCCCCATGCATCCACTGAAAACGATTGTGACGTATAATGTATTCTAAAAATTATATACGTTAAAAAGATAAACCAGATCGTGTTTGTTGCCGGTTCTTATCGATGACCGGGTTGTTTGTCCGAACTGGTTGTAGTTTGACGTTCGTAACTGCCTTCTAAATTATTTTTATTAGGGTTCTTTTGTCAACTTACTTCTATAATCAAAGGTTTTTATCATGGTTACTCAGTTATTATAATAATAGTTGTATGTTATAATATCATTGTTGAATGTAGAATGAAAAAGGGTAATTGGAACATAAGAGTAAAATAATACATAGAGTCGAGCATAGCAACCTCCTTCACAACCTTTTTTGAAGTCCTTTATTGACAGATGTTAAAATGTCTTTTTTATTTACATGTATGTATATGTTGTGTAAAATTGAAGCATTAGTGTGAGTAATGCATATATATATATATATTAATACGTGAAGCCTAAACTTTGTATCCCTTCTTAACGGAATTGCGCGAACGGATGAACGTGAAATTTGGCATAGTTAAAGTTTATATGGAGGAGAAGTGCAGAAAGCTATTTATTTTATATAAAATGCATTAGAAGTACATAATGACTTAGTTGATAACATATTTGGACACTGCGTCGATCGACGAAGATTACAATGCTTGCGGTTGAGTTGGAGCTTTTGGTGAAGGAGATTGGGATGAAACTGTAGTGATAGTGTTTTTTATAAGGCCATCTGGTGAAGCACCATTTTAATGTTGAAAATCTATAGCCAATCACCTATTGATATGTTCCGAGACACACACTGAAGAGCCGGTTACGTCTACGTTTAGCGTGTTTACAATCTTAAAAAAAGAAAAGACAGTCATAAAGACTGCTGACAGAAGTGAAAACTCAAAACAATGAAATAAAATATGTTCTCTTTCGAATTTACATATTAATTATAGTATGAACGACAATATTTAAATTGCAGAATTTGTTTATTGAAATTATTAACATTAACGTGGTTTTCATATCTATTGGTACTCGGATCAATAATTATATACACTTTTAGAGAGCCTATTAATTAATCAAACGTATGATGAGTTGCAAAATATCGATATTACATGTACACTATACTACGCGTCGCTAGTCTGACGCAAGCCCCGCAAGCGCAATACGGCCGGTCATGCTTACGTAGCATGTCATGACGCGAAATTATAAATAAATCTCCCGTCAAAATACTGCTCAAAGCGCCTAAAGAAGTTTCCACTTCTAAAAATGCATCGATGTAAAAAAAATCAAAATCGGACAATGGAAAATTCCAGAACATACATACCTGCCATAAATAATATCAACTCTATAAAAAAAACATATAAAAACATTGCGAACGACTTGTTTTATGACTAAACATTACGTGAACTGTTTTAAGTTACCCATTTTAATGGTATTTTTATTTGCATAATTTCAAGTGATATTAAATCTTGTTTGTTGCTTTTAAAAATATCATTCGAACTGGTTTTGTGACGATGCTTTTTTATCTATACTTAATATTATAAAGTTGAAGAGTTTGTTTGCTTGAACGCGCTACTGGTCCGATGTGGTGCATTCTTTCAAATAGCTCATTTATCGACGAAGGCTATAGGTTATATATCACTGCGGGCCACAGTTGCTTTTAAATGATATAAGACAACGCTTTTGGCCTTTAAAGGGAAAAAATTTAGCTAGAAATTGCCTTCGATGTAGAATTTTGAAGGCTCAAAATATTAATCCAATCATGGGAAACTTACCTGCTCCTAGGGTAACGCCGAATCTTCCGTTCCAAGTAAGCGGTGTCGACTTTGCTGGTCCCTTTTATATTACTGATCGCAAAGGTCGTGGATGTCGAATTAGTATGTGTTACTTATGCCTTTTTGTTTGTTTGGCAACTAAAGCTTTGCATTTAGAGCTTGCTAGTGATCTCACATCTGATATATTTATACTCTGTTTGCGACGATTTATTTCTCGAAGAGGAAAACCCAGTAAATTGTACTGTGATAATGGTACCAATTTTGTAGGCGCAAATAACGAATTAGCAAATTTTTTGAAATCAAGCAGTGAAGACGTATCTTCTTTCACATCCAATGAAGGCATAGAATTTAAATTTGTACCCCCTTATTCTCCGCATTTTGGTGGACTTTGGGAAGCAGGTGTAAAGTCTGCAAAATTTCATATGACAAGGATTTTGGGAAATCAACATTTGACCTTCGAGGAGCTGTCCACCCTATTTATCCAGATAGAGGCTATTCTCAACTCCAGACCATTAACACCACTATCTACGGACCCTAATGACTTGAGCCCGCTAACGCCGGGTCACTTCCTCATTGGGAGACCACTAACATCATTACCATCACCATTTTTACGAGAACTTAACATCAATAAACTAAATAGATACCAGCATATTGAGCAAATGCGCCAGCATTTTTGGGAGCGTTGGCGTCACGAATATCTTAACGAAATGCAACAACGAACGAAGTGGAAACTCGATAAGGAAGGAGTTAAAGAAGGAGACTTGGTGGTTCTCAAAGAAACCAATCTGCCTCCATTAAGTTGGCGTTTGGGACGCATCCATAAACTCTTCCCGGGAGCCGATGGAGTAACAAGAGTGGTTGAGGTAATCACTAGCAGGGGCATTGTACGGCGAGCTATTAATAAAATTTGCCCACTCATAGCTACAAACCTCGAAACTCCTAGTTTCGACGGGGGGGAGGATGTTAACGCGACCAAACCAGTTTGAGAGAGAAGCGGGGAGAGGGCGGCGCTCGGGGGTGGAATGCACGCGACGCGGCGGACGCTCGGCCTCGCGCATTGCGGATTCAGACTGCCGCCACACAACCACTTACTTATGTAACGTAATAAATTAGTAAAACATCAACAAAATAGTATCATTCAACATCACGCTAAGACCAATAAGAGCGGATTACCGACGAAGAATGTCTCAAACACGGTTTTTTTTTCTTTTTGACACCGTCCGCTTCGTGTTAGCGATACCACAAAGTAACTATTCCAAGCGGACGAAGCCGCGGACAGAAGCTAGTTATTTATATGTTTTAGCATTAAACCACCGACTTGATATTACGTTTTAAAGTCGAAGGTGGTACCACGCTAAGCAAATAAGCTTGGCGACAGTTTTCAATTTGATCTAAAAAAAATTCCTAACACCATTATTTGATTTCATCACGGTGTTGTCCTACACCGGGCGCTTCGGCTCATTGACAAGGATTTGAGCCTACGTCCAACGACGTTGCGTCCGGAAACATTAACTATTGAACCGTCAGCACTTCATATGATTAAATACACTCAGAAAGTATGTCGAGGCAGATATAAAATAGCGTGGACAGACATCATGACACTGGATTTTTTATATATTTAGAGTTGCGAAACTATTTCAACAATTATAATAATAATCGTCGTCTAATTGAATTATTTAGTTGCATTGGACATTTAATACAGGTTAAGATTGCTCTGTAGATCATGCTCTTCAGTGTACATCTTAAAAGAAATTACAGATCGAAAATTACGAGGAACAAAAACAAAACTGTGCGTGTCAGCTCCGACACGCACTCCTTAAGAATGGTTTACTTGTAATTAATATATACAATAAAGAAGGTATATAAAGATATATAGCTATTAAACACATTGCTGAGTACTTGCATAACACGCAGGTTATAGTCTGTAGGTGCTGAAGCTGTTACTGCTTTCAGCATGAATGGGTCGGCTCGCCCGCGGTACTACCACCAGACCCACAGAAACATCGACGTGAAGTAACATTGCTTGCATTGTTGCGTTTCGTTTGGTCAGTAAGAGCGCCGGAGAACCATCTCCCCGTCTTCTCCCCTCCCCCACTCTCCCTCCCACAAACACAGACTAGCGACGCACTTGCGACTCCCCTGGTGTTCCTAGTATCTATACAGGACGACGGTGATCACTTTCCATCATGTGTTCCCGTTCGTTTGCCCCCTATAATATAAAAAAAACGCGTTCAGTAGGGTTTGGGCAAATGCCCTCCGCACAACATAACGAATTATATTTTTGTTAACACTCGATTTGCACTCCGTATAATTTGTATACCTCGATTTATAATGGATTCTTATGGAGTTAATTCCAAAAAGTTCGCTTCTCTGATTTTCATGATATGTCAATATCGAATTTTATAAATGGAATTTTTATCATGTTTGATGTCAATAGACTACACGGATCAATATGTGAACGTATCCACTAAAAACGATCGTAATGTTAATGTATTTTAAATATATGAATGTTAAACTGATAAACACGATCGAGCTAGTTGTTGGTGCTTCTCGATGATTGGGTTGTTTATTCGAACCGGCGCGGCGCGGCGGTAGTTTTCACGTTCATAAGCGCCTTCTTAGGGGCTAAATTGCATAAAGTTTTTATTTGTTTCATTTTTTGATTCACAACGCTTAGAAACGAACTAGTTAGTGCATGTGTCTAATCGCTTAGACAGTTACGACGCTATCCATTCAAAGCGTACGTGCGAAGCCGACACAGGTTACTAGTTCATAATATAGATAAAGTATTGACATTTATTAATACAATTATATTAAAAGTTTGTGGTGGTAGAGCCACGCTGAAGCTATTACTGGTTTCAGTATGACTGGGTCGGCTCGTCCGGGGTACTACCACCCGACCCACAGAAAATCGATGTGAAGTAACAGTATTGTTGCGTTTCGTTTGGTCAGTGCTAGCGTCGGAGGCTCCCCCCCCCCCCCTTCCGTCTCTTCTCCTCTCCCCTTCCCAATCCCCCTATTCATTCCCCCACCCTTCTCCCAAACACAGGCTGGCAACGCACTTGCGATTCCAATGGTGATGCTAGTGTCTATGGACGGCGGTGATCACTTAACATCAGGTGACCCGCCTGTTCGTTTGTTTCCGATGATATAAAAAAAAGAAGTATAATTTTAATATATCTGCATTACTACGTGCACACGGGAACGTGAGGTTTGGAATAGTTAAGGTTCATATGAAGAAGAAGTGCCGACATTTATGTATAATATGTGTTACAAATAAATAAAATAAAATATTTATTTTTGATTTAATTTTCAACAAGTCAATCATTCATATTGATTAACTTATGGTCAAGTAGACGCTCTGAGTAGAGCTAATTATGAACATAGAAGAAGTTATGTATAGAAGAAGACATATATCTTTTTTTTTAAATATTGTTTTATTCCATAAACCGATAATTACCGTATAATAGCGTATTTATATATACTCGTAGTAAGCATAATATAACATAATTCAATATATATATCATTACATAGTATAAAAAAAAGTCCCCTGCCGCGTCTGTCTGTCTGTCTGTCTCTGATGCGCGGGTGTTTCTATTAAGATCGTTGTTATTTGTATATTTTAAGTTTCCTTTATTAATCTTGACACTAACTTTTACGGGCCGACTTGAGAATCTGATTAGAGATACTTTGGATATCACTAATAGAGAATACAACTTTCTCGCTCATCAAAAGAAAAATGCAATAAGATCCGTATTTTCGTCTACTCGCACTGCATCGAATACCTACGAAACTGCACACATAAGGTTTGTTTCTAACTAACATTTTCATACGTCTCTCAAAAATCACCATCCATCTTAGAATCTTATATATTAAAAATATCTGCAACTTTATCCGAGAAGAAAGTAGTATACAGGGACACGGCCCGCTTGATGTCATATCAATACTGCACCTTATAACTATGTACAACAAACTGCAAACGCAATCGCTGCAGTTCCGATGTTAGGATCTTTTGATACCAGAAGACGGAGTTAGATAATGTTAAATGTATTTTGAATTACGTGCCTCTTAACATCAACTCACAATTGACATCCCTCATTTTTTTCTTGTTTCTCTATGCGCTGTAACATCGTAGCGTTTAATGTAGTTATTTTACTTATTAATCAATAAAACAAGTTAGAAGTGATTTGCCTTTTAATTTATCTGATAGTGTGTTAAAACCGGAATACGCGAGCTTCACTTTGTGACCTATAACGAAAATAGATAGACAGTGGTGCTGTCACGCCATGTGTAAGATTTTTTAATAAACAGCACAGATGTTATTGTAACGATTTAAAAAAATATCTGAAATCTACTTAATTGACAAGTTAAGTTTTATGAGCTAAAAAAAGTTAATATTCCAAATAAAATACACTATGAGTTAGAAAAGCTAATATTCCAAAAAAATACACTTTGATTTTGGTTCAATCATGCCACTATTTATCGTCATAAATTCCTTTTTTCCCAACATAAGGGATGGACGTTCTCATAAAAGAACCAACATTTCTGTCATAATTCTGTCTTTTTACTTTACTCTCTTTCCTAGGACTATAATTGGCCCATTCGTTTATTTTCACAACATCAGGTTTCCGTCTTTTCGTAGTTCTATCTCTCTTTCTTTTATTACCTCCGTCCCATTCATATTTAGTCGTATCCCAATTCGTTTCAAACATATCAGCCTGATTGTGCCATTTCTTTTCTGGGGTTGACTCGTGTTTACTTTCTTTACCAGTTTCAATGTATTCTCGATTTCCTGTTTTCTTTTCATCATCCCAATCTTTCTTAATTTTACTAACTTTTTGCTTTGAACCCCAATCACTTTTTCCTATAGATTTATCATTCCAATCACCTATATTCCTTGTTTTTTTATTACTAATTTTATCTGTTTTAACAGCGCTTTTACCATAAAAATCTTTATTAACATTTAAGTCTATGTCTTCGTCGTCATCTAAATATTTGTCTTTCTTTGTCTTGCTCCGTTTTTTACCTCTTTCCTGCCAATCTTCAGTTTGTTTGGCGTTCCAACCTATTTCTTTATGGTCTTGGTTTTTATTGTCCCAATCATTTTTGTTACTGTTCTGAGTCAAATCGACATAAATATTTTCTTCCTTATCTGTGCTTTTAGTATTATCTGTACTCCAGTCATATTTCTTTGTTATAGTTTCCCAGGTATCCTCATTATTATTTTTTTCTTCATTGCTCTTTTTACTAAAGTTATTTGCATCGTCATAAATTGGTGCAGCTTGTTCATCAACATTATCATTTTGATCATTTGCATTAAACGATGTGATCTCCGACTCAGTTACATAGTCTCCTTTTTTATCATCTTTAGCATTTTCAAAAGAGTTTGGTTTCTCTTCTCCAGAACCTGTTAAAATGTTGAAATAATTATTACTACGAAACATTTACTATGTATTCAACCCTAATTAAATCCTTCGAGGTATTTGTTACATTAATATATTTACTTATAGTTTACATCATGCTCAATGGCAACCATATTGTGTCCATATTGTGTACATGAGTCTTGCAGTGTTTATATAATAACACAGCTAAATAACAACACTGTACTTGATGACAAACGCAATGTAATACAAAAACAGTGGTGGACTCGTCAGTTAACGCCAGGCGTCGATATCATACCGACCTGTGAACCCGTCGTCTCCTGGGTTACTAAATAATATCCCAAGATATGAGAAATTAGACAAGAGACACTGCAGCGATTACATTACCATGTGTATGATGATTGCAATAAAGTCGTGTACATATACCCTCATGACCCGTTTGGTAACTTGATATACAGGCACTTAAACCAGAACGCGATACACCTAATCGCGCCACAACGATGAATCCTTTTTTTGGAGTATAGGGGTGGCGATACGTCAAATAACCCAGTAAAAAAAAGTACCCACTAATACGTGCGGTGGACTTCGGAGCCACTATCGCAAATCCTATCTGGACAAGAACTAATAAGTTCGCAACGTCTTAACTTGAAACTGTGTAAGAATCTCCCGACCAGTGTGTTCCCTGCTTCCTATAACATGGGGTCAAAAAGAGACATATACGCAGACCAGCATGACACCGGTGACCGGTGATGGATGGTTTGTCTAAATAAAGAACAAGATACCTCACATAGTGAAAGGATTCGGCATCACTGTGATGATTACAGATGTTTCCAATAATTTATTGTCTAAGGAAAAACATTTTTTTTTCTCCTGACCATCTATAGTATGAGACTATGAGAACGCAAATAATCATGGATAATTCTATCATATTATTTAGATTGGCAAAAAACCAGTATTCCTTAAAATGTTTATTTTCTATTACGTTGTTTCTCAGCTGGGGAAGCCACTGATGATATATAAAATTTAACCAAAAAGAACATACGCTTGCCAATTCTGAAGAGGGAGCGTCTTTTAACTTCAGATAAGATTTCTTTTAGATACTTATCGTCTCCATACTCTTCTGTAGATGATTCATCTGAAGTCGTTAATAATGGGAAGCGAAGCCTGTAAAGGATACTCTGTATGAACAAATATAATACATTTATGCTTATTTGTAGCTTTTGTCTGCGGCTTCGGTCACATTGATCTGTGAAAAGATATTCTACTCTTTTCTAGAAGAAAAAATGTCTTGTCATTTTTTGTATCCTTGACAAAGTGAATGCAACTTGTATGGTGATCAGTGGAGTCGTTAAAGCGAGAATGCGTAACAAACAAAGAAACTCACTTCTGCAATTCTGATATTAGTTAGGATTGGACTAAGGGATAATTCCTCATCATCATCAGCTTGTAAAAGACCCACTGCAGGGTCATAGGCGTCATCCCGAAAGATGATATGGGCATAATCACCACACTAGTCTACGTATTGGCGTAGGCTACAGTTCTAAATTTTTCTTACATACGGTGGGACTACACGAACACTTCTCAAGTTCAGGTTGCTGACGATATTTTTCTTCACCGTTAGATCGGCTAACGTTGTTACCAATTTAAATTAGTAAATGTACGTGAAATCTGAAAAATTCGCTGATACATGCCGGGGTGGGAACCAGCGGACTTCGGATCGATGTCTACTAGACCAACACGACCATGTAATTTCCTGATACACAACAATTATATTAACGGGCTTTTACGAAATTTCGCGTTATCCGTCCGATAAGTTTGATGTCGGGTAGAATGACATAAATTAGACAAGTTTATCACGACGACTTTTGGTCACCTGACTACACTTTGTCAATCTCATTCCGTGGTAAGACGTTGATCTTTTAATACATTTAATTAAGAGGGTTAAAAAGATGTCCAAAGTAACGAGTTTAAGAATTTATTCAAAATTAAAGATTTTATTGTTGAGTGTAGAGAGAGAGAGTAGAGAGAGAGAGAGAGAGTGTAGAGAAAATATTGTTTTTTATACCGAATGCTTTTCAGGTTTAAAGTAATGCGTTTAGGGTCGATTTATTCAGTTATGATTAACTGACTTCAACAAAAGAAAAACTTTATTAAAATTATTTATTTGTTCTCTTTTCTGCTTTGTTTTTTTTTTTATGTTAATTAGAGCTTTAATATTATAACAAGAATCAATTATCTAGACTCATCATACATGTTTATCGTTAACTATATAATGGAGCTTGCTTTTGTGAAGTTTACATAAAAAATATAAACCTGCTCCAGTTTTAAGGAATCTCAGTAAACCAAATTACAAGATTAACAACCAAAACCGTTTTTTTTATTTAACTTGAAACAATATATCGGTGCAACGTTGAGATTCAATCATAGAATAAAGACATTTTTTGTTGACGTATTCTTTAAGAGAAGATACAACGATGAGTATAGTTGCTGAATTATCTTTAGAGATGTAACGGTTCAGCAGTCTGGGCGAGAACAATTCCCATGCCTTTTGTACTACTTCTTTTATAGCTTTCTTCCTGGTAGAAGGTAGGAATTATTATATTTCTGATGGTAGCATAGATATTTTGACAGTAAACGGAACCTTTACATGTTACATACTTATTAATAATTATTTAATTTCATATAATATAATACGACTACGTAATTTCCTTTACTAGTGATTCACAATCTGCGCGTTACTCGTCGAGGCAATAAATACGCTGAAGTTTACATCAACATATGACCACGGCATTTGTTGCCTACTTCTCCGAAGACCGACAACTTAACACGAATGCTCGTCGGAGAAGCTGCGAAGGCCCATTAGGCCAATAGCGTAGTCAATACGAACGAGTCAGGAATATAGTAGTATGGGTTAAAACATAAGAAAATGTAAGTAAAATTATTCGTAGAGTAGCTAGTTTTAATCATCATGTGGGCCGCGTGCTTATTTTTTGTTATCTGTCAACTATAATCTAAGATTTTTTGTTTCTTCTGACCTGTTATTATTACTGAGTCCTTGGAATCTGTCCAAATCCTCAGGATTACTGATATAATTGGTCCGTATTACATTAAAGGGTAGATTAGAGAGAGATTTTCTCGTGTCATAGTTCCTCTGCATAATTTTCATTAGGTCTCTCGTTGGTATCTCTTTTTTTCTCTTATTGAGGTGGTCTGTGCTTAAATCTGTAAGACAAACTATGGAATTATCATTGATACTCGAATTTTATTGAATGTACGCTAATTTCGATAGTGGCTTAGTTGATAATATGTTTGAACACCGCATCGATTGACGTAAGTTCAAATCCTTGCAAATGAGTCGTAGCTTTAGCTAAAGAATAACCTCGTGTTGTAACCATACGATTGTGGTAGGACTTTTCTAAGTAATTCTGGATGGCTGCCACTCTCAAGTAAAAATTCTCTCACTGAGCATCTGTAGTGTATTACCACAGTTGCAATTGGGAGCCAGTCGCCTCTAGGTTCAACGTGTTGACCATCTTAGACCACGTCGTTAATTAGCATTAGTTATTAACATTAACGTAGTTCAGCATTAATGGGTCGGCTCGCCTGGGTTAGTACCACCCGACCCATAGAAAACCGACGTGAAGTAACAGTGCTTGCATTGTTGCGTTTCGTTCGGTCAGTGAGAGCACCGGAGGCCCACCTCCCCTCCCCTCTCCTCTCCCCCTCACTCTATTTCCCCCAAATACACGCTGGCAACGCACTTTCGACTCCCCCGGTGCTGTTAGTGTATATGGACGGTGGTGATCATTTAACATCAGATGACCCACAAGTTCGTTTGCCAGTTACTAATTATTCGTTGATAAATCGAATCGAAATACTCGATTTTTCATAATTATATTGTTGTTGAAAATAAATAAATAATTACAAAATTTATATCCATTGAAAAATATTTCAAATAAATAAAATATTTGTGGCTAATTATTAGTTATTCCAAATAATAATTACTTATCGTATTTAGATTGTGAATGTTACCCGAAGTCTTTTAAAACTAAAAATCGAATGTTACGTATTGAGTAGAATCTATGCAAGGGTACGAATGTGGTAACAATATCAAGACATCTAATTTGTGCTTTGTAACAAAAGCACACAAACTGTTTCGACACAATCAGAAATCACTCATGCCTATGAAGTAATGTATTTTATTCGGTGACATGTATTACAAATAATATTTAACTTTGTTGCTTAGTACCGTCTACTTACCGTTACCACACACTATATTATATTCATATTTTAATTTTATAGTTTGGAGTGTAAGGGGTGTCAAATAACATCTAAGACTTGAGACATCCAAGCCAACCTCACCTGCACGTGGTGCATCCTGCCAAGCCAACCAACGCGGTGCACCCTGCTGAATAACGAACGAGGCAAACGAATAACGAACCTGTCAAAGGTCGATGACAATGCAATAATCCGAAAAAAAAGTTAAAAATGAAAAATAAATAATAGTTTAAAAAAACACGGTTTCATAAAAAATCCATCTAAAAAACTGATATTTGGAGGTTATTATCATTTTTTTGTCACTTTTTATAAAAATATACATTTATTTCTAATCTACACTATTCTTAATCCAATTTTATTTTCTGTTTTTTAGATGGATTTTTTATGAAACCGTGTTTTTTTAAACTATTATTAATTTTCAGTTTTAACTTTTTTTTTCGGATTATTGCATTGTCATCGACCTTTGACAGGTGTGCAAAGTTTGAATTACATCTGATCGTTCAAAGTAGGACAAAATCGAGCTCAAAGGGGTCGGTCACATACAAACATACAGGTGAAGCTAATAAAAGCGTGATAAAAAACCCATCATCAGTCCATGAAGTACGTAATAGTTTCTACCTTTTGAATTCTCGTAGGAGAAATCTCGTGTTTCGCTCTCCTTGTTCTTTTTAAAAACATTTCCAATAAGGCTCAGTAGCTCAGCTGTTTTCTTATAAACTTGCGGTTCAAATTCGGGCTCTAACGTCCACGTGTCAAAACCAGAACTCCGATAAATGGACGTTTGAGGCCGTAGAGAGTAACTTTGCCAAAATTTTGTTTCTATTACTGTAAATTATAAGAGCATATGTGGTAAGATTGGTAGAACCTGTACAAAATTCGATTAAAATAATCGTCTTTACACCTATTTCTGCAACCAAGAATTAGTTCTAGCCCCTGCTGAGTTCCAGTATAAAGAATGTGTTTACCAATAAATGAGTTATTATTACTTAGTCATCAGGAGTAGTATCATATTATCACTGACTTTTGACTATGATTTAGTTAGTGGCTGCAGTGATACCCTTATATCAGGTAGACTGCATTCACCACATAAACTGCAATATTTGCAACTGCAATTGTAGTTGGTAGAGCCACGCTAAAGCTATTACTGGTTTCAGCATGAATGGGTCGGCTCACTCGGGGTAGTACCACCCTCTCACAGAAAACCGACGTGAAGTAACAGAGCTTGCATTGTTGCGTTTCGTTCGGTCAGTAAGAACGCCGGAGGCCCACTTCCCTGCCCCCTTTCCCGTTCACTCTCCCCCTCCCCCCAACCCCTCCCCTCAAACACAGGCTGGCAACGCACTTGCGACTCCTCTGGTATTGCATCACTTAACATCAGGCGACCCACCCATTCGTTTGCCTCCTGTGATATATAAAAAAAAATGTTGAGAGAGCATTTTATACTGCAATAGCAAACAAACATACGGCTACTTTAGAAACTTGTTAATTTCCTTGCTAAAGAATCTCACAGTCCTCTGAAAGAAACAGGAAGCTCAATCTTCTGATTTTGGATCGAAATTTTAAACAAAAATAAAGTTACGCTACAGTTAAAATACTTACCAAGAAAAAATATTAAAAAACAACACATACGCATAATGCTAAACATATAAAAACATCGCGGTCGTTTTTTTATGTATTTGATAATATTTTACCGTTTACTTTTAGTGTTGTGGTGAATGCGTTTCGTTTAAAACTAACCAAACGATCAGTTACTGCTCTGTTTATACTAAACATGTTTATAAGCCAAGACTGATGCACAGCGATACATTTCCTATCCATTTTATCCTACTACTCGTATATATCATTTTCTTCTTCTTCTTCTATCATTTTCTTTCTTTCACCTCTACTTCAGTTAGTTGTAGATTAAATCTAAATGACAAACATTGACGTGAACTGTGAAGTTAATTTGATTTAAATTCTTAATTTTTGGTTTTAACATTTTTTTTTATTGTATCACGGCAAAATGACTGCACTGTGCCTGATGGTAAGCACAGTACAATCCAAAAACAATGGCGACCACAGAGTGACACACTATCCATCGTCAGTCGCCGCTGTCATGCCGGCCTGCGAAAAGCTGGATATGCACAGGCTGATCCCGAAACGCGACCCGCAGAAGCGAATCACTATGATAGGATTTTTCGCCATATACATGGTGGTTGCGACCCAGTCAGGCTGTAAAACCCTACCACCCCGCTGAAGCTAAATTGGAAACTGTATGGTGCATGCTACTATACTTATTAAAGCAGAAGAGGCAATGTTGGTTCAGTTGATAGCATGTTCGATAACCGCCTCGATCGGCCTAAGTTCGTACCCTTGTAACTGAGTTATTGACTATGGGTGATAGAAAACATTACTATAAAACCATAGCGTGGTGGTGGGCTTTTTCTAAGCTCGCGTGGCTATCTACTAGCCTCAAGTTAATAACCCATACCTCTATAGGTGTGTTCTAGCAATTGGATTCTTGGGAATGTCTTGGAATTGTCTTGGTTCTTGGGAGCCAATTGCATCTTGGAATACATGCGTTATTTAACATGGAATATATGGAATAGAAGAAGAAGGGATTATGATCAATCGGTAAAACCTGTACAGTGTTATTACAAAAAAGTTAAACACGTATTGAATACTTGCTTTAAAAAGGTTTCAAATTAAATGCACCGCGCTCACCCAAGGCAAGTTCACGTTATCCTTTTTCGCAAGTCTAACCTAACGTAACCAGAGCGAGACAAAAGAGCAGAATGGCGAACATTAAGCGACAGCAGTGCATTTAATTCGAAACCTTTTTAA